>CM060950.1:103266046-103866046 GCA_030765055.1 Mantis religiosa
AGCCCATAGCACTCTGTTCGACGGTTTGCAAAATCTCTAAAATTGAAACGTTTGAGTGTTTAATAAATACCGAAAGTGGACTTAAAAAGTTCCATAAGTTCCATCCGTATAAGTTACACATCGTCCGGCAACTGAAACCTAACGAAAATCTAACGCGTAGCAATTTGCTAAACGCATGTTAGCAAAACTGCACGACGACGAAAATATCATTAACAACTTGTGGATGTTACATTAAGAGCATTTTCACATCAATGGCTTTGTCAGTAAACAGAATTTCCACTACTGGTTTCAGCAAAATCTCGTTAGCTACACGAGTTTGCTCAGCAGTAACGTTAGCGTATGTTGGGCTCTGTAATCGAGTGTCATCTCAAGAACATTGCTGTGTTTGTTCGTTATGTTACAACAAAGGAAAGTTTTATTGCGCATGAACTGCCCCATTTTCCCGCCAACAGTTGGTTTCAAAAAGACGGAGCAACTGCGTATACATGGATAAGGATGGGAACTGTGTGACGATTGTTTGGTAAGGAACGATCACATTGTATGGACCCAAGATCACCTAACCTGACGGCATATCATTTATTCTTGTGAGGCCATCTTGAGAGTGGGGCTTACTGTACTCGACCTGCTGCGATGGAAGAGCTTAAAGCCAGGATCTCCGTCGAAATGTCGAGCTCTGGCCTTGACGGAGTGCTCAGCTGTTGGATGTGACAGGTATTCAAAAATGAGAATGCCATTCAATAATGGCACACTTGGTGCTTGACATTGACAAAAATAAACATATTTTAAGTAACTGTTTTCTTCTATTAATCCTAATTCCAAAATTTCTCTTTATCCCCCTTAATTTCCACATCCCTAATCGAAATCAAGCAATCCTTTCTCTCCTAACTTTACTATAGACATTTATATAGGTCATTTTCTTTCTTATGTTCCACTTTTATTTTTTGTGAAAGGTGAGTCTCTTACGTAACCAAATACTTTCTTATGCAACAGTAATTAAATTAAAATGACTGAAACAGATTAAAATTTGAAAGCAAACCTTTGCAGCATTGTCCTTCTACGGCTGAAAAATACGGCGATTTTATAGATTACAAACTGTAAAACTTTCACCAAAGACCTCCCTTAATATCACAGACTATATTACCAATTGTAGGGAGACCTCTATTTTTTCCTGCAGCAAGATCTCCAATAATTCAATAAGAGTCAGACCTCCACAATTAAGGGAAATTTCAAGATATCAATATTATTTTACACGTCAATGCCTTAAGTTTGGGATACTTCCTACGAAATTACTACATAAAATAAATAAAAACAGTGGCAACGTTTTAGTGCATGTAAGTTTTCCTGGTGTTAGGACAATTTGTATATGTTTTTCTTTTGTCCAAGTAAGACCCTCGAAAAAATATTAAATAATCCAAAGGCAAATATGAACTTCATTTCTGTGCTGCACGTTTCACACAGATATCTAATATACACGCATCTACAAGAATGTATCCTAAAATAGCTCTTTCTGGATCCACACTGCCAAATGTTCAAGGTTTTTTGTGTGAAATTGTGAACACTTGTTACATAAGCTAGATTTTGTTTTGCAAGTACTATTAAATATTAGGTAATAATGGTTTGGTATTGTCATTTTACAAGCATTTAAAATAAATAATTATACCGCTCGCAAAAGTTAAAGGCATGAACGCTGGCTAATGCTCAAGAGGAGCGCTGTTGCCAAGTGTAGTACGTGCACCTGCAGAGGTTCCGTGCAAATAAGAGCAGTTTTGCCCGCCAGCAAAGGTTTCGGCTATTCTTCCCGTAATTCAACAACACATTAAATATTCCTAAAACATTAAGATCTTACCTTCACAGGCGTCACAGCAGTGGAACAGCAAGCACGGTTTCCAATCCAGTAATTCGCTTTCCGACTTCATAGATCTTTCCCGGAGATTGAAACACAATACGCTCCCTTTTACTAAGGATGAAGCAGCTTCACTACAAATTCGCGACACTGTGTGCACAGTACTTACACCACAAGGTTACAGAGCTAATTGCTGGGATTTTAAAAAATCTACAGTTGCCCTATATCCTGGATTGGAGAGATTTCGTACAAACTTGTCCATATTAAATATATTTTTTCGGTCCTGAGAAAGAATCACTTCACGTTTGTTGATCGAAGAATCACCTGTCCCAGCTTCGAGGGACATGTTCACGCGCTCGGATCACAAACACTGGAAAACAAATATGTGTATAATAATAATTTAATGTAATATTAACAGTACTTCAGCTCGAGTTTAACACACGACTTAACGATGTCATTCACTTTAACAAAACGACGCCTCTACTCTGAAAACGAACTGAAAATTAACTCTGTTTCAAACGGCGTGAGTTCTGTTTTAATAGTAGGTGCATTATTTATGCTTGAAATATATGTTATGAGGACAGAATGGTGTTGTTTTTCAGCCTTATCTGTTTTGTATGGATGGACGTTGGGTTTAACCATAACCATGTAAAGATAAAAAGTGCATCGCTCGCGTTATAAGTATCGTAGAGACAGGATTTTTGTACGGTCGAGATCAGAAAGTAAAATTCTTTCTTGTTATAAGATTGGCATCCGTAATTTTCACATATTTATCCGTAACATTTAACCATAACATGTGAAGATAAAACGTGCATCGCTCGTGTTCTAAGAATCGTGGAGACAGGATTTTTGTACGGTCATGGTCAGAAAATAACATTGTTTCGTATTATAAGAGTGGCATCTGTAATTTTTCAAACATTTATCCGAGCGTAATTAATATAATGTTCTCAGTTCGGGCGCGCGAGATGCGTGTACCACATTCGGCAGCGCTGCTAGGCAAGGCAAGCTTAGGATTGGCTGGATAGTGCAGTACGTCCCGCCTCTATATGCCTTTAACTTTAGAGAACATTATAAATGGATAGCCTTAAGGTTTAATAATTTTTATAGTTTACTTAGATTTGTAACTGCCTTGTAGACAAACGGGTAATTATTCTATATATTACATAGCACTTCATAAAGATTCGAATTCTTCAACAATATTTTCTAGTTACCTTGATTCTTACTATCACCGCTTCTCAAAGACTGACAAAAACGTGAAAATATTGAAGCCACACATTTCAACAAACTTTGAAGGTCTCTGAACCTTGCTGCCTTAATTTAACGTTCGTTTGGATACTTCAGGAACTAACTGGTAGTACATAAGCCTGCCAATTCGTTCACACTCATAAACAAACTGTGAGAAACGCTTTATAGCTGACTGTCTGTAATCAAGCTGGCCAATGAGAATCATTAACGACTTATGAAACCTGGAGAATCGATTGACATGGACACCATTTTCACTGGGAATGTGCCCGTCATGTAAATTACAAAATATAAAATGCTCTCTTTCAAAGAATGGGCACGTGTCATCCTGCTAGGAGTTTCTAGTTAAAGTACATAACAGTTGCCTCACTGTAACAAAATCACAAGGCTGGTGGCATGTGCCACTTTTCCATAGGGTCCCTCAGGTGCATATCAAGTGAACTTCTGATACAGTTTGTTTTTAATTCAAAAGGATACTTTCTCTAAAATGTTTATGAGGTAAAGAACGAAAAAAAAGTCTATGTATAACAAGACAAAGGTAGCTTTGTATTCCTCCAACAGTAACCTCCGCAGCTAATATCCAACCACAAATTTTCTTGGCCTTGTGGTGTTCTTTGCCAAGATGTACTACTCACATAATTAATCTACATTTGCAGCAGACAACGTTCACAGCAAAGATGAAGTTACAGGCGCGGGTGGAGTGATTTCGCAGAAAGTTACCAAGGTCGAGCTCCTAAGTGGAATGTCTTTTAACAGTGTCCTAGGACTAAATGAGAAAATCACGGACAGCAGCCATCCTGTTTCCTTCCAGCAAATCATGACGTAGTGTCTCATCACGTCCTTCCCGCGTGGTTCACGGCGTGATTGTATTTTTTTCGGTACTAAATTGTTTTCAATGATTTTATTTTAATTTACATTCTCCAAAGTTAAATCATATCGGACTTAATATCTTAAGGTGATGCATCTGTAATATTCGGAAAGTTAACGATATGTCAGATATATTGTTGACATTTTTGTGCGACATTTATTGCACACAATAACGTTTTGTTCTGTTCCAAAATTCTAGCTGGTAGAGTCATTTTAGTATTCATTTTTTTTACTCCGTAAATTCACGTTCTAATAAACATGCTCTATTAGATGTAATTTTAAAAAATATGCATAAAAAATTCAGATATCACAGTTCATGACTTTAAAACAGCTCTACTGTGTCATATTTTTCATACTGAATAAACAGTATTTCTTTTTGCACTCACCAAAATTCTTTATTTTTCAAAAGCTAACAATTTATTACTCAAAATTGGGGCCTTTCTTTATAAACGTCTACGGTATATTTTAAATGCACTTATGAGATACTGTAAAAATCTTAGAACAAATTAGTGGAAAATTGTATAGTAAGGAGCATATTAAGTATGGTAAAATTATCAATAGCAAAGGGTTGCAAAAAAAAAAAAAAGATTTAAATTGAAGCATATTAATAAGATTGTGCCGGTCCATAGAGCTTAAGTTAATCGGTCTCTTAAATGCGCCAAGTGGAAAAAACAATATGTTTTCTCAAGGTTCCAAATGCATATTATTTTATTATGACAAAAATTACTTTTTCACAGTTTTTTGTTGTATTTCAAGGAGGCATTACTTGAAGCAAATGCTGAACGAATTTGCAAAGTCTTAACTGTCAAAAATAGTGTTAGTAGTGTATACTGTTTTATACGCTTTAATGCTTCAGCCAGTACGATTTTTGCAGTTTATCTTCTGTTGTTTGAGGTTTGTGGGTAAACATAAAGCATTCAACTCTAAGTTTTTATTAATTTATTGTGCTCATAGAGTAAAAGACAAATAGAACAAGTTTTCCTTAATCCAGAAGTTCTTAATATACTTTTTTACAATATTTAACTTCAAAGATTTAACTTCTTTAGCATGTTTTAGACACCAGAGAA
Organism: Mantis religiosa; assembly: GCA_030765055.1. Taxonomy (NCBI): domain Eukaryota; kingdom Metazoa; phylum Arthropoda; class Insecta; order Mantodea; family Mantidae; genus Mantis; species Mantis religiosa. Next base: position 103,271,066 of record CM060950.1, read on the forward strand.
GTAAGCGAAGACTGCAAATGAAATACGGTATCTTATAAATATAAAGTTAAGGATGTTACATCAACGCATGACTTAGACATTAGTATTTGGCAAATTCCTTGTGGTTTTGGTTGATTTCATTTTTACTTCAGTAAAAGATAAGATTTTCTTCCCTAAAAATATATTAAAATAAGAGGCTTTGTAATGGTTGAATTCTGATTATAGTCTAACTCATACACGTTTAAATGACTACTGTCTGTCAATTTACTTTTCGATGCGCCAATTCCAACTCCAAAAGAAGGTTTTCGGAGTCCTTTATGAAGCCCTTGAGTCGATCTAGTTTCACAAAAATTTCCACTGCATTTTGAGCAAAGTACTCAAGTTTACTTTGTTACCGATGTAAATTGAAACCTGTACAGAATCGTTCAAGGTTAGTAAATTGATCTCCAATGACGACTGACACTCCAATAGGCTAGCTTAGATATTTCAAGACAAGCATGAACAAGATCATCTCTCTAAACCTAGCCCTCTCCCAGAACAAATCACATCTCTGTTGTTGAGTTAAGACCCTTTACCTTTGCCTTAGGAAACGGTGAATATATCATGCATATTCTACGAAATCTCATTTGTCTCAAACTTCTAAACTTCAGCACGGGTTACCCAAAGCCTGAGAATTACATGACATTTGCGTTATCAGGAAAACACCAGGAATCGTCCCAAACATCATTCGAACTTGGTCATGTGGTTTAAGAGGCACATTCTCCCATAGCATGGAGGTAAACAATACTTTAAAAAATCACGTTAGCTGTCCCTAATGAATTTCAACCAGGACCTCCAAATCCGAACAACCGTTTAGATATACAGAAGAGGAAGCGCCGTACGCCTTGGAAACGTCGACGTTTCATCAAACCTCCACCTGGCTAGCAGTCAGAACGCCTACAGCCATTCTCCACATGTGAAGTCATGTTAATATATTTCAATATTGCTCCAGGTGGTAGTTTTCATAACCTAAGTTCAGGGATCAAAAGATGTGTAACTGAATGACTAATGTAGAAACTGCCAGTGTAAGGTCTCTCAGAGATTAAAAATTTACATCCACAGCAAACCTGTCATGCATGATATGAGCTTTCTTAATACTGCCTTATAGACGTAGCTACAGGTAAATTAAATATATCTATAAATACGAGCCCGAAAAGAATGGATGCTATCAAATTTTACACGTGCGTTTAAACTACTTAAGAATGAAAGGAATATTTTTGAGAGTTTCCAACTTCAAAGCTTTTAACTCGAAAAGCTTTTGTTATATTCACTTTGTCAAAAATGTCTCCTGTTTTGACTCAGGTTTGCCATATACACTAAGTAAAACATGAGAACAAGATCTTGAGCTTTGTGTGAAGAGTTGTGAAGAACAGACTTTATAACATTTTACATAACCAGGAAACGATGATAACCAAGAAGAAATTTACTTCAGGAAAAGTATAGATCTCGTTTAGATATACGGTTTCTGTCAAATCAACTTTTTTCTTAGATTTAGCTACGGCCAACATTTTCTTCATTGAATTTTGTAGTATTTTACGCACTTCGCTTTCAAATGTAGTTCTTCTAAACTCCACAAAAGCATATAATTTAAAGCAGACACGTACAAAACTGCAAACTGATCTACCTCCTGACTGCTCTGAACTCACTAGAAATTCACAATTTGCGGCTTTATTCGCACCTGCATATGAGCGAGAGGGAGGGAGGGACGGAGGACGGAAGAGAAAGCGAACACCTAACTCAAATAAAGTTTCATATTTGGGTTTTCAACATATAAGGATCGCATAAACGGGTTAAGGATATCGCTTCGCATCAAACTACCTTTTATATGGACTATGTTTTCCTAACTGTTTATTTAAAAAAAAACTGGTCTACATTTTATTAAAATACCGTACATCTGTGCCATTAACACTTTAAATCCAGTATATATTTTTAAATCTTCTGAAAATAGCCGTAAAGTCTTCATTTTCATTTTCACTTGTGATCCATAGGAGAGACTAAAATTTGTAGCAATAAAACTGAATAGACTTATTAAAATATGCAGTTTGTACCAAGTTTTTTCTTTTCGCATGATTAAATATATCCGAAGTAGTCTTTGTTGCGCATTTGAAATTTTCCGCTCTAAGCAATATGGTTTCAAGTGTCATTCTATTTCCTTAGCTCTTGAACTCATCAAAGCGTAACTAACGTGAAGTCAAGCAATGCAAAACTCTTGACAGACATATAAATGACTTCTGTGTGTACTACAGAAAGTGTAGCACAAAACTACAAAGGCTATATCTACAACAACTTTAAGGGATTACGGATGCGAAAAGAAGAAAAAACACTAAAAACCGCTGGTTTACTTTAGTTATGAACTCTGAAATTCCTTTGCAGTTAACCATTATTATACTACATTGAAAATTAAAAATAACTCAAAACGTGTACACTTAGACAGCTACATATTACAGCAAATAAATGTGATGTATCTTTACTTTTTTTCTTTCTTACACATTTTTATTTTCTGTATCCCCCTTTAGATTATCGTATTAAGGATTCAAAACAACAAATATTTTACAATTACACACACAAATAATCCCATTGCATTGAGATGAACCGACTGTCCTCCTGAATTAATGCATTTAATTTAATAAGATACAGAATATATTTTAATCTACATAAAACGGCCGTAATTATTTCTTGTGTAACATAAGCTTTCTGATTTGATTATGATAATGTAAGTAAGACGGGAAAGCATATCGACTTGTATGCTTTGGGATATGAAGCTCGTTGCTACTGCTACTGTATATTTATTATTATTAATTATTTATTATTATTATTATTATTATTATTATTATTATTATTATTATTATTATTATTATTATTATTATTATTATTATTATTATTATTATTATTATTATTATTATTATTATTATTATTATTATTATTATTATTATTATTATTATTATTATTATTATTATTATTATTATTATTATTATTATTATTATTATTATTATTATTATTATTATTATTATTATTATTATTATTATTATTATTATTATTATTATTATTATTATTATTATTATTATTATTATTATTATTATTATTATTATTATTATTATTATTATTATTATTATTATTATTATTATTATTATTATTATTATTATTATTATTATTATTATTATTATTATTATTATTATTATTATTATTATTATTATTATTATTATTATTATTATTATTATTATTATTATTATTATTATTATTATTATTATTATTATTATTATTATTATTATTATTATTATTATTAGAAGCACTATACAAATATATTTAGGGAAGAATATATTTTTATTGCTTTATAGCTGTAGCTCTTGTTTTTCTACAAGAGAGGTTGATAGGCGCCATCGTTCCAAGTGGGTGGGTTCTCTCATCGGATGGAGGTAAAGATGAGCACTCATCTCAGGTTCTTGTATAATCCTGTATGCTGCTGCAGGGCTGATTTTATTTGCGCACAGGGTTGATAATTGAGGACTGGTGGGAGGTGAAGGAATATGTTCTCAATAAATACCTTTTATACCCGCATCCGTGCACGCAATAATTGAAAGTTCCAAATATTTTATGTTTTTGATCGAACTAGAACAGTTTGTAACGCGTGCCATCTCTTCGGCATTGAATTCAATATTAGTTGCCTTTCTTTACACATCCATTCCTTGGAATATGCTGTATGAGGAGGCGAAATACGTGGATATTTAGTTACCTCGCACTTAATAACTCTACTGTTCACTTTCTTAACTTAATTTAATTGCTGCTGGGGAACTAGAATAGCGAAACTTAGATGAGCTTATCTTCTAGCGATGTCCTGACACGACTGCCATGTCCTGTAAGCAAGCCTCTCCAACATTGCCCACAAATCGTCTGGATTTTGCCAGCTTCTAGGTACATATATACTATCAATCACTCAGTGGCTTACAGCCCTCAATTCGAATTTTATTGATTACATTTTAAATTTTCAACCTCAACTCTGGTATGACATGTACATATAACTCGCGTCATTTCTCAGAAAAAAATCAGGTCTTCCCCTCATAAACACAATACGGATCTTTAAGTTTTAGGCCCACGCGGAGTGAAATACAAGGGAAAGGAACAGCTTCAGATATATTTTATAATGAAAATATTGCGAGTTTCGTAGCGTATTTTATCGGATATTTATTTATAGATCTGTAAAGAATTAAAAAGAAGTATACACTTTTTCACAGGCTTTGTTTGATTTTAGTTTCACAAAAATAGGTCAACGATTGAAAATGGTTAATTTTTTCATGTCCTCCAACGTTGACGTATCGGACAATGAATGAAATGGGTGAAATGATGCTCAAATGAGCCCAGAGACCATAGAGCTTAGATTTGCCCCACATTCGTCTTTCATGATAAGGGAAAATCTCGGAAAAACCTTATCCATGTAGCTCAGCCATTCAATGATTCAAACTCGGGACCTCGTGAACGTGAAGCAGACACACTATCGAGGCGAGCAAAAATGGTTATTCGGGACGCTAATTAATCGTCCAAAAGTCCTTTAATAATATCCACTAAGGGCTCCTTGTGTATGCAGTTGACAGAAATACTGTTACACACCAAAGCATGTTAACGGTTTGACAAGCCTGTCAGTTTTGATACAGATAAAGAATAGTGATGAAAATCATTCACGTTTTTAGAGGTTATTCAAAGAAAAATTAGACTGTTCTCACATCCCTGTTTTCTTAAAGTAACTGTAAGTGATCAATGATCAATTTATATAAACGTGTATACAGTCTTTGTTCAGTACAGACTTTCTTCTGTTTCAGTACACACTTTCTTCTGTTTCAGTACAGACTTTCTTCTGTTTTGTGACCACGCAATCTTGCAATTGGATTTGTACTTTCCTTTCTGCTGCTTGTGGAATAAAGGAGAGTCAAAATTGCCTAACTTGTCAATGTTTATGTTTGACAGATTATCTAGGCAACTAGTTAATGCAATGAGCTAAAATTTTAAGGCATATTCAACAACCTTTACAGTTGATTAATGAAAAATAGATACACTTGTTCATTAGAAGGAATGGTATGACCTTTTTAATAAAGCTCTTAAACTTTAATCGAAAAAAATGATGGCTTTTAAATTGAAAAATATAACTAATCCATGCAGGTACCTAAAATCCTTTTCATTAAAATAAAGCCATTTTAGATGCAAATTTGTGGTAAACATTTCAGCTCTAAGTGTCAGTTTCTGAAATAATGGGGCATTTGTATACAAAGTTTTACTTTTTCAGAAATTGCTTTCAAACATAAAATTTGAATTTATGGTGTGCAGAATGTCTCAAAATCCTCCAATCAGCAATGACAATATCTGTAATACCACTGTTGTCTTTCATGGCCTCTTTGTTGTCATTTATCATTGGTTTTTGTGCAATATTTTTCACAGCTTACCCAATGAAAGTGGAATATGCACTTGGAGTAGTAGGGAGGCGTGGCAGATTCATAACTGCACTGAACATTTTCCCAGCCGGGGAGCCTTTTACCAGTGCATCTAAATCCATATATGAATCTAACATTCATGTCACAGTAATTACACTCTTTACACTGCTCAGAACTTAAGAAACTTGTTTTGCAATTACAATTTGAACATGAAATGTTCAGATTTACAACCAATCCACTTCTATTGCCTTTATCCTCAACCACAAAAATTGCAATTCACGTTTTCAAACAATGCTTTAGCAACCAATTTTAAATGTTTTATTATATTTATGTCATTATAATCAGCATTTATAGTATCATAAACATGTTTGCCTATTTGAAACTTCTTCTTTGAAGATCTTAAATGAGGTTTAGGCTCTAAAATGTTTCCATTCACTGCACCTGATGACATAATCTCATCTGAAATAGCATTTTTGATACTCTTACGGGTATACATGATACCTGCAAACTTTCTCTTCTTGAAAACGCCTTTTGGTTTCGTCATGTTTGCAAAAGACACAATAAAAGACACAATGAATATTCTGAAAAGCATATGCAGTACAAAAAAAGATCTAACTTCGAAACTTTCAGGTGGAGGAAATATGAATGTGATGCCAATGCTGCCAATAGCTAAAGTAAAACTTCCCGATCAAAATAAAAAGGTTGTCTTCTCTAACACTAACATTTATAAACTTACTGATGTTTTACCAAGTGGATCTACCAAAATTGTCTAAAAATTTACTACGCAGGATTATTTTAAATAATATTTTAAACTATTTAGAATTAGTTTACCAGTAACAAAGTTAAACAAAATGAGCGGGAGATTCTGAATAATCACATGCAACTAAATCATGAAAATGGGGGAAAAAATCACGGACTCCCCTTATGACAACGTACGTACTTTGGAAATGTAAGCATAATTTTAAAATATTTGTTTATAAATAAAAGGGTCCAGAAGTCTGAGTAATCGGTGATCATATATAAATTGCTTGAAGGCACCTATTATCCGGCAATGAGACCTGCCCCACTGTAATACCACAGGAAACCATGCAGATGAATATCACGGCAACATCTCTTCTGCAGGGCAGGAAGTATCTCATCTGTATAACGTATGATTCACGATTACACAGCAAGTATATAATGTGCTGGTAATCATGCTTGTACGCATCAGCCGGATTTGGTGACCTCAAAATGTTTGAAATGTTATATATAATTTTAAATGAAACAATAATTTCTAAGATGCCCAACAATTTATATCAATTTAATTTAACGCGATTGGTATAGACAATTATAGACTTGTTTATACATGGGAGTAACTTCTACAGAAGCAGAAAAATTAGGTAGAATTATAACGGCATAATTTAGGAATTAATGAAAAATATACATTTGTTCCGTGTTCTTATTTGAGGATCTAAAAATAAAATTAAGAAAGTTGTTTCCGCAGCAGGTCTTACAGAGCCTTAGAATTGACTATTTTAAATCCTCAGACAATACAAAATTCATAGTGAATGAAGAGGACAGCCTATGGCATGACATAAAGTCAGTAACAGATTTACAGCACGCACTACTTAGTGCAAAAAAGGAGAGAGAGAGAGAGAGAGAGAGAGAGAGAGAGAGAGAGAGAGAGAGAGAGAGAGAGAGAGAGAGAGAGAGAGAGAGAAAGAGAGAGAGAAAGAGGGAGAGAGAGAACGCATAAACCCAATCCAGATAAACCACAAAAGGGAAATTCGGGTTGCCTTGCGACCCGAGAAACCCCCAAAAAGCCATGTGTCAGGTAGGTCGGCCACGGGAATCGAACCCGGACTTCCTGAATGCGGGCCACAATCAAAACCGCCTAACCAATTTCGCTCAATATCACAGTCCTGCTTTTGAATACCAGAAGCTTTTTTTTTTCTTTTCATTTCCTTTTTGCCTTTCTCGTATGGAGAATTTACAAATGGATGTCTGGGGTCAGACACCTGTGGAAGATCAGAGGAACTCTGAATCCGAGAGAATAACCAGGACTGTGTATCGGCCCGACGTGAGGACAAGCAGGAATAAGCTGGAGATCCCGAAGAAAACGTACCACTTCCTCCACCACAAATCCCACACAGGGTCCCCTGGAATCAAACCTTGGTCTAACCACTCGAGGCGCCGCCTCGAATTCCTTAAGCAAGAGTGTAAAATTAAGTTTATATGATGCAAAAGACATAATCCATGTATTATTTAATGTTATGTTTAATATGTACATACCACGAATTGTAATGAATATACAATGACTGCAATAAGTATTACTGTAACACACTCAAAATGCCCGCCTCGCTAGCGTGGTGGTAGCATGTCTGCCTCATGTTCAAGAGGTCCCGAGTTCGAATCTCGGTCAGGGTGAGTTACCTGGATACGGTTTTTCCGGGGTTTTCCCTTATCCTGAAAGACGAATGTCGGGTAACTCTAAGCTCTATGGACCCTGGACACATTTGAGCATCATTTGACCAATTTCATTCATCGTCCGATATGACTTAACGCTGGAGGACGTAAATTTAAAAAAAAAAAAAAAAAAAAAAAAAAGCTAAAAATACTAGCAACCAAACTACTGAAAAAAGCTAAGTAATTATTTAAGTCGGAGGAAAAACTGGATTGGTAGCCCTTCTTCAAGAAAGTTCAAAAGTTTTACATTGAAGTGTCAGAAAGCACCATTAATTTCAATATTTACGCTACCTTTTCATTAAAACGATAAGCATAAGGTAAAAACTGCAAGTAGTGCAACGCATCATGATTTTTCACGATGGAAATTTTATTTAAAATTATTTAAAATTATTTTAGAGCTAGAATAGCTGTCTCCAACCTTAACAGCCTGCACATTTTATCTGAATCAAAAATTAATATAAAACCGATAGAAAACATGAAGCAGCTGTTCTTTTTCTTTTGAACAAAACATCTAGAGCTTTTTTTAAAAATTATTTTGTTTTGTAGTACCTATTTAAAGTCAAATTTATGATTTCATAGGTAGGAGCTGTTTACGTTTCACCCATAATAGCCTGCATGTTTTATATGAATTACAATATTCATATAAAGCCACTAGAAACAATTTTTTCCTTTGTTCACTGTTGTCCTTTAGTAAGTGCAGGAAATATTGTATTCCATCCTAAAATTTGATACTAACAGTTCACTGGAAATACACGGTTTGAAACTTCCTAAATGATGAAATATCATTTTTAATAAAACGTGCGCATGCATATGTGTGAGCATGTGTAGAAACACCGTAACTAAAAAAAAAAAAAAAAAAAAAAAAAAAAAAAAAAAAAAAAAAAAAACAAGTCGGTTGAATACTAAGTCGCTTGAAACAATGGTTCAACCATTTAAAGTTCATACATTTAACACATTTAATGAGAAGCAGATTATATATTAAATGTATATATATATTTATATATAATTTGATAGGAACAGCTGTGGATTCCTCTTCACTTGGAAGGAATTTCGTATAATTTTGTATAGCTTGTATACCACAAGAATTACACAAAATCGCACTACACAAACAATGAAGATATTTTTAAATACATAATTTATCTCAAATAACTTTTACGTGGTATCGGTAAAGGCATATCCAAGATATACATTATTATTAGTTTGTACTTTTCAATGCGCTGTCACTGTTTAGTTGTGTTGCACAATGTCATCGAAAGATTTAGAATTACAAGGCCAGCTTATAGCCTTTAAATATCTGGCTATCGCAATGAAGTGCGAATAAAACTATTTCTTTAATGATTTATTACGATTACCATGAAGTACACAGACAAGTAGTTTGTAGAAGGAATATAAAAATAAACGACAGTGGGTAGCAAAGGCAATTGAATGTAACACATCCGATATTCTAATTCTTCTAATTATTATAACTATAGCTATTTGTTGGAATCATTTTGATCTGTGGCATTTATGACTGTCCAAAGGTAAGGGTTTCAGCTGCAAGAGTTGCTTTGTGATGTTTAGTCAATCGTTCGTCATTGATATAACCATAGAGATCTTCAGAGTAACAGGATAAAATGACGACCGCGACATTAAACATCTACGCACATGGCTTATTTTGTTTTCATGCCCTCTAGTAACGGAATGGCTGAATGATACCGACCTCTTTCTTGAAAGATAGTACAAGGTATAACCTCGGCAACAAATAAAACATTCGATTTTTACGACTAGACTGGAAAATTATTAATTTGATATGATTTACTAGCTGCAGTCAGCCCAAAGAGGAGTTTACGCCCTCATCACATAAGTAAATGAAAAAAAGAAATAAACGTCATGAAAGGTTAATATAGCTCGTAATTCCAGTGGCTACTGAAATGGCTATTGGTGTATACAGCCAAGGGGATATTCTAGATGTGATAGATGGAGATAGATTAGAATCGTCCTATGTGGTCTAGGGATAATATGCTAGCTTCTGGTTCCCGAGGTTCCGTGTCCAAACCCGGCAGAGGACAATTTATTGTTTTCGTGCGTAAACATCTTCAGTATGACTTCCTTCCACTGTGGTCCCGTGCCATAAATTTACGGCGCCTGATAAAGAGACCACTGAGCAAAATTAAGCTGTATTTCATGCCCAGTATAGAACGAGACGCTGAAGACCACAGCATTTAAAGCACATCTATAAATAAACCATTTAAATTAGGTAGTTTCCCAATGCGAGAGCACCCGGGGTCCCGAGCCAACAGTCTCCCTCGTGTGGGCTCCTGTTCGTGGTTGAGGGAGACGGTCAACAGGCCCACCCACGTGTAGGCCGTGCGTGGAGACCCGTGGAGAAGGTTTTAGATTCTTGTCTAGTTTAGAGTTTAGGATTTAGTGAACGAAATTTTTACTAGGTTTTGATTGATGTTTTTTATGTACGTGTACTTTTAATAGGTTTTGTTACACTTGTATAGTTTTTAGAAAGTTTTATATCTGGCTTTTGCCATGACTAGTTTTTTAAAGGGCGCTGATGACCGCCGTAGTTGACGCCCTTTTATATATATAATCATCCCAATGCGAGAGTAAGGGAGGCCGCACACCGGATGCGTCAAGTCGCGTGAGCGACCCAGCAACATATCGCAGCAAAAAGGGAGCACAATGGTAAGCAATGGAAAAACATAATCGCCACACCCCGGTCTGCGACTTGATGACGTCATCAACATCGTGCTGCAGACACGAGCGATAACAAACTGCATGTTCCACTTCCATGCATCATGTCTTTAACAAACAGCATCTAGAGTACCTACAAAATAAGAATGAACATGGGTTGAGCGAATACGGCTATCCTACTGTCTTGGCGTTGCCAGTTCCACGGCTAGCGAGCGACAGAGATGGAATATATATCTGTCTTTGTCTCACTGAATCAATCTAGCAAGTATCATACAGATGCTGAGATGTACAGTGATACAGACGCTGACAGAGAAGTTCACTTAATGTTTCAGCATGTGTGTGGGAAAATATACAATAATTATTGCATAATCTGAACCTTAAAACCTTGAACTCGAGATCAGTTCGCTTACGTAACTATCGCTCATATGTACACAAAACAAAATGATTCACTGGAAATTAATTGTTCTTTCAAACTGGTCGTGTGTAGGAAAGGTAGAGTCAGACTGAAGAATTCAATGCCATAGCCGGGATTTCAACCACGGATCTTCTGGTCTCCGTCCAGCCACTCTAACCATTGAGCTACTATGGCCAACATGCCGACATGACATTACATTGGCCATAGTACCTCAATGGTTAGAGTGGCTGGACGAAGACCAGAAGATCCGTGGTTGAAATCCCGGCTATGGCATTGAATTCTTCAGTCTGGGTCTACCTTTCCAAAATGATTCAATTTAGATGCGTTCTACGAAATAAGGTGTTTGCTACGTGAAACAAAATAGTGTCATTTCAACGATTTGTGAATATAGTTTCTATTTTAATGACGCCATATTTGTATACTGCCTGTAATGGTCATTAATCCAATTTTTGTTTCATTAAAACACTTAATAAATACGGAAGATATGAATGTGTATTTATGAAGCATTTTACACCATGAATCTCCTATACTAATGTTGTGTATTGTGCGCAGAAATTTTAGTCTTGCAGCAACAATATCGCTTATTTCAAGCAGAAATTTGCGACCATCATTGGCTCTCCTATATTTGAACCCAAGAGATTTCAGAATATTATGCATAGAAGATACAAAATCCGTAAATTCTATTTTCCCCCTCATTAAATTGGTCAGCCTTTTGGCAGTTGGATGTTCACCCTTGTCATATAACTCATAAATTGTTCTACGTTAAACACACTTCTGAAAATTGTCTAAGTTGGTAGCACGTTTTCCAGCTGCCCGATGTTTCCCTGGAGATCTAAATATGAAAACTTCTCCTAATCTGGTAATCTGTTTGCCTTCTTTAATAATGTTCGTCACAGAATGAGCACTGGCGTGACAAGCTTGTATCATTAATTCTCGACCCTGAGTGAAATTTGCAGTTTCGAAAATGTATTTAATTGACATCTGTTTGGAAAAAGGAATATACATTTATAAGAATATTTCTAGCCTGTTTATGTAAAATCTTATGAGTCGTTTCGCAGTTAGTACTAGGCTTGCTAAGCGGTATATTTACTAACTTTGAAAAGCACGTTTGCACTCTTAAAAGATCACCACTTTACTGAATGCTAGGTACAAAATGCAACTGCAAAACAGCATGTGTGTGCTTTTCTTCACTGACAGTTAATGATTTTTTTCTTTCTAGTCAGGCACCTTATCTTTCCATATCTCCGAAACCAGATGTGCTACAAACATGGGGATTGGTCAGAAATCGTCAGAAATAGCTCTGTAACATGGGACAAACAAAATAATTATGTAATTAGTATATTTAGAGCACGCCTTATTGTTCAGCAAAGCGAACCAGTATGCGTGCTTAACTGTACAAAGTTGCAGGCACCTCATTTGCTAGTAGCAATAGATCAGCCACGCCTTGCCCCATCTTATGTTCATTCCTATTTTGTAGCTACCTTAGTACAGTTTTGTTGTAGTGATTTCTGAGCTTAAAGATGGATAATGTGCCAACATGAGTGAAGAACAAATATTGAATTAATGCAATCCGTGGAGAAATATCCTATAATATATTATTATTCGCTAAAAGGCCATTCGAATAAGTACGAGCAGGATAAAGCGTAGCTGGAAGTTTCAAAAGAATTAAATTTAAATGGTAACTGCACAGATGTACAAAAAAGAATGCCTCAAAAGTCGATATTGACCAGGTATTCTCTTCATATATCCAGATGAAAACAATGCGTAAGGCTGAAGCAGAGCCTGATAATCCAGATGTACTGTTTTTCAAAAGTCTGCAACCGGAAGGGGCTAAATTATCACCTGTAGCTTAAAGTCCATTTAATTTTGTGCCGTAAAAGTTAAATGACGTGCTCTACGGATCACCCAGCAATGTTGAGTCCAGTAATAATACGCATTATTATCCTTGAACTTCTGTGTTGCAATAAAGTGGTCAACCACCTGGCTGCCCACATACTGCCACATGATTATTCTGTGCAGTAAATTTAACAGATGAAAACGAGGAAAAACAACGTGGTCGTGCATACTGACATGTGCAATTGCAAATATAGCAGGTTTTTTTTTTAATTTACGTCCTCCAACATTTAGTCATATCGGACGGTGAATGAAATGGGTGAAATGATGCTCATTTGGGCCCGGGATCCATAGAGCTTAGAGTTACACGACATTCGTCTTTCAGGATAAGGGAAAACCCCGGAAAAACCCTTATCCAGTTAACTCACCCTGACCGAGATTCGAACTCGGGACCTCTTGAACGTGAGGCAGACACGCTACCATCTATGCTACCGAGGCGGGCATAGCAGTGTGTGATTCAGCGTTATAAGTGTATACATAAACACGAAGATCTACGAAAGCTTTATTTGAATTCCTAGCCAACATTATTTAAAATTGTGTTTACTATTCATTAAAGAAGATATTTTTAATAACAAGTTATTCTAAGCTTTAAACTTATAAGTAAACAAATATTTAGGCAAGTATTATTTATACATGTTCTTTGCCAACATAACTAAGCTTAAAGCTGTATTTGTTATCTCATAAATAAGTTAATTTTTGAATAGCGGGTTCTTATTCTAAGGTTTAAACTTATCTTAGTGTTATAAGTAGCTTTTCATCACGACTAGCCTTTCTGTGGATTGTGTTTTGCTTTCTTAATAGTTATCTGAAGAAGTTCCTTATAGCTTTCGAGGTACATTCGGATATATGACTGAAATTTTACCGGATCTTTTAGTAAGATATAACCAAGCTGGGTATGTTAATAGCATTCCTCCAATTTCCTGTGCTTCCATTTCATCTCTATTGCCATTTTATATCATCTCTCAACTGGTGGTGGTCGGGAGTCTCGGCGATGCATGGCAGGATGATATGCTCTGAGTGAACCACTTCCTCCTTCGGTAGGTCGGTTGCCAGTCTCCGAACTGGCTGCTGGGACCGTCTCCGGACCACAGTACGTAGGAATGTTCGTTGTCCTGGCCTGTCGGGGGAAGTTTCCATCTAAGTAAAATGTAGGGACCCTCCGCTCTGCACTGCAGTGGCTTCTTGGGAAGGCCGCCCTGTGTTTCCTCTCGCCTCATCCTGCCTCCCGGGGATGCCCCACTTGGGGGTATAAGGTACAACAGACCAAGACTGGTTGCAGTGCCAAATCCCCTTCGAAAAAAAAATATATAATCACCATACTGAGCACATAACATATTAAAATGATGAACCCATTTTCTTCTCCTTTTGTTTCGCAATTTCATCCACATGTATAGCAAAACATCTTTACTCGAGGAGGCCATGTCAATAGCTGATAATGGGTAGCAGATACATGTTTCTCCGGTGCGCAGGTACAAATCTGCATCACGAGAGTGACAAACGAGAGTTTTATTGCGTTGCGGACGTTAACGCGTTTGATGTACGGCCTCAACTTGTATGTATGTCTCAACATACAGCTAACACTATGCATTTCTTGAGATATGTTAGTTGTTTCTATAAGCTTCTGCTCACATTTTCATACAACATAACGGAGCACATGTTTTTCATTAGCTTTCAGATTGGAATTAATTTACTTTGGTTCTATTATTAGTTAACTTCCAAACATTAATAATTAATTACTAATAATAAACAAGAGAAGCCATTAATCATTGCTGATGATTAATAATTACAGGTTTCTCAATTATCAATATTTATTAGTTCGGTTCGTTGAAAATTTGTGGCTCATTTACACTAGTGGAAAGAAAAGGATACAGTACGTCTATAAAGTTGTACTCATGCATATAGGTATTATCCAGTACTCTGCATAACATGCGGGCATTTATTGCGAGGTGTTGTGGTTGCTGCAGATAAACGTTCGCTTACAGACAATCACTGTTCGCGTTTACAGCAACTAATGTGGAGTCGAGGTAAGCCGGTGCAACACTTTTCCCCCTCGCACATCTTTAGTTGTGTCTGTCTTCTCCTGAGCTCAAAATGAAACCTGGCAAAAGGCAATTCATCAAGCAACAGTCTGGAGAGATCAGCAGTGTTTGAGGTACGATGTTAGCTCAAAGAGTCCATCGAAAATATGCATGTCTGTCATCTCAGGCATAGGAATTCTCAAGCATATGGTTGAACACAGCTTCTATTCCCTTGCTTTCATCAACTTCAATCGACAGGCGCTATATACAGTACGTAACAAACGGTATGATAAAACTTTAGAAAAACGTTGGAAAAACATTTATTGCCTACAGAGGATAAAAAAGGTGTTATATGAACATAGGTCCAGAAATTGTTTATTTCCGTGGTAGAGCGCCCTTTTTATAACTATGCTTACACAGTGAGATGTGTAA
The DNA here is from genome assembly GCA_030765055.1 of Mantis religiosa. Lineage (NCBI taxonomy): Eukaryota > Metazoa > Arthropoda > Insecta > Mantodea > Mantidae > Mantis > Mantis religiosa. Next base: position 103,286,386 of record CM060950.1, read on the forward strand.
TATGTAGCTGTCCTGTGGTCATAACCCCACAACAGAACAGTGTGGTAGCGTGTCTGCCTCAAGTTCAAGAGGTCCCGAGTTCGAATCTCGGTCAGGATGAGTTACATGGATAAGGCTTTTCCGGGGTTTCCCTTTACCCTGAAAGACGAATACCAGGTAACTCTAAGCTCCATGGACCCCGGGCACATTTAAGTATCATTTCACCCGTGTCATCCATCGTCCGATATGACTTAACGTCGGAGGACGTAAATTACAACAACAGAACAGTGATTAAACAGTACAGTAGTAAACATTCTCTTTTACATCTGGTTAAATTGGTAGAGATGATGCATTTCAGCGTTGTCGTCATTGTGCTACAGTACACTACGTAGTCCGCTTGTTAGGCACCGATACTCAGTTCATTCACAATGAAGTTCCTCCTCATTTTAGGCTTTCTGTCCGTCGATTTCTGTATAATAGGTTTCCTGGTAGATGGATAGGAAGAGGTGGACTAATTCCATGGCCTCCACACTCAACTGACATAAACCCACTAGATGTTTATTTGTGGCAACGTTTGAAATATCTTGTTTCTGCAACTTTAGTCCGAAATGTAGAGACTCTTCGTGCTCCTTTTGAGAAAGGCTGTCAGACAATATGAAATTCTCCAGGCCTAACTCAGCGCATTAGGACATCCATGCGACGGTGGGTTGGCGGAGGGCATTGGAGCTAGTGGAGGCCATTTTGAACATGTGCTGTGATTTTCTGTTGTCCTACCGATCTGTCATTGAGTGTTGTATGGGGTTCAGTTATAGGAAAAGAGCTCTAATTAGGAAATAAACAACTTTTGGACCTATGTTCATATAGCATTTTTTGTCCTCTATCTGCAAGAAATATTCTCTCAAATTTTTTACATATCTTTCTGTTGCACACTGTATGTATGAGGAAAATATATTTGATGGAGTAGTACTGAGATAAATCATGAGACTGTTTTCATTAAAACTTAACCTTTAGTTGGACAACTTCGCTTTCTCAGAAATCAGTTATTCTAATTACCATGTATTATACGAATAAATCATACCCCATGTTGAGTGCGAAAATGCCCAGTGGTAGACCAAACAGGTATTTGACTGGTATCACGCATACAAGCAATATGCAAATATATTGAGCTCAGTGGCCACAGTAAATATAAACTTTCCTGCACTCATATTCTTGTCTCACTTCGCAGAAAGACATCAGTTAGCACCCAACTTTTTCCTTCTTGGCGACGGCAGCTCCTTCATTCTCTTGCGAAAGCATGTAATTGTTCTAGAAGTACGGCTTCCTCACTCATTTCCGTTCGTAAGATAACAAAACCAAGGCATCGGTTGTTCTCCAAATGTTTCTACACCAGAGACTACATTCTGAACACACAAGTTACAATATTGTAGTCACATGCAGCTGTGACTTCAAGATTTGTATCCTCGTATCATGGCACTAGTTTTTAAAATAAAGCAAGTAAGAAATTCATAGTTTAAAGGAACCTTTTGTTTTGCATATGACATGTATAACAAGAACACAGTAATATTTTCCAGTGAGAAATAAAATGACACATATGAGGATAGCTACTCAAGAAGCTAACAAAGAAGATATCTTAGCATTCTTTATATTCTTGCAAATAGCAGAGGAACGCTTCAGCCTCGTGAGTGTTGAGGGGTTAGACTTAGAGTATAGGACATATCTGCATCAAATTCATTTAACACGATCCATATGGGAAGTAGAGAGTATAGAAAAAGAGGAGGTAGCATATAGGTAGATTTATCAATAAATCTGCGAAATGAAACTGCTACATAATCGCCCTGATCGCCTAACTGCTTCTTGGGCTACCAACGTAATCTTAATCGAAAATTTTGCAGATTATCTTCTTTTATGGTTGCACAATATATGCCATTTATAAATCGTTTAGTATGGTGGGCCGTGAAGTGTAAATCTTCATATGCATTAATTTCACTCCTTTTTAGTTGTATTTTAATGTTGTAGATTCCTATATTTCGCGAAATCTGCATATTACATGTAAGACAAGGGAAAAAATAATGTTTAAAATTTCGTCTATTATGATTTTCTAAAAACTTATTCGACTATTGAGATTATTGTTTCAGTGTCAAAATATATTTACCAGTTGATACAGCATCTTCAGAACGTGAAGGACTGTCGGGGTCAGGCTACAAAAATTATAAATGCAATATCCACCAATAGTTAGTAGAATTCCCGTAAACATAAGAATTCTTTTCAGTTTCACGGGACTGTTCAGCCCACCTCGGTAGCGTAGATGGTAGCATGTCTGCCTCACGTTCGAGAGGTCCGGAGTTCGAATCTCGGTCAGGGTGAGTTACCTGGATACGGTTTTTCCAGGGTTTTCCCTTATCCTTCAAGACGAATGTCAGGTAACTCTAAGCTCCATGGACCCTAGACTCATTTGAGCATCATTTCACCCAACTCATTCACCGTCCGATATGACTTACCGTTGGAGGACGTAAATTACAAAAAAAGGACTGTTCAGAATACAATTATAAGACACAAAGGGAATGTTTTACGATAAAATATGTTTTAGACGATTGTGCAATAATATCGAGGGTCATGAAGGCAGATAGATCGTTATTCGACACGTAAAGAGCCACCCACGCAATGACGGATAAGCCTAATTATAGTGGCTTTCAAAAGGGATGATGCTCGTCCTTGATCGCTACCTGGCCAACAAACAATCGAAGTCCTGCCGTGTTGTCATACTACATTTCCCTAAGTAGGGTGTCACGAGGGCCAAGTACTATTTGCGTTAAGAACAAATTTCAAATTTTGCAAAAAAGTGATCCACGAGGAAGGCAGGAAGTAATGTTTCTAGCATAACCGTGAACACCCTATGTTTTAGCTCAAATAGTTTTCCTAATAAAAATAAATAAAATACCAATATATTATAACAATACATCGCGACGTAAGCACCTTAATGAACATCATTACTGGTTGGCAGAATGCGTGTACGTACGAGCATATTTGTAATTAGAACTGAAATGTAAACCTCTGACATGACGTGAGAAAAGAATTACTTTGAATAAGCCAAGATGTTTGTTAAATTCGAGAGAGAGAGAGAGAGAGAGAGAGAGAGAGAGAGAGAGAGAGAGAGAGAGAGAGAGAGAGAGAGAGAGAGAGAGAACAGTACAGTACAGTTCCTGCTGGTTTGTGCAATGCTGCATCTGCAAAACGTAAGTCGCCACATTATACGTTTGTTTATTAATGGTTCGTAATCCCAATTTATTTTATAGAGTTCAAAGTAGACCACTTGGCTCTCAAGAAGGTGGCCCGGGTTCGATCCCAGGTGACCGCAAAATGAGATTTGTAGACAACATGGCGCTGGGGCGGATTTTCTCTGGGTCATCCGGTTTCGTCCGCCAACATTCCACCAATTTCTCCATCATCTTTCCTATAATTTCATCTTGCCCTCATTCTATCATGCACTTCCCTCAAACTTATACCAGGCATTGGGTTGATCATCAATCCTGAATTTTCTCTCTCACTGATCCAGAGATCCCGTTCCTCAACCCGCCGCCTACGGACATTAGGGTTAAGAGGAACAAGAATACTCTGACACCACGTGAGCGTTATGTGATTCCAGGGCAGCTAAAGAAGAGGAGTTCAAAGCAGTATTATTCAGTTGTTCTTTCGTTTAAAAACCAGGGCAAAGTGTATCAGCTGGATAAAATTGTAAATGAAATGGGACACGAGGTAATCCGTTTTCCCCCTTACCAGTGCCAGTACAAACCATTTGAGTTAATGTGGGCTCAATTTAATGTTACAAACAGAAATAATACTTTAAAACTGACTTGACATTGAATGACCTATTCACGAAGAAATTGACAAGATAAAACAACAAGAATAGGAAAACTGCGTGAGACACGCAGATAAACTACAAGAAGATTACTTATGGAAAGAAAGAGCACGTGGCGAGATTTTGGAGCCTACCATCATAAATTTGCAATACTTGGACGATGAAGACAGTGACAATAACGAATTGTCTTTTGACATAAGTAACATTCACAACTATATGGTTGCGCCATTGGCAACTCCGTTAGATTACAAAAATAGGTAATCCATAAACTATAATTATAATAGCATTTAATACATGTGCGTAATATGCGAATATCCATGTTTTATTTGTGATTTTAACTGCATTATTATAAAAGTTTACAAAATTCAGTTTGGGTTCCATTAGGTTTAGCATGGTCTGGGAAATATGAGAGAAGGAAATATAAAAAGAGTTGGTAATGACGAGGTGGCAACGCGCATCTGATTCGCCGTGGTCCAGAACTCTTCCCATTTCAAAAGCATAATAATCAACATATAAATATCAATTTTTACTGACAACCAAGAATAATTATACCATTAAAAAGTTCTAATTAAGAATTTTGTGTTGACAAATACCGAGCTATGGGCGCCGTAGTAGTCTGTGAGAATCGCATTTGGAAACTCACTGTTCGAAATCTCGGCACCAACTAACCTGACTGAACATTTTTGTCGGTTTTTCCCCGGTCATTAGGGAAGGCTGGGTTGAATAATTTATTCGCGGATTTTTCTATTTTCCCTTTCACCTCTACCTTTCATTACCCTCTCTAACACTAAATAAGGCACATGGTCTAATACCCATTCTAGATATCCTATGATCCTAAGCTTGCTTGCTGTTTGACACACTACGGACCCAGGGCATTAGTTTGTAAGTCATAGGCGGTTAAGTCCTTCTTAATGAAGAAGGACGACAACGTGTACGACGAAGACAACGAGGAGGAGAAGGAGAAGGAGGTGAACAAGAGGAAGGTTTGACAAACAGAATTGCAATCTGCTTCAAATAAGGGTCGTAGCTTCACCACCCAAATGTCACTATAGCAGATTGGTTTATACGCTGTTGAGGCCTTTAACTCATGCTAAAACGCTTTTGTAAATAAAAGCTTGTATAAAACATTAAACAAATAATCTTGCAGTGGTTGTAGAGCGATGGTATGGTACAGGTGAAACCTGTATATAAGACATTTATGGTCTGTTACTTCAAACTTCATGTTAAGTAATGATTTTTCACTTGTATATTCCTACTGATAAATACAAAGACATGAATAAATGAATAAACAAACGAGTAGATGCAGACTTAATGAGAATTCAGTATTGTTTTTCAGAATTTCTCTTATACAAGAGGAAAGCACGTACCAATGTGGTATTTTCAAAGTTATGACTTATGCTTTTCTGAAAAATTCTCAGTCGACAAGAATTAGTGCACCACTGATACCTTCACTTTCTCATGGTGATCATACATATAAAATAAGCAAAAATAAGTTAGCTCTGGTTGAGAAAGCAGTTATTAATTTGAGGTACGTGGTCACCAGTTGGTTGGTTATGTATGTCATAGTTAAAACAGCTTGGAAAACTTATCTTGAAGATCGCGTGATATCCAAAATAGGTATTCATTTCTGATCACTGGTTTCTTGGGTCAAAACGCTCAGTTTATACATCTCTTTCATCTATATAATTTGGATAAAAAGGTATGTATGTGGTGCTTATTATGTGGCTCATAATAATTTAGTTCTATTTAGTTTATAAAACATTGTTGTTTTTCATATATAATTAACTTCACATTTTCCTTCTTAGCATTTTTTCGGTGGTAAATAAGCACTATCCTATCAGCATTGGTAGGGTCACTCAGAGAATTTATCACTACTCTTAGTATTACGGATAAAAATGAGAAAAAATATTTTATTACGCTCTCAGTCCTTCACCACACGGGGACATTACTTAAATAAATGCGCCAGGATAGGAAGTTGTTTCTCATACATTCAAGGAAAGTAAACAGTATTACCTATGTCAAAATCGTTTTATTTCTCTATTACTCGATAATTTCCTCAGCATGAACTTTGCACGAATACTGAAAAACCTTGAACTTTATCATCACTGATTAAACAACACAGCTGACGTTGAACAATACATTCCTTGTTTCAATTCCGGAAGTAGAATGAATTATGGTAAACGTGACCGATAGCATTGATCCCTTTCTGCATCGATTTCGTGCCGGGGAAGAAAAGCTGAAGTAGCATTGAATGTACAACTTCTGTAAAAATGCCCAGATATATGCAGATTAACAGTTTAGTACGTAACGTGAAATCATTTAATACCCATATTTTTGAAAGTCCTGACCAAGCCTGCTTGTATGCAAACGAAGGTGGTTTGGTTTGGGCGAAAATTGTTGCTCCGACAAATCCTACTGCACATAAGCAGGCATGCGATAACGAAGTATGAACTTGCGGAATGACCTAGTAACAATAGGGATGCAAATTGATGCAGTCCCTATGTGATAGGAACGAGTAGCAATAATAATAATAATGATAAAGATAATAATAATAATAATAATAATAATAATAATAATAATAATAATAATAATAATAATAATAATAATAATAATAATAATAATAATAATAATAATAATAATAATAATAATAATAATAATAATAATAATAATAATAATAATAATAATAATAATAATAATAATAATAATAATAATAATAATAATAATAATAATAATAATAATAATAATAATAATAATAATAATAATAATAATAATAATAATAATAATAATAATAATAATAATAATAATAATAATAATAATAATAATAATAATAATAATAATAATAATAATAATAATAATAATAATAATAATAATAATAATAATAATAATAATAATAATAATAATAATAATAATAATAATAATAATAATAATAATAATAATAATAATAATAATAATAATAATAATAATAATAATAATAATAATAATAATAATAATAATAATAATAATAATAATAATAATAATAATAATAATAATAATAATAATAATAATAATAATAATAATAATAATAATAATAATAATAATAATAATAATAATAATAATAATAATAATAATAATAATAATAATAATAATAATAATAATAATAATAATAATAATAATAATAATAATAATAATAATAATAATAATAATAATAATAATAATAATAATAATAATAATAATAATAATAATAATAATAATAACCCACAGGTAATAACTCAGGCTATAAGTATGAATCATATATATAATACACCAATATTTATCTAACATATATGTTTTTCTCAATCTTAAGTGTCTGAACATTCTTGGACAATCAGGTTCCCACACCCTAACTTGACCGAAAATATTACCTATTGTTTGACTTAGCCCAAGGCAGTGCGAGGCACCATCCTGTTAGGACAGTGTTCTTTCTTAGAATTCGCGATCGTGATTGTAACAAAAGACTGCAGGATTTAGCCTGGGCCTTTGCAAACCTGAGCTGGCATAATTTATCTAATCGTGAGAAAAGAGAAAGCGACTTTGATATTAGGTCCAAAACTGGAAAATTTGAACATTGGTCGTAAGTGGGGATAGGTACGAGCTAATGGAAAATTAATATAAGTTCACGTGATTTGTTAAACTCCAAAAATACCTATAGTGCAGGAAATTCAAAGTAATGGCTGAAAATAGGTTTTTCTTGTAAGAACACTTCGGTCCTGTGTTCTACACGAGACGGACGCGTATTCGGCGACGTCTAACAAATCCGCTTCCAAACCATGCACCAAGACAAAGTACAGTATTTAACAGTCGTTCCAGTGAGAATTAGTGTAAAGGTTAATATATAAGGAATGTGATATATATCGCCGCGCTATTGCTTCTACACATCACATCACAATACTGCCGCGGGATACAGTAACACTGAACACAGCAACCACGCGGACAACTTCACAGTGGCGTGCAAAGGAGACTAAGGACAACAGTAAACTTACATCTACAAAATTCGGGGTGTCTTCTTCATTCAACCCAAAAATCAGGAGGCACCCACTCCCTGAAGCTCAGATGAGAGTACTCACACAAGAGCTACATCACAAGTCACCTTGAGCCTGTTCCAATCTGCCTATCCTTAATCTGCGCACACCACCAATTCTTAATTGTGAGGCGTTGAACACAAGGGAGAGCTCGACGTGGGTCGCTACGGGCCGGACCACCTCAAAATACACTATTATTTAATTACGAAGCGCACAGGCGCGGATGCAAAAATCTGGATACCTACTCATTATTTGTGAGATTTGTGGCATGCTGACTAAAACAGCTGTTTAGTGAACATCACCAGAAGCTTAAGGAAGATATTAGACAGGTATACCTGGCATAGCAATTAGATTTAGTTAAAGATTACCTAAGGAGTTGTTAAGGTAACGAATTAGTGTTAAGCATACATAGATAGCCGGTTCCTCGTCGGCAACGCGAATGCTGGAGTGAATCTTATCTTTACATACTCCTCTCATTTAGTCTCCATTTTCATGTTACAGGGCGATTCTGGGTGTGTCGGTCCACGGTGAGCAGATGTCGTAGAGGCTTGCGATACTGAAATTTCCTCTCGGTTCCACAAAACGGTGGCCGTTCGAGTTTCCACTGCCGAATTGAGCTTTCCCAGTTCCTACTGAAGAGGACCACAGAGTTACCCTCCAGCGGCTTGGGCGGGTCGCCATTAAGCTCCTCTCAACCGGATGCTCAAACAACAGCTGTTAAGAAATTCTGCGCCTCTCTTCCGCCTACGTCGTCCGTTTCGCTTGTGTCTCCTGCGGTTTCATCTCGTCCATTCCTCCAGGGGTGTAGGTATAATATATCTAAGCTCTACCTCTATTACATTTTTATAAATTAGTAATAATTAATGATAATTTTGTAATTTACGTCCTCCAACGTTAAGTCATATCGGACGATGAATGAAATGGGTGAAATGATACTCAAATGAGTCCGGGGTCCATGGAGCCTAGAGTTACCCAACATTCGTCTATGAGGATAAGGGAAAACTCGGAAAAGACCTTATCCAGGTAACTCGCCCTAACCGAGATTTGAACTCGGGACCTCTTGAACGTGAGGCAGACACGCTACCATCTACACTACCGAGGCGGGAATAATAATAATAATAATAATAATAATAATAATAATAATAATAATAATAATAATAATAATAATAATAATAATAATAATAATAATAATAATAATAATAATAATAATAATAATAATAATAATAATAATAATAATAATAATAATAATAATAATAATAATAATAATAATAATAATAATAATAATAATAATAATAATAATAATAATAATAATAATAATAATAATAATAATAATAATAATAATAATAATAATAATAATAATAATAATAATAATAATAATAATAATAATAATAATAATAACAACAACAACAACAACAACAACAACAAATACATTGTAACGAAGTAATTTCCTGTTTACTGATCGAGTAAACAAATCATATGACGAAGCTCAGAAGATCTAGTCGTTTAATTATGCATACATAAATGAATAAATAAATTAGTAAATGCACTGATCATAAAATAGGAAGCTAGGTGTTTTGTGTTGGCTTTATAATGCTGACTTAATAACCTGGCACACCATTTCCAACTCATAGCAATGTAAACGAAATATAACTTCAAAGAACTGGTGACAGATGGATGAATTGTAATAAATGGCATAACCTTCTTATTTTATATAAGAATTTCATTTAAAAAAGCATACAATATACTGTACAGCGTTCAAATACACGGCTGATCAAATATAGAAATTATAAACTGGTCTTAACCTTTTACTGTAATTTCTGCAAGTCTTAATAACTGTACCTTGAAGAAGTGAATAAAGGCAGCTCTACACTAAATTTAATAACATGTGTGAATTTATCTGGAAAGCTAGAGCTTGTATCACGGAAACGGAACAAATCGATAGACTGATATTAAGGGCTTGTTATTTGCAGCAGGAAAAGTCACTGTTGGCAGTGATTGATACTGAGGCTATGTCTTAATTTCTACTTCTGCTTAAGAAAATGATGAATCAGTGTTCATCACGATACTGAAATACATAAACAATAGAAAGCTAATTCCATTTCAAAGATCTGGCGTAACATAAACATATTATACTTTATAAACTATTGCTTCCCATTCCGAAAAACACAGATTATTGCAAAATTCAGAATAAATGGAGATAGAAGCCCCTCAGGGCTCAGTTGCAGGACCATATGTTTATACAAACATGCAATCATAGCTATCTATCACCGAATATAGCTATATGCACAATAACTTAAAGAAACAAGACTGGTAAGTTTTAATTTGGCACGAAGTATAACATATTGAACTGTCTGATACGTAAAACTGAAGTAGATCAGGGTTACTTATCTATATTTGTGTGTGAATGTTACTTTTTCATACTGCAAGGTACCTCCCAACGTGAAGGGTTATAATGAGGTACGAATCCAATATATACCTAAAATTTAAGTTCACAAGAAAATTCTACTTCGTAGGATTTGTTTTTGATAGGACATTTTTGGTGTAATAGCTATTATTTAAGGCATATTATACTGCTATTTTTTTATTTGTTCCATTTATACCCCGCCCTTAACTGCAATGGTCGTATCGGCAGCCGTCCTCCTTTGAAACATATCGAAGATGTTAACTCGTATTCGTTGGGTTTTAATCATTAGATCACGCACACATTCGCACTCTCATTCATACTTCCAGACTCTGGGGAAGATGAGAAGTTATCTTGGCCGGAGAAAACTCCCCACCCCTACCGCCGGGAATCGAACCCGGGACCCCTAGCACAGCAGGCAGGTGCTCTACCGACTGACCTACGGGGCCAGACTATATTGCTTTTTATTGGCGTCTTTTTATTACCAGAGAAACAGTAGAATTCTGATAACATAAAAAGCATTATATAAAAACTGATAGCAATCTTGCACGGCACACTACAGCAGGAGTAGGGGCAAGTTTCTTCCTTTGCTAGTCACCAATAATATATTGTGATACAGAAAGTACATAAATAGAAAACGAGAGAGACTTGAACGTCTAGTATTTTCTGCTTCCGAAATTCTCTAAGGCAATAAAGGTACGCATACTGTGTGCTATTTTCTCGACAATGGTGAATAATAGACATGATATTTTAGGGGAGAATTCTGAGGTCACTAACGCAAACCTTGGTGGCGAATTGACGATCGATTATCCAAATCTGACGAATGGCCTTGAAAGCACCATAACTTAAACTTCAACATAGCTGCAGCAGGAACTGAATGGTAGATATATTAAAAGAAGTAAAAACCCGTGTAAGATATAAATGCTAAAATTCCATTATCAAGTATGTATATAGTCCACACCTGCAATTGCACATACTTAAAAAGTTACATGATTTAGTACAGTTCATGCACATACGTGCAATAAGGTGGACAAAATACACAGGTAATTTAGGTTACCGGCACTGAACCGAAATAATAATATTGATAACGCGAAAGCATGTGTAAAAACAAGTGAACAGCTAGCCTGAGAGGGAGTCTCACGTGGAAGTCCGAATCTCCCACCAGTCCCATTTTGAGCACCTGTGCTGTACAGTCTACAGCAGTGGTATTAATAGAGGGACACAAGGAAGGGGCCCATCCTCTTGTTTTAATTTTTGGTTTGCCTACCGTTCTTAGGTGCTATGTCGTCCTAAAGTCGGACCACCCGCAACACACGATGATGGAAGGTAGAAGATTCATAAAGTGGGTCACAACTCACAGTCCAGATATTGCATTGTTTGCTTAAGACCGTAATTTTTTCCTCGTTCTTTTGGACTGACACCGCATCAATCACTTAACAATCTTCTATGGACTTTTTTTCTACATTGGTTGCTTTGGATGACTTATTGGTCTAAATTCCGGTATGTTTCAGTTACATATCTTTAACTTACGTAGGCCGCTTGATCCCGGAATATTCGACTCCATGATAAAAAGATGCCTAGGTTGCCTTTTGACCTAGATGTACAATATCTGGGTATCAACGTTACCATCCGCTTACAATGCATATACTCACCAAGTACATTCATGAGTTGATGAGTTGCGTATAAACAAACTACAGATGACTCTTTCGCTAAAAAAGACTCAATGGATTCTGAGGTTATGATGCGCCAATTTCTAGTTTGCACCTAAAACGAGCTCGCCCCTTAGGTAATTTCTATAGTGGAAAGTCTAATATGCATCTGATATTCCTATCAGGGAAGGAGAACGAGAAAGTTAAAACTTGGTCATACCCTCTTTCTCATTTCCGCGACCAAGGAAAGCTTTTATTCCTCTTGTCCCTTATGTCGGAGGCGTCGGGTTGACGAACGGTATCTCTGGATCTGCGAGAGAGAGAATCCAGGATGGGTGATCAGTCAGATGCCTGATATGAGAGTGAGAGAAGTGGATGACAGAATGAAGGCTAGATAAATGATAGGAAAGATGATGATAGAACAACTGGTGGAATGATGGTGGGAGAAAACGGAGAGCCCGGAGAAAACCCCAGTTCCGTGTTGTACACTATAAATCTCACATGAGGTCCCCTTGCCGAGAGTCAAGCTGTCTAACCCCTCGGCAATGGCACGGCCTACGTTAATTTTAAATGCTCACATTATAATAAATGTATTTTAAGTTATTCGTTCTTGTTTTGGTTACCGTTTTCAGTTATTCTGACCAGTCTTAGAGGTTACAGGACTATGAGCTTTAATTGTGAGGTATTACATTAAACATAGCTAGACCTTTTGATGTTGCGTTTCTTCACCAAGATTCAGCCCCTCACATGCTTCGGAACAAAGAGTTGCGAACATTCTTCACTTCTCAATAGTACACCAGTGTGTTAAAGGTTTGGTTTACTGGTGCATTTCCCTGTTTTTGTGAAATGTGAACCATTAAGCATGTTAACACACTGCTGAGTACGTTAAAAATTAACTGTCATGGGCATGAACGAAAAGTTTTTAAAAGCTAAGAACGCTGAAGCAATAAACAGAGACACTTGCAAGTGAATTACGCAACTTAAAGACAACCTTTCAGTGCTGTCACGTTTCCAAAACCGAAACAAATCCACAAAACTAATGATAAAGCAGGGTTGGCAGGTTACGAAATATTTGCCTTTTGAGATATTCAGAAACAGATTTTGCAACCAGTTTTGAAACAATTGTTGCTAACTCCATTTGGGTAATTGTTTTCTGGATTTATATAATATTTAGGGCGACGTTAATAGTTTGTTTTTGCTTCGCCAAACAAGCGCAGCGTCCTCAGTGACCCAAAATACTTTCTCATTGTCGAAGTGCTGAAAAATCCGAGTTATGCTAACGATGCCTGAATCTAAAAATACTTCTCCCTCATTGATGAAAAACATGTCTCACTGTCCGAGTCTTCGGCCTCTTAAAAACAAACACAACACACATCATTCCCAATTTCTTCCTGTTCCCAATCGCAAGGCTGTAAACGTAAAGGGCAGCCTTAAGAGCAGCAAAAATGCATCATGCAGCTGTGATTTAAGCATCTGTGTTGTGCGAAAATAAAGAAGTGGGGCGGATTTGAAAAGTGCAAATATTTAAAGGTAGTGAAGATAATATAATAAATATTTCAGTAGCTATCTATAATCTAAAACCGCATACTTAACGTAAGGTACTCCTTTTAAACGGAAATAGTAATGCTGCAAGAGAAGCTTTAACGTAACGTAGCCCATGGTGTAATAGCGCAAAGTGGACCTGAGCCTGCCAACCCGACTGCCCGCCTCACGCCCATATACGCAAGAAAGAGGTGAACAATCATCCAATCGATACGGAAAGGAGATGTGGTCACCACCTCGGCACCCCCAGCCGGAAAGTTGGCTCTCTAAACCAAGGTTCGCTACCTAGCGTAGCTCCGCAATTTTCTCATAATGCTGAGTGGGCACCGGTCCAATGCCCGGAACTTAAAATCCGCACCCCCAGGGGTGATATCGAATCCAGGCACATTCCGGACGCAGAGACCAAAATACAGCGATCTAGTCCGATACGCCACGGCGCAGTACGAAAAGAAGTTTTGCAATGCAAACAAATAAATCTATTACCAGTTTGAAACGTAACTATAGTTATTATAGTACTCAAAATGATTAGCTACAAGAAGGAAATGATACGATCTTGAAGCAAGATGTTTACAAACTACAGCTGAATTTGTTGTTATTGGACTCTGGTTTAGACAGCAGTCAATGCGCCATTCAATTTGCTTATATCTAAATAACTGCATGCAACGAGAGTAACCTGTAGCTTTATCTGAGCTATTTAAAGTAATTTTATTTAAATCAAACCCAATGCTGAGGATGAAAAAAAGACGCCCATAAATACTGCCACAGCGGTAGCGAATACCTACCATAAAGGAATTGGTATGACTCACCCCATTCCACCATTTTTGTTATTTGCGGCGAGAGGAGCATAAATGGAACATTCAAGTACAGATCCTCCTTTATGGAGCCACAACAGATAGTACGTGGCTCATCACTGTAGCGCGGGATATTCCAGGCCAATTTCGTCAGATCTAGAAGATTCGACTTTCATAATGTATCATCCCTTCCATTCAAGAGATTTCGGATTCCAGAACAATTCTTCCGTGACCGGCAGCAAAAGCCAGTCTGTTAAGGGCTTGTAGGTAAGTACTTAGGAATAGAAAATTGACGACATTCAGCTATAAAGGTTTAAATTTTAACGATGTGTAACACGCAGGGATGCAATGTTTATCAGGAGGGAATATTCAAACTCATCCCATTACACGACAGGTACCTAAACTGATATGGTGACTGCGTCAAAAAATAATCTAATGCATGTACTATAAGTTGACTACATTAATTGTGTGAAATAAAATGTACACATTTCACTGAAGGCTTTGTAACCTTAGGTTCTAATCACACCTCAATGCATTGACGTCACTGTTTCCGTAGCAGTTGTTTAATGGTCACCAGAAATAAAGACGAAAGTAATGAGATTTTAAGATAATCTAAAATCAGCAATTGCACTTATCACTTACCACTCTATTTTTCCTTGAATCAGCAAAGGCGAAGGTGCTGTTAAGTTTTAAAATTGTAGATAGCCCACATTAATGGCCCACAGTTACATTAACTTATCAGAATAATAGGAACTATCATTAAACTGATAGGACAAATTCTTGGCCGTTGCAATATGACGTCATCGTTTTCAACCTCAAGTCATACCACAAGGAATCAAAATGGTGCTGTTACAGAATACCTTGGAGTTCTAAGATTAACACGATTAAATTTGAATTTATAAATTTCAGTACATTTATTAACATAAAGTACAAGAAACCTAAGGAGCAAATAATGGAAGACTATTATTATCATCACGACATATCTTAATTGTGCCAGGGGTGCAAACATTTTTAAAAGTACGCTGGTACTTATAAAAAATTGGTATTTTATAAATATTTGTATTTAAGTGCTACATAAAACTTTTGAAGAAAGGAACTACTGATCTCGGATCTTTCATAGGCGGATTTCTTTAAGATCCTTTGGTACACTTATGATTTCAGTTGCATTCAGGTGGCGTTCCAAGACTCGTGCCTGGGCCTCATTGGTAATAATTTGTATGGTACCCTCTTAATATTCATTCAATTCATATTTCATATCACACATATAGGCGCAGGCAAAAAGGCACCATACATAGGTGCAAATTTTGTAAAATGAATTCTATACCTATAGATATTGTCTCATAAGAAAAACAATTACTTTAAATGTGATCTGACAAGCAATTAACTAATTTTCAAAGTATTGTAACATTGTGGGTTCGTGAAATTAAAAGTCCAATTGCACAGACTCAAAATGTTCTTTATTTCCACCGAATTACAGTTGGAACACTTGCCAATTACACAGAATTACGTAGCGCACACAATTTCAATTCACCAGTTCGTCCGTCACAATTCCACTCTGCACTCGCAGTTACGTACACTCCTCCGATGCACGTACACAGTCTTCTAGTGCGTTCCCTCACTGGGCACTCCTCACGGCTGCTCGCCAAGAACTGAGCTGGCTCGCCAACTACAGGCCTTATATAGGGAAGATCGCCGTTTCGGGAAACTTCACGGCGCGCACAATTATCCCGAGGTTTCGAGACCTCTGGTGGGAGGGGAAAGAGACGGTACAGGGCTCCCACCGTTTACCTAACCATCCCTTCAGTTAGTGACACGAGACGAATGGGTAGGCGTGGCCTAAATGCTTCCCCTCTGGCCCTACTGCCGGCCGGTTCTATAGAGAGTTCCGACGTTCGGGTGACAGTATATACCGTTAGATGCTATGATTTTGAGCCATCATTCAGCGAGGTTTATTATCCTACTATGGTACTAGTCTCTAGTTTTTGCAGCGAAGAATTCGGTGACACCCACTTGCACTGCTTCAATGTTATCAAAATTTCTTCCACTTAGAAAATGGGCCATTGATCAAAATCGATGATAATCTGATGGTAGGAGATGAGGTCTGTATGCTGGTTTCGATTACTCCCAATTCCTGAATTTTTCCCATGATTCTTCGTGCAGTATGGATGGTTACATTATCCTGTTGCAATAGAATTCTATTTCGGTTAAATTATGCTCGGCATCTCCGCCTGAAAATTGCATGAACTCATTCCATCTTTAATCGCCCGCCCATTTGGAACAAATTCCCGTGTGGTGTGATTACACCTTCAAAATTCCACCAGACACACATTACTTTGGTACCGAATTGACTTTTTTAACGATAACTTTAGCAGGTTGCCGGGGATCGAGCCACTGTTTCGAGGCATCAGAGTTTCGGTAATATACCCATTTTTCATCAAAAGTGACAATTTTCCTGTCAAATCTATCATCTATGGGATTACGGATAAGCTGACGGCAGATATCCACTCTACGTTCAGCCTGTTGAGGTGTAATTTCATGAGGTACAGATCTACAGCTGTTGTATGATTCTCCAAGTGTCTTAATATGGCGATGTATGGTATCTTTTGATGCACCAAGTTCTTCTTAAAGCCTACGGGTACTGTTTTGCGGATTTTCTCGCAAAACTTGGCGTGTATTCTCAATATTCCATACCTTAGGTCTTCCAGAACGTTGTAAATCTTTAGTGTTTTAGTCTCCATTGTTGAAACGTTAGAACCTTCGTTGTGACACAGGTTCAGTAACGACACATTCTCCTTCCACTTGCCATATTTTTTGAGCTGCGGCAACGGCTTTATAATCTTGTTTCTTGTTTCTAAAGGAGTCTAAGTTCAAACTTCGGTATCTCCATTAATGTTTAATAACAATGAAGACTGATATATGCTCGTAATGTACGCAACACTAGCCATGACATCCTGTAAATAGCGTTGTTAAACCAAAGAAACCCAAATAAAGTTTCCAACACACCAAAATAAAATAAATACCGACTTAACTTATGAGACCACCTAGTACAATTTGAAGTTAAATTCTGGCCGTAGTGTTGCTATCTACTTAATGGGCGACATCGCCTTCGTACTTTTTTCATGCTAAAGAGCCTAGAACGCCGTCTGTTCCGTCTCGATGAAGCATTTGGGCATCATTTATTGAACTAATTGACGATAGTAGCCTTTGGTCCGAGAAACTAGCCTGAGTGGCCAAGCGACAATGCGTATTATTCAGCCTATACTCCAATGATTCATATTACTTAGGGGTTTTAACTTTCATTATTTTGAAAGTATCCCTAGTGTACATTTTAGGGTTTTATTCATCTCCAACATTTTGTTCGCTTGCATTTAAACCCTTTGGGCCTGGAACTGTTGTGAGTTCTAACCTACTTATGTTCTTATCCATCAGAGTACCTGAGCGCTCTGAACCATTTACCTCTTATTACTTTACTATACCCTAACGAGGCCAAGGTTATTGCAAATGGTGCTCAGCTCTTCAGGATGATAAGCATCTTCCTGTACAGCTATAGCATTATTACATTTTAAAACGCATACTCATCTGATCAGTATGACCAAATTCTGATGCAATTTATCTCAAGAAAGCGACAGAAAGACTACCTTCTTATCTATTACGGCCAGTTGCCCAATAAAGTATGCACTGCAGTACTTTGGTCCGCTTCGAATGGAATTCTTCTGAAATCCATGTATTTGTTTGCTGATGTCTTGTCTTAAATAGCTAACAGAAAGCTAAACTGCCAAACAATATTCAAGGATGATGGAACTGAGTTTACTTACTGTGATCAAATGAGCCTATACACTTGCTACGGTAGTGAGTGTGATACAAAATGAATAAAGAAATAAACAAATTATAAATAATTAAATAACTAGTTTGCCAAGTTACAAATACCACTGGAATTTAAAATATCTAATTACAATTTGGCAGCTTTACCTTGTAGCTTTGGAACAAATTAACGTTTCACTGGATTGCCTATTCTACTTGTCTCCTAACTAGCACGGTATTATTACTATTATCGCTTCAAGCGTACTGAATAATATACCAGGTGAGTCAGCTGCCCCTTTTTTCTCGAGTTTTATGCAATCCGCATTTTATACTTCAGCATGAAAACAACGACCCCATTACTAGGTTCTACCCGCGTATTTAACATGGATGTTAAACACTCGATGAAATTAGTACTATATAGATATTATCGCATATCCTGTAATATATTCGTAATTAGCCAACGTTTGCACGTCTGCAAATATTCACTGGAACCAGCGAATACGATATGTTAAGAATATCAGAATTTAGCATGGAAGTTAAACACAATTTTGCTTACACAGAATTATTGTGCTATTAACAATGTTGTTTCAAAGTGGTATGTTTTGAGGCGCTGTAATGGACCTTTTCTATTCCTGGAACACGACTTCTCTAACGAAGCAAGTGCTCGAACTGATGACGTTCTTGGGTAATGCACGCCTGGGCACGCTGTTGAATGGAGCCTCTGACTCGGTATAGCATGGCAGGTTGAACACTGTAATACGCTGACGAAGGATTTCTAGACTGTCCAGCTCCTGTAAATAAACGCATTATTTAAAATAACCCCAGGGGAAGAAGTCAAGGGGTGTCAGATCAGGTGATCTGGCAGGCCAGTAGACTGGCTCTTGTCTTCCTATCCATGACCATGATTGCAGACCATCCTCGACCGATGCGGAGGAGCACCATCGTGTTGTAACCACATCGTCATTCACTCCATCGGTGGCACATTCTCTAATAATAGGGGGAGCTCGTTAGGGAGGAATTCCAGATAGCGTGCTCCTGTTAGATACCCCTCGAAAAATAATGGTCCACCAAGGTGGTCTCCCAAGATTCCACGCCAGACATTTACACCCCGCTGTTCTTGGAATGCTGCTTCCTTTACCCAATGAGGATTATCAACACTCCAATAGTGCATACTGTGGCGATTTACAGTGCCATTGTTGTGGAACCTTGATTCTCAGAAAACATTATCTTGGATGCAAATCCCCCATCAGCAACCATCGGTCCAGCAACCATTCACAAAAGATCACTCGAACTTCGAAATGTCTCCCGTGAAGTGTACGGTGTAGGTGTAAACGATAAGGATGAAACTTATTAGTGCTGAATATCACACTACAGAAGACTGGCTGATGTTCACCTCCTGGACAACTGCACGTGTCCTAGTATGCGGATTGTTCTGGATGGCGTTCAAAACTGCTACTGGATTAGCACCTGATGTTGCTGATGCGTGTCTAACAGGAGGCATTCTTGCAAGTAACGTTGTTACAAGCAGACGCCTTTCAACATTCCGGAAGGTGTTTGTTGTCGGTTGTCGTCTATTCGGATATCTCTACCGATGTAGATGCTGAGCTGCTGGTGGGTTTGTTCTTGCTTCTCTGTAGATCAAAAGCAAATCTACGTACTTGTCTGTCGAATACATAATGAAAGATTGACACTAAATGGGTATCGTGCGACAGCGTGCGCCTGGAAAACGAAGGGGTCGGCATTCACAATAAAACACCACATCAGGGACAGAAGTCATTATACCGGTTTTATTACAAAATGCAGACAACCAACAACGATTTAAATTATAGGTAATGTCCTAAAATCTCAGGGACTTTATAATTCGTTTATTGTGAATTCGGTTTCCAAGTTTTGATAAACATAAAAAAATATTTACAATGACGTGACTCGAACATGTGTCATTGGGGGGGGGGGCACAAAAGACGCCATAATCCTATTCAGCTATTTCGAGACGTTCTGCGTTCAATAGTACGACTTGTATGCCTGGTGCTATGCCATTGCCACCTCGCAAGTTTTCGTGCTTGATTTAGCTGTTTAGACAGTTTAAATCATTTGCTGGGCGTTGTAATATTATTGCTTAAATGGCGAAAGCTCTTATGCATGTTAATTGAGATGTACAAGAGTAGTTTACGCAAAAATGTAAATAAACCGTTGTTTAATAATATGTCCGTTTTGACTGTACGGCTCCATGATGGATGAGGCGTGTCTTAATTTTTTCCTGATTTTTGACAGCCAACCATTGCTATATGTACAAGCATCCGCCATTTTCTGTCTAGCTGACGTTGTTAGTGTACTCATATGATAGGTGCTTTTTCCCCGAGTCATTTACTGAATTGCGTTGCTATGTTTACTCTAATAAAAGTTTGTAAAATCAGCTGGAAACCTGAATTCGCTCTCAGTAAAGGAGTCATACCTTTTTGAGGTGTACTTTAGCGAGGAGTACGTTCTGTCCCTTAAACCGCTATTCCTCTGAATTTTGCACATTCCTCTCTCTAAGAACGTCAAGCAATACATTTTAGTAAGCGCAAAACTGGGCTAAGGCGCACGTGCCATTTGATGGGTGGCCTACCTTCCAAAAAATAATGCGCGGCTGACTCACTTGATATTTCGAAGCGACAATATAAACGGAAGTAGCATCACAAGTACAATGTAGCTCTGCAGGAAAGTCTGTTTATATAATCGGCAGTAATACAACCCAAAAGATCACTGCATCTATAGTCTTGCATATGCTGTTCTGGAGGCTGTTTAGCCAATTATTCTCTGGGTAATAACCTTCGATTCGACTGCAAACATCTACGAAACATCGTACATTAAATGTAAACAGCGTACATAATGATTTTTTGTGTAGTCCAAATTCTGTCAAAAGCTTATTGACTGTAATTTTCGTCATCCTTCATTTTCTTTTTCTATTTACATTCTTCGTGTGGATGACTTGAAACCTGGTGCGAGAATGAGGAAGCAGAATATATGAAACGAGGGCGAAATGAATGAAGGCAAACGTGATGATAGAGCAGGTAGTGAAATGAATGACGGGAAAAACCGGGGATCTCGGAGAAAACCCACCCAAACGCCTATTTGCCCACAAATCCCATATAAGGTCCCCTGGCATCGAATCCGGGCCGTGCCGTTTTAGCGAGAGCCGATGCCGTCATCCATGCGTTAAAATAATTATAAATGCAGTGGAGACGATGGTTGAAATTAAAGCTACAAAATAAGCGTATTCCAAATGGAGGATAAATTGCTAAATTACTGGCGGACACATTTAGTGAGTTTTGTAAATAATAACCAAAAAAAAGATATTGTCTGTTTAAAAAAAGTGCACGGCAAGAAAAAAAAAACATTTTCACACCTCTACAGGAAACTTACTTTAATAAACTTCATCTTTTGTTTCTGGCATAAGTACGGAATCTACTTTCAACATTACCATGTGATGCGCCACTTTCTTGGCTGTTCGACAAACGGCTGATTTGTGTACTCTCCACAAGCCGCCAATAACTATCTAAAGGGCATTCGGTAGTATAACCTAAGCATAGCAAAAGTCTACACATGTGGCCCAATTTGCTGATGTATATATCCATTACAACAGACTTCGCAAGTCGAAAACGCTTTTGTAATATCATTCGTTATGCATGTTGAAAGTACTTATACCACGGTTTCTGTGGTAGGCGTAAAAGAACGAATACTTGTTCCTCTAACGAAGAGGAACTACACGAGTTACTTTTTAGTTATAGGATGGAAAATCCAGATTGTACTGCTTTAGATGCACAAAGCCATATACCCTACCTTTTGTTTGCGGACTAGTAAACTGTAGCGGACCACCTTATAAACACAATAAGCATTCATAAGAAGATTTATAGAAAGATATAATAAAGAAGTGGCTTTTAGAATTGACGAGTTTGTTTATAATTCTTGAAATACAACTACGGTAGTTTTAATTGATCGATCCTATATGGGTATTTTGTTTCAAAAGCAACGCATTAATCTACTGAAAATAAAATAGGTCAATATATGTATATGGCACAGTACTGAAATGGGTACATTGGGATATGATATATGAACATATTTTCAGCAGCAGTAAGAATTATGATATAAAGTATCTGCAGAAGTATTTAGTTTTCGAAAGTTACGTTCGTAAGTACCGAAATCAAGGAACTTGGGAGCATGGAACCGGACGAACCACAACTTTATTCAATCCCAAAGTATACTATTATTCCTTGTCATTATTAACTGCCTTTCCGTTGGGACGTCCCCAGACTCAAATCCCGCAAACCAACCTATCTGGCATATTTTTTTCGTGATTTCAAAACAACTATTTCACAGCCATCTAACCACAAATGACAGCAGGTAGACTGAATGAAAAATATTGAAGCTGAAATACAGTTGCCTAACACAAAGGTTCCTACCCAACACAGAAGCAGCAATAGAGCTGCAATGCTCAAAGATTCCTATAGAGATATGTCGAAGCTGATATGTGCCCGTCACAGAAGCACAAGTTGGTAGGTGCGTAGGCTTCCACGGCCTGTGTTATCGTAGGTATCCTTAGCTTCCGGAGAAGGCCGCGTCGTATGATGGCTAGTTGCCGACGTTTCGCCCACCATTTTGTAGGCTTCTTCAGGGGTCGAGTGCACGTGCTCGAGAAGCCTACAAAATGGTGGGCGAAACGGCGGCAACTAGCCATCATACGACTTGGCCTTCTCCGGAAGCTAAGGATACCTAAGAAGCACAAGTTGCCTAGCACTAAAATCTCTCTGGACACGCGTTGAAGTTACCATTTGTCCATCATAGACAGAGATAACATTTCATAGCATTAATGTCTCTGTGGACTCCTTTCGGAATTCTCATTTGTCCGCCATAAAAGCAGAGGTACATTTGTCCTTCACTAAGCTCTCTGGACACGTGTCGAAATTGTTATCTCTCCATCCCAGAGCCAGATAACGTTTCATAGCACTAAGGTTTCTGTGGAAATTCTAAGTTATTTGCCCTCCATAAAAGCAGAGGTACAGATGCGCATACTAAAGCTCTGTAGATATGTGACGAAGCAAGACGATGCAGTACGAGGATAAGACCTAGAAGGCTAACTGTTCACCACCACACCCTTCCATAAGATATCTGTAGCGGTTTTCACATCATGAAGGCAGAATAGGCTGTTATGGACTCTGCTTTCCTTGTGGAAGAATCAAGTGCACCGTTGCCAAATGTGTGTGTTTTCAAAGGCGACTAAGATAAAATAGGAACCTGCATTTCATGAAATCTGTCGAAGAATACGATATGGAAGAAAATTTGTATACTGTTGTAAATTTATATTTAAAGTTCTGTAAAAGGCAGATTTTTAACATCCTTCTCGCTCCGAACGAAAAATGTTGTTTTAAATCGACAAGATCGTAATGAAAAAATCTGGATTATTCACTTCCTTTCATAGGCCACGTTGTTATTTAAATTATATCAATATTTCTAAATATATTTTTAAAAAGTTTAAAACAAAGTGTTTGGATTGCTCGTTTATGCAATGGAAAATGTAGTCTCTGGCTAATTCTCGTTCACGTAAAAGTTCACGTAAAAACCTCCAGCGAGAAAGTTGTTAAAGAAATAATGGCATTTTTATCTACACAGAGCTTCTCCAGAATCAAGGCATCCGAATCAACAGTTTAAAGCAAATGTTTGCAGCGCGTAAGCCACACAGCGTCAACAAACCTGGTCTTGGAGATGATAAAAACCAGATGTATGACAGTTCAAGGGGCTATAAGGGTTCTTAATTGAGTGATTAAACTACTGGAAACACCATGAAGCAATAGAAAACGATATGTGGAAAGCAGGTCAGCTGCAGCATGACATCGAACCTCCAGTTATTAGGTTAACCAGCAGTTCCTCCAGCAATGAATGACTCGTCCTTGTGAGGGCAGTGAACAGGCTAACCAGGACTCCTCTTTCGGCGTTGAACTCATGTCAGATTAAGGTAACATTAAGGTATTATATTTAGGTTACATGTAAAGTGCTGAGAATTATTACGAGAATGTAATTAATTAAGCCATAAATGTATTTCATCAGGAATTACCTGAAAAATACACGTTAATTTACAATAACGAATGCAATGATCAAATGAAGAGATGGTAATAACAACAATAATAATAATAATAATAATAATAATAATAATAATAATAATAATAATAATAATAATAATAATAATAATAATAATAATAATAATAATAATAATAATAATAATAATAATAATAATAATAATAATAATAATAATAATAATAATAATAATAATAATAATAATAATAATAATAATAATAATAATAATAATAATAATAATAATAATAATAATAATAATAATAATAATAATAATAATAATAATAATAATAATAATAGTAATAGTAATAATAATAATAATAATAATAATAATAATAATAATAATAATAATAATAATAATAATAATAATAATAATAATAATAATAATAATAATAATAATAATAATAATAATAATAATAATAATAATAATAATAATAATAATAATAATAATAATAATAATAATAATAATAATAATAATAATAATAATAATAATAATAATAATAATAATAATAATAATAATAATAATAATAATAATAATAATAATAATAATAATAATAATAATAATAATAACAAAAACAATAATAATAATAATAATAATAATAATAATAATAATAATAATAATAATAATAATAATAATAATAATAATAATAATAATAATAATAATAATAATAATAATAATAATAATAATAATAATAATAATAATAATAATAATAATAATAATAATAATAATAATAATAATAATAATAATAATAATAATAATAATAATAATAATAATAATAATAATAATAATAATAATAATAATAATAATAATAATAATAATAATAATAATAATAATAATAATAATAATAATAATAATAATAATAATAATAATAATAATAATAATAATAATAATAATAATAATAATAATAATAATAATAATAATAATAATAATAATAATAATAATAATAATAATAATAATAATAATAATAATAATAATAATAATAATAATAATAATAATAATAAACCTGAATATAAACGAAAGCGCGATAATCGCCGCGGTGGAACATGTGGCAACGCTGCGCGGATTTTCCATTAGAGCCATTGTGCTATCATGGCGTGAAAATCGCTATAGATAAACAGATTCATTTCATATTTCACAATTACATAAAATTTACAATATAACTTGCATTATTCTACTCAAAATTGTTTGTTTTAGAGCCTATACACTTTAACCACTGGTTATTTGTATATAATGGATCCTACCCTTATCTTATTCTTTGATACCCATCATAATTCCAATAGTTCTACTACCCTCTTTCCTTTTCTCCTCGTTGCTATATATTTTTCTTCAGCCCTCCGTTGTATCGCTGATTTGTTGCTCCGCCTTAACAACTTTCCGCTGCCATTTCTATTTTATCTTCCTTGCATAATGTCAAAATCTTTTAAAAGTATTTCCCTGATTTTCCAAAGATTTTTAAAACTATAATTTCTTACCCTAAGATATTCCATTCATTATTTCATAAGTGTTACCTCCGTATCCATTTTAGAGTGTAACTTAATATTTCCATAAAAATGGTCTCAATTTTTTTATAATTTTCTGCCCCCTTAGCCCCATGGCCCCCCAACAAGGTACCTCCTAAGACATCCGTCGCGATATGAGCTCATAGTTAATGCGACATAAAATGAATGGGAAAAAGAAGTCTGCAAGCCATTTGCACATCTGCCCCTTAAATCATTAATTCAGATCTTAAGATTTCATTTACATAATATGGGCACTAGTAAATCATAACTTCCATTGTTTGGAGAATGCCTAATGAGAAAAGCCAGGTTTGTAAGAAGTCCAGGAATAAGAGTAGGTGACCGGAAATAAAGAATTTTAGATATGCAAATTACATTACAATACTAACAGAAAAATAATGTGTCATTTAAAGTATTACTAAGTAATCTAAAAGATAAAAGTGAGAATGTTTGGTGCGATGCTTAAACTGAAAACAGCACAGTAATAACCGCAGCAGTTATTAACAAATTTCAATGATATGAAATCAAGTCAACAATTACAAATACACATGTCTGTGCCCTGCAATTACTAAAGATGGATATAGCCAAAAGGAAATTAAGATAAAGATAGCAGTAGAACGAACAGCTTTGAAAATACTAGACAAATTAAAACAAAATAGTGCGAACACTGATATCTCCTAGTCACCTTTGACAATGAAAGTAGAACAAATAAAAAAGACAGAACGAGAATAAGTGTTTTTGAACTATGGAAATAGAAGACACGCTGAGAATTCATTGGACGCATAAAAGAACCAACAGATCTATGTTGAAAAAACTGGAACCCGCACATTCATTAGAGATCACAGTGATGTAAAGGAACTTGAAATATACGGGGTGTCTATAAAGTCTTTCCAACACTACAACTTCATATAGAATGAAAACTATTACAGTCAGAGTTGCATGGTTTGTGGCAGATGAAAGACAAACTCTCAAATTATGTAACACACGCTGTTAGTAGACTTCTGCATGTGCGCCGATTGTCGCCCTCTTAACATTTAAGCGATATTCAATTTCTCGCCATACATTCTGCAGCATTTCGTGGGGTGCTTGCAACATCAGTTAACCTTCTCAAAGTGTTAGTATGAGGTACAAGTGTTGTATATACCCTGTCCTTTACATAAACCCAAATAATAAAGTCTAAGGGGTTATGTCTGGGGATCGTGGTGGCCAAGGTGTTGGACCATCGCGTCCAATCTATCTGTTAGGAAATGTGTTATTCAGCAACTTTGACATTTAATCCCCAATGTGGTGGTACGCCACCTGCTGGAATATCACCGTAGTTTACAGGTTATTAAGTTGCGGTACAACGTAAAGCTGCAACATGCCCAGGTAAATGTTACCTGTAATTGAGTTCTCAAGAAAAAGCTTGTGTTATCTGCACTTTATAAGAATACAGATGAAGTTGCTTGTGTAACACTTTACGCACTGTGGACCGTGGAATTCCTAGTTCACAAGATGCACTATGAGTACACTTGGAAAGTTTTATTTGAAATGTTTGTTGCACAACCTCAACGCTTGCTTCTGTTACGAATGGACGTCCTAACCGTGGACGGAAGGTTATACTTCCAGTCCCCTTAAACTTTATGTATCAACAAACGATAAATTTGTTTTCAGGTGGCACCCATCCATATTCCCTCCTAAACCTTCTGTGAACAATAATAGGTGGGACCGCATCTTATGGTACCATAAAACACATTACGTTTTCTCCTCGTTTGACGCCACGTTATATTTTACCGAAACAAACAAAACAAAATAAAAAAAAACTTTAGGAGCCTGTCTGTCATCTGCCACAAACCGCACAACCCTAACCGTAATAGTTTTCATTCTGTAGTTTTAATGTTGGAAAGACTTCATGAACACACCCCGTATTTTGGATGTATATGAGTCAAAGCCTCACTGGAACGAGATATACTAGGACTAACGGAGAAAACAACAGAAACCAAGAACTGGCTGGCTCGATAAACTAGCATCTAGTCAAATCGCCAAATTGAGTGGCATTTTTATGAAGAAACTTTCTCAAAGTGAGATCAGTAAGTTTCCAAAGTGGATATCAGGTACTAAAAATGTTTCACATATACCGGAAGAAAACTGATCATTCGTTTCCTAAACATTCTCCCATTACTTTCTGCTTAGGATCTTTTTTTTTTGCGTTTTTTTCTTCCAATAATTGCATATGTTTTGCTGAGTTAAAGTGTTGGGTAACTAGCTTCCCACGTTATTTTCACATATTCTACAAAACAATATTGTACAAATCAAATCACTCACAAATTCAATTTGAAGATTATTAAGTCTAAATGATTCAGTGCTTCTACTTTCGGGATGGAGCTATGTAGTATATACATCCACTGACAAACGCTTTATCAAAGCTAATTAAAGTGATAAGCACAAAAGAATCAGAGGACTGCAGTACTACGGTCGCCTACGGAACAAATTATACCCAGCTTATTTTGAAGGGATGCTATCTCAAAATATGTTATCTCAAAATAACAGTACGGCACTTCCACGACGTGTTAAAGGCGGCTCATTTCGGAGTTGCAACATTCATAATTTTGAATGGGGAAAATACGGTTTCATTGCCACAAAAACACAAAAATGATATAAATATGTTTTTATCGTAAAAACTAAAATATGAATTTATATGCAACATCATATTGGGTTTAATAAGCATATAAACTGATGATTAGTGTACATAATTTACCAGCATTGCAAATATAACAAGAAAAACATATGTAAAGGCATGGACTTCCGAGCCCTACTGATTAAACAGCAGTGAAAATTAATAATAATAATAATAATAATAATAATAATAATAATAATAATAATAATAATAATAATAATAATAATAATAATAATAATAATAATAATAATAATAATAATAATAATAATAATAATAATAATAATAATAATAATAATAATAATAATAATAAGAATAAGAATAAGAATAAGAATAAGAATAAGAATAATAATAATAATAATAATAATAATAATAATAATAATAATAATAATAATAATAATAATAATAATAATAATAATAATAATAATAATAATAATAATAATAATAATAATAATAATAATAATAATAATAATAATAATAATAATAATAATAATAATAATAATAATAATAATAATAATAATAATAATAATAATAATAATAATAATAATAATAATAATAATAATAATAATAATAATAATAATAATAATAATAATAATAATAATAATAATAATAATAATAATAATAATAATAATAATAATAATAATAATAATAATAATAATAATAATAATAATAATAATAATAATAATAATAATAATAATAATAATAATAATAATAATAATAATAATAATAATAATAATAATAATAATAATAATAATAATAATAATAATAATAATAATAATAATAATAATAATAATAATAATAATAATAATAATAATAATAATAATAATAATAATAATAATAATAATAATAATAATAATAATAATAATAATAATAATAATAATAATAATAATAATAATAATAATAAGAATAAGAATAATAAGAATAAGAATAATAAGAATAAGAATAATAATAATAAGAATAATAATAATAATAATAATAATAATAATAATAATAATAATAATAATAATAATAATAATAATAATAATAATAATAATAATAATAATAATAATAATAATAATAATAATAATAATAATAATAATAATAATAATAATAATAATAATAATAATAATAATAATAATAATAATAATAATAATAATAATAATAATAATAATAATAATAATAATAATAATAATAATAATAATAATAATAATAATAATAATAATAATAATAATAATAATAATAATAATAATAATAATAATAATAATAATAATAATAATAATAATAATAATAATAATAATAATAATAATAATAATAATAATAATAATAATAATAATAATAATAATAATAATAATAATAATAATAATAATAATAATAATAATAATAATAATAATAATAATAATAATAATAATTGCACTTATAAGGCAAACCTTGTTATCATCACAGTCTGATACCGTAAAAATAAATTAATGGAAATAATACACCTCTTACTCCTTATGATTAAAATCCTCAATGGATCTTCCGTAGATTTATATCATTAAACCCAAGTATAGGGACATTAGTTTTTCTTCTATAAAAGTAACCATATTTTTATCCTTCCCATAAAGTTTGCTTTCGTGACACATCAGGCTTTTCCGTTTTGATATTGAACTCCTATCCATGCTAGAAAGACTTTGCTGGATATAATACCAATAACTAGAAATTTTTTGGCCCCTATTGTGCCCAGATGTTAATAAGGATGACCGCTTATTAAATAAACATCAAATTACTGAATTTCGATGCAATAAAGTTGAATATAATCCAGATTTAATATACCTACCATTGGAAATGGATACAAAGGACAAATAAGTGAAAAGAAATGGATAAAAGCTACCATGTGCAAGGAAATGTTTTTCGTCATTCATAGTTGGCTCGAAGACAGTTAGTGAACGTTGTCTATCTTTACTTGCAGCTGCTTCCTGTTTTATGTTTCTTGCTGGACACGTGCCATTCAAACTCCATGCTCTACAAAGCTTTCTCTGCAGGTACTTCAAGCAGTGGCGTGCGAATTTGTTTGTGTGTCGTGAAACACAAGAACAACTGAACCAGAAATCTGTGACGTGATATTTCGATTGCTGTGTTGGTTCTGATGTACTCCTGGAACTTACAAATGCTCTATATTCGATTTAAAGAATCCCATGATATTGATGCTTATTTTATTTACTTTCATTATATTTTGAATTATTACGAAAACATAGAGTTCATACAATAAGCATTCGTTTAACTATAAGAACAAATGTGAGTTTTAAATATGAATTTTTATGATTTTATTTTTAATATAATTAATGTGATAGTATTTTAAATGCGATATAAATTTATGTTCAGCCCTATTGGTTGATCAGTGCCCTTATTTTTGCTTAATACCACCTCCGCGGAAGCTTTGGATTCATTAACGCGAATATTGGCAGATCTTATGATTGAAATGGCTTCGATAACAGCCAAGATTTTCTGCTTTTGGGGCAACGTCTGTAATAAATGTACCAGTAATAGTATCTACAGACTTAGTGTGAAAATGCTGTGCTTCTACCTGGTTACATTCAACCATAGTTAATTTTGCAGGATGTACTTTATTTTAACCTTTCCTTAATTACAATAATAATTAACTGAATTAAGTTGTTTGCTAGTTGCTTGTTTGTTTATTGCAGTGCAAAGAATTAATTAATTAAATTGAATTGTAGATCGCTGATTGAATGTATGTTGAGGATCATAAAAGGCAGAAGAAAATGTATGCTGTGAGTGAACAGACCGATATGCACTATATATGGCACTGCAGATGAGCTTTATGCAGAAAGGACTGCCAAAGGTATTAACTTTCTTCACGAATTCATCATGCTCTAAAGTGTGTGGCTTATTTGAGAGAAGTGATTAGAATGTTTGGAGGAGAAGTCTGAAGCATTGTCCATGAGGAACCGGGTTATTCGTATATGGACGCAAAACCATTAGATACCACAAAATACACTGCAGAAAGGGAAAACGTTAGTTTTAACTCTCCGGAGAATTTTGCCTGAAAACCTTCTGTTCCTGTATCACCTGGGGCTATAACTACCCCCATGAAGAATGACAGGTCACAGTTCAAAATGAGGTTCTCGCTAAACGTCTGGTGTGGATTCATTCATCATCAATTTATTGAACCCTACGTCTTTCCTCCGCCCCTGAATGCAGAGACTCATCTACAGATTCTGAGAAATAAGTTGCATCATTTCATTGGTGACATGTCTCAGGACCTTATCCAATGAATGTGGTTTTACACGAAGGTGCACCAGATGGTATGTCATTTCTTGAATCCAAGGCGGCCCGGGTTCCATCCCAGGCGACCGCAAAGTGAGATTTGTGGTGGACAACACTACGCTGGGGCGGGTTTTACTCCGGGACCTCCGGTTTCCCACGCCATCTCATTCCCCCGGTGCTCCATCTTCATCTCATGTATCATCAGTGTCACTGCCTGCGGTGCCGTATGTAGTAAAAGCGGGCGTTAAACACTACACATTCACATTCATTCTTGAATGATACATTTCTAAATGTATGAATGGGTCGAAGGGTATTTACTACATGGCCAGCTCAATCTCTTGTTTTGACTCCAATGAACTTCGTCTCGAGACATCTTGACTCGCTGGTGTAAGCGTCTCCTGTATGGGATATTGATAGTAAGAGAGCGTCGCCAAACTGCATCAAATATAAACAAAATTTTATCGAATATAAACACTTCAGGAACTTCCAAGAGCACACGATAGCATGGAAAACAGGCTTGGGGCATGGACTGAAGCAACAGGAAGGCACTTCGAGCAATTTTTGTAATCTTCAATAGTGTCTTGTAGCTCAGCAATAAATGATTCATTTTATCCTTTACTATTCTGAAGTTGGGGTGGCTACCTCGAAATATTTCACACCATAAAAATACATTCTGCATAAATAGAAAACAAAAATCTGATGCCTAACATTTCATTTTCTCTACCATTTAGCATTTCACCGGATCCTAGCCAGCTTCGGTAGCGTGTCTGCCTCACGTTCAAGAGGTCCCGAGTCCGAATCTCGGTCAGGGTGAGTTACCTGGATAAGGTTTTTTCCGGCGTTCTCCCTTATTCTGGAATAATGTCGCGTAACTCTAAGCTCTATGGACCCTGGGCCCATTTGAGCATCATTTCATCCACTCAATTCATAGTACGATATCACTTGACGTTGGAGGACGTTTGCCATGGCCAAAGTTATTGTTTCTAACCGTTGGGTGTTAATTCGATACATTAGTTCTACAAGGGGTGATCTGGCCGCTGGGGAATCACCAATACTCTCCAACTTCTCATGGTCAGGAACTAATCAATCAGCAGTTCAGTAAACACTTTGAACTTCACCTTGATATCTGGCGTTGAACACACACCCCTGGCAATACTTATGGCAGTAGTCCCAAATTTTGAGAATATATTTTCGCTATATTCAACAAACAAAAACAAGCCAAATGATCTCGAAATCTTAAGTGTTTAATTTACAAACAAGATCCACTCTGCTCACGCTAGAGATGTGGTCAGTTAGCCTTATTTTCACTGGACACTGAAGAAGAACATGAATAATTTCTGTTACCTCCAAGGAAAACGACAATACTGGCGATGACGTCTTCCAATATAAAATATAGTGATCATTTTCCACCTTGCGAGCACCTTGCAAGCTTCTTTCGGTCGTAGTTATATAGCCTCAAGCACAACTTATACATATATCGCACATGTCCTGCAACATTAAGCCACCTGTTGCTCTTGTTTCCCTTACTATTCGTTTTATCTTGGCTCGGGCTGGCTTTATAGGATTCACATCACACATGCATGGGGGCAAGTGAACAATAGTGTGGCACAAAACAAGCAAAAAATGTGTCTACTTTAAGTACATTCTCTTATGGTTTCAGTATTATAGTCAGCTTGCACTTCTGATTTATGCATAGAGCTGTCGCAATCAACCTATTTGTTTTGCAAATAGGTCATTGTGCATTTCAAGAAACTTTTAGAAGGGGCGTTATACCTCTACAGTGTTAAACGGAACATTACGACGGAAAAAGGATGCAAGTTTACAAGCTGACGTTTCTCAGGTTCAGTTTTAAAGGTATCTCGGTTCATTTGTGGGTTGTAGTTACCATTAATTGGCCGGACCTCGTAAACGAGAAGATAGTTGTCCAAAAACCCATTACACAACCCACACAAATTATCACCAGACTTTTATCTGTATTAATGTGGATATTAATATCAAATTTCTCGTTACTTTGCAGTACTTACCGGATGCTTACGTAATAATTATTGGTTTATAGTTTCCCAATAATTTCACATCATATGTCTAAATTTAGTTTCAGAATGGTAGTAAGGACTCAAACTAAGTTAAAATAATTAACAAAGATTTTATCAGACGCTGAAGAAGCTATTACAAAATTGCACTTCAAATCTGGAATAACCAAATCGAAAAAAGACATTTGGGAAATTTCGCTTCGAATAGTGACAAATGCTGCTTATACTGAATATGCACATGCATTACATATATAATCATAAAATTAAACTGCATATTTAGTTGCCAGAATGGATAATTTTAAGATGACAAATGTATAATCACAGCCTCTTCCAACAGAATACCTCTAAATATGGAAATTAATTGTTCTTTCACACTAGCCGACGGTAGGACAAGGTTTGGCACCATGCTAGCATGGAATTATATTCTCCAGCTAACTCATATTTGCCCGGTCAATCACCAGGAGATCCCATATACACATGGGATATATACAAACATAAGTGTACTACACACAAACTGTGGATTCTTTTAAAATGCAAGTTTATTTAAGTAACTTTATTTACACTATTAACTATCTACATATATTGGTTATTATTGGTTTAAAATTTTCAATATTCTTCCATTTTATAAAGCGCTGTGGCCAATTAATGTTTCTCGTAATATAATGGGAAGATTATGCAACGTTTAGTCATTCACTTAGTCATTCATAGTCATTCTCCTTGTTTTCCCAACGGAATGAGAAATAATATTTCCACAGTTCATCTCGATTAATATGAAGTAGATAAATAAATTAAGCGTTCGTAAGAACAGTTTTAAAAGATATATAGAAATAAGCGATTGGGCGTACATTCATATTTTTAGAATCAGGTCAGTGTATGTGTAAACAACTTAACACAAAAATGAAAAGTGGGATAAATACCAAACATATTTAAGCTCAGTATTATCCAAGGATGCAATTTCCATAGTCCTAGTTCCACCACACTACTCTTTGTATATTTACATATGTTTGACATTTTCTAGTTTCTTAAAACTGTATTGGACAATTTTGTTTAAAACATCACATAGAGACGATACCCTCATGACAAAATGTGTATCTTGAATTTTCTTGGATATCGTGTGACGTGCTTCTCGTTCTCAACGAATTTTAGGTACTCTGTAAATCGTGATACACGAAAACTTATTAAAACAGGTTTAGGTCTCGTTACAAACACAGTTATCGAGTGCGTTTCCTTTTTATAATGCGTATTAACCATCTTCGAGATGCCGCTTGTTAATGGTACTTCTATAGTATTTTTTAACTGTTAAATCGTTATTCTTTTACTGCGCACTTCGCCGACCACGTCAAGGGAATTTCAGAGTCATCACATAGCGATATTTTACAACTGTTTCAACTCCTGCATCCCTCTTGTAACACAACAAAATCTGTAATAAAAAGTGTTACGGAGATATTTCGACTAACACGCATCAGACGGAAAAATAATTTTTTGTACGAATGGTTTATAGAAAACTGGATAGATAAAGAAACAATACACCACATAAAATTCATTTTTCTTTACTATTCTAAGTTTTCCCAGTTTTAAGTTTACTTTGTTGCGGTTTATTACATGTAACATGCTTAAAACTATGCAATTATTTTCTTCACGCGAGGCTATCACTAATAAAATTTATGGGTGGTACAAACAGTTTAATGTTGTTCCATGAAGCATTAGTACAGTCCACTCAGAGACACTTTATGGCTAAGCATTTTTATCGTGATTAACGTAAAGTTGATAAAGGACACAGGTTTTGCTTTCTCCTCTAATCGTACACAACAATTTGATACCGAGATTTTGCGAAAATACACGTTTTGGGGCTCTCTAAATAAATAAATCAATAAGCTTTAAAAAAGAACTTTTAGATACAGCTCTGGTGTGTCTGTGTGTATTTGTGAGTGTATATAGTATAAGTATAATAAATTTACATACACTTTTATTTTATTAATGTGGCAATTCGACATTTGTTTTTTTCTTGTGGTCCTACAAAGACCATGAAATTTCAAAACCATCACATGAACATGCGTTTTTTTTAAAAAAAAAATATGAAATTACTGTATTCTTCTTATACCTAGAACGAAAATCGTAAATATGCAGTAGAAGTTTATCCCGATTATGAAGTAGATGAACGAATAAGGTTTAGTAAAAACATCTTGAGGAACAAATGTGTTATGCGTCAGCATTTGCTGCAAAATGCGCAGAATACTGGCGAAATATGACATTATGGTCTATTTCTAGTGTTCCTTTAATACAAAAAAATTCGAAACCAACGTATAAATTAGCTG
This sequence comes from Mantis religiosa, assembly GCA_030765055.1. NCBI lineage: Eukaryota > Metazoa > Arthropoda > Insecta > Mantodea > Mantidae > Mantis > Mantis religiosa. The sequence goes on from CM060950.1 coordinate 103,322,288, forward strand.
TTTATTGAGTTTAGACGCAGTAGTTCTAATAAAAATTGTCGATAGCATCGCCGGGGAGACCGCTCGTCTGTCACCAAGGTGGCCCGGGTTCAATCCCAGAGAATTAACCTATACTTGGTATTTTGGGTGACAAGACTGCGTCTGGACGTATTTTCTCCGCCGTCCATTCCACCAAATAATCCACTGCATCCACTACACCACCATTTCATATCGTCTCCTTCCTGATCACCCAAAATGGATATTCCCTCTGATCCAGTGTCCGTCTACCTCTCGACAACCATTGACCCCAGATTCTGACTTGTAAATTCTGCGGAAGTGTTAGTCCTCCATATGTAGCCGGTAAAATGAATAAGTCAGTCGAAATTTTGTTTACCATCTCATGAGTTTAATGTCCACATAAATAGGCATTATACCGCTCTTTACCATTAATAAATGACTGCACACAAATACTTCGCATAAGGAGAGGATGATACGGAATATTTCAGTTAAAGATCAATGACAATTAGCAAAACTGAACTTTTAAAATTAACATGCACAAGGGTAAAACTGCATAACCGAAATAGGCATAGATCCACTACAATTTAAATAAAAAATTAAGTAAACTGTGTGGAAATTTCATCCTGGGTTAAATGGCTTTGATACAGAACAACAGTATACAACTTAGCCTGAAAACTATTCTAACATAACTGATTAACATCATCACTGCTGGACAGTTAATTTGCTTACAATTACACATATAATTTTAATTATGTGTGATTTGAGATATTTTAAAGTAAAATGGTATTTTAATTTACATTCTATTCCAAGAAACATTCATACATTTAAAACACTGGATTTAATATAAAAATTTCAACTGTTTCCAGTTATAAAGGTAAAGAGGGAATTTCAACAACATTTGGACGGGGCCTCGTGTGAAATGTTTATTTCCATAATTAAGAATCTTAATAGACTTAATATCGTCATATATTGGCCAAATGTTAGATCCCAACGATATTTGAAGTACCTGAAATAACAACGGTTTAAATGTTCGCTCACATTAAATGACCATAAGACCACCCATAGCTCGCAGAACGAGGTGGCCCCGCGGTAAAGTTTGCGAACTCACATTTGGGAACTCGCAGGTTTGATCCTCGTCAATCGCGCAATCTTACTTGGTGCTTTTTCCTTGTCACATAGGCGAATGCTGAGTGACATGTGACCACGATGTCCGTTTCACAACGTCTCTTCATTCCACTTCCTTATTATCTTTCAGGCTCGTGGTGTATGGCTGTGCCGGAAAATGGCACAAAATAGCTGTTTTCTGCGCTGGGCGAGGTTTCTACCACCGAGATGAAGAACTCTCAGACTTGCGCCCTTCTCCGCGGCCTGTCTGCCTGCAACCCGTAGCCTTCTGCATTTGCCTCATTTCACCCCTTCCTCCTGGAGGGTATTAGTCCGTGTAAGTTGCAATGCCTTAAGTGTCCCTCTACGTTGACTGATATCTGGTCAAACTTTTCAAAAAGTTCAGAAATTAGTTTTTATATTCAAAAAATACTTGGTAACTTAAGCTTCCATTACATACAGAGGCAAAATGTGCATTAAGGCTATAATGCTGAGCCTGTCCTCCAAAAATATGTACAGCTTTGTTTTCTATTTTTTATATGTTTCTTTTCTTTCGTTTTAATATGCTTTAAATGTAGCATTTTTCGCCAAATGTTATTCATGATACAGTGCTGAGTTTCGTGCACTTCACACAAAAGCTTTGTAGGCAGCGGGTACCTTCTTAAGGCAGGTAGACCACAGAAAGTACAGTTTGACCTGCCGTGCATGTGCCCGATTGCTCCAAGAGAGGAGTGAGAGACTCGCAGTTCCTTCTTGCTGCCGTGAAAACAAGTCTAAGCAAATTATCAGTTGCATTTTACTTGAATTCAGCAGTTAGCGGTGCAAGAATGAATCCCACTGTATTTGTTGTGATTGGGAGGTATTCTAATAATTGCTCAAAAATGCATCTTCCAATAACGGATGCAACGTATTTTACCAGACTAATTTATGAAGATAAGTTACAGATTAAAGGCAAAAGACCAACACGCACTTCAACTATGGAACCAAAAGATGAGAAATATGTGAGGTGATTCGCTCAAAGCGAAATAACTATCGTTTTTATCGCTTACTTTAAAGGAAAGGCAGCTTAGAATGACGTGAGATAGAAATAGGGGACAAATGTTTGAAAAATATTGGTGCAAAAACAAATAAATACTAGTTATCCACAAAACATATTACAGCAACTGTTAAAATTAATGAGCTGGGAAAAACTAGAAAAGAGCGTGCACTTTCAGATGTCGTGCGTCTTGATGACAAAAGGCACATTGAAAAGTTCATCACAGCAGAAGTATAATAAAGATCTAAATTCGACAGTTTGTTTTTAATGTGACAAGAACTGGCACTTCGTGCTCATGATGAATTTCAGTCATCTCTGCATTTTTAGCTGAGGATCAAAATTACTTAAATGAATATTTGAATACCATTTGTACTACTTTATTGGGAAATTTCATAAAGAAGCTACAACATTTAGAAATTACACCTATGAATACTCTTAAAGTATTTTTTGTTCCATTTATACCCCGCCTTTAACTGCAGTGGTCATATCGGCGGCAGTTCTCCTTTGGAACATATCGAAGGTGTTAACTCTTGTTCGGTTGGTTTTAATCATAACATCACGCACACATTCGCACTCTCATTAATACTTCCAGACTCTGAGGAAGATGAGGAATTATCTTGGACGGAGAAAAATCCCAACCTCCACCGCCGGGAATCCCACCGCCGGGAATCGAACCCGGGACCCCTAGCACGGCAGGCAGGTGCTCTGCCGACTGAGCTACGGGGCCAGCCTCTTAAATTAATTTGGTAGTCGATTTTCCATACCTTTTACAGTTACTGTATTTATCTAATCCTATAAGTTTCATTAATAATGTGTAGTGTTTAACGCCCGCTTTTACTACATACGGCACCGCAGGCGATGACACTGATGACACATGAGATGAAGATGGAGCACCGGTGGAATGAGATGGTGGGGGAAACCGGAGATCCCGGAGAAGACCCGCCACAGCGCCGTGTTGTCCACCACAAATCTCACTTTGCGGTCGCCTGGGATCGAACCCGGGCCGCCTTGGTGAGTGCCAAGCGGTCTAACCACTGAGCCACGGCGCGGCCTATAAGTTTCATTCTAACTTTATTGTATGTTCTGAAATCACAGTTGAAAGATACACATTGGTGTGCAATTTGCTTTTGTCCCTAAAGTAGGTCAAACGTCTATGTGTGCAGATTCCGTACGGCTCAAATCGTAGCAACTTTACTAGATGTAGCTAAAGTGTTCTTGATATTATCTCATCTGTCAATTAAGAACGAGTATTTTAAAGTAATGAACCCCCGGTATAATGGACTACTCCAATGGGAAGTATTTTTGCTTCTAGTTAATAATGCTACTGCAGTGAATGAACTTATCATACAGTATCCAAAATTATGTAGTGGTTCTTCAAATTATGTGTTAAAACTAACCATAAGACACAATCACACCGTGCAATAAACTTATAAGCAAGCTACACTACTTGCAACAACACCCTTACTGTATTTTGATTAATTAACTTCCTAACTTGCAGAAATGAAACACAATAGCAACGGCGATGGCTAACAGCGTCTGCAATATGATTTCTTAACTTTACCGACACGAAAGACCGCATTGAGATTTGATATCAGTAAAGAATATCATTGACAACAATGTTAACAGGTATTACAAAATGTTCTCGATTGTCTATTTTGAAGTATAGATATGCAAGCTATCAACATAACAGTGTTAATCAAATACTTAAAGAAACAAAACACACTAATGAAAAATTCGTTGGTACATTCTGTACTGCTTTCCATAGAATAATGCCCAAGCAAGCCAAGTTACTCATTGACCTCTTGGGCAGCTGAGTAAAAAGAAAATGTTTACTGTGTTTATAGAAAACAAATATAATGTGTACATAGTCGTTTGGCCATTACTGGGGATCTTGCGGATGAGGTAACATTCAGGTTGAGGTCAAGATACTGGGAGATCCCGGCGACTATAGTACCATGAGATGGAGAATGGGGAGAGGGGAGAAGAGAAGAGAGAAATCGTAATTTTGTTATTAATATTTGCCCGAAACTTAATGCTTATGAAGTTTTACAATGTAGTGCATACTTTTCAAAATTGCTAATAATAAATGAGGTTTCTGGATTTTTACTTAATTTTTTCCAATATTCATAAGAAAAATTAAATAGCATTGATAAAGTTATAGTCTGTTTAGAGCACTTCCTTTAATGAATAAAGCAAGGACAATTATTCGAAATTTTTAATCTAAGAACCTTATCTAGTGAGAAAACTGCCAGTAATACATTTTCAGTTACTATGCCATGAGCTTTTCTAAATGCAGAAGCACATAAATGTATTTTAAAAAGTAGGCACTATACTTAAAAATATGTATAAATCCTTGCTACCAGCTAATCTTACTGGCACAGAGTTTTAAAAGATAGGGCCTCCATCTCTGGCTACAATGTCGCTAGAAATAAATGGTGCGGATGGTGTAAAATGATAGTTATTAAATTCACAGTCAACATCCTTTCTCTTTCAATGTTGCTGTATTACCTAGCCATCCTGTTAAGTGAAGCAGCCCCTGTCACCTAAGAACACTGACACGACATATAACCTGATAACAGAACACAAACGAATAAATATAAATAAATGATAGATTTACAAATATAAATAAATGACTCATAACAGAACAGACATATCCCATAATTCTGCCATATAACCTGGAGCCCCCGTAGTGACAAGGCCACCCTACGAAGGTCAGCAAACTCCCTTTGTAACCACTGTAAACAAACATTCCTACTCTTGTTGTTGTTTTGCCCCAAGGAATATTTGGCGCCTCGCAGTCGGAAACCTACCCATTGTCAAAATCCCATGCGTGCCTCTGACAACAGGCTGTAAGATTACGAACGATCCGAGAAATCATGTCTTAGAATAAATTTTTGCACGAGGACCGTTAGAGAAAGTGTCTCTGATGCTAGGTCCCAAACTGGAAATTCTCAACACTGATACTTGGGGATACTTAAAGCCAATAGAAAATTAATGTTTGTTCATGTGAGTTTGCAAACTCCGAGAAATATCTAGAGTAAGGGTAATTCAAAGGGATGGCGGAAACTAGATTTTGCTAGTAAGGACACTTCGGCCCTGAGTGCTGCGTGAGACGGACGCGTATTCGGCGCCGCCTAAGAAATATACGCCCGCGCTATGTGCAGCGACCTAGCGCAATGTTTAACAATCTCTCCAGTGAGAATTAGAACAACGAGTAGCATATTGCGAGGACGATAAGTATATACAATCCGACTACGCAGTGCTACTGCCTCCGTGCTTCGCAGCGCAATATAGACAGTGACGCCTGACTCAGCAACTATACCGATGACGACTTCACGGTAGCGAGCGTAGGAATCCAAGGACTACAATAAACCTCTATCAACCAGATTCGAGGTGTCATCATTAACCCACAACCTGTCAGGACGCACCCACTCCTGAAGTCCAGAAGAGAGTCCCCATGCGGGAGCTACACGTCACCTCGAACTGACTACAATCTCCCTTTCCTTGACCTCCTCACGCCACCGATCCTTAATTGTGAGGCGTCGAGCACAATGGAGGGCTCGACGTGGTCCACAACGGGCCGGTCCGCCTCATAAGCTTTATTAGCATCGATACAAAAGGACGTTCTCCAGGGATACAACAGCTTGACGCGGCTGACCTGTATTTTTTAACCAAAGCACTTTTGTCATTTCCTCAAATAGAAATATCTAAAGCAATGTGGTATTTGTGTTTTATAATGCGCCTCGCCATATAATTAAGCAGAAATGTAGAAAAATAGCTATAACAGGCGTACGAAGCTTTCTGAATCCGTGTGATACAAACACTCTCGGTCTTTGAGAGGAATATGGACGTAAAGTTCTGACATTTACTTTAAATACTCTATACTACAATTTAAAACCAGACTGTTGAACTGTTTGAAACTCTGTCAAACTAAGAATTGAAGCGATCAGAAGCAGAAGTTACTAAGTCACTGTTTCAAAATTGTGCAGGAGAGCTGCTCAATGTTATCAAAAGTAATTTTAAATACCAAGAATGTTATGTGACGGGTCCATTTGGAGGTACAAAGTACTGTGCTGAAGTGTTTCTCCCGGTTTAACATATGTAGCATGTGTGACAGGATATTTTATTATTAGGACTTAACAACTTTTAATTTAAAATGGATGAAAAGTTGTTAAGTCACTTGACTTAACAGCTTCTGATTCTTCATGTTAGAGTTTTCCATTATACAATGTTATAATATGAAACCATGGATAAACTATTTGTTTATTTTCACCAATACATCTCTACTATGGACTAATCCAACATGCACTTCATGGATAGACATACAACATTGTCATCGAAACATCATCTCTACTGCATCATCTTCTACCTCATTTCCATGTGTCATTGTGTCATAAAGTGTGGTACCTTCTGGCAGAGTGACATATTCCAGTAGTGAACAAACATCGTAATATTTTGCCTTCTTAATCTTCCGAAGCCTATCTGGTGTGTTTTTCACACTATCACATGCGTTGTGTAAGGCTTGCAACCTCACTACCCTGCTCAAAAGAGACTGGGTATGATAAAGTGAGGAAGACATTGTGTGACGAACTTCTGATACACATCCTCTTTGGAAATACACACCCCAGATTAAAGTGAATTCAGGAATACTTCTTACAAGGACATGGTCGAGGGGATCTTTGAAGTCAAAAAATTCAACAACTGGAGTGCCATCACGTTTCCCGCTATCGGTCAGTGGACGTTTGACATGGACAACATCAATGGGCTTCTTCTGTAGTGAATCTTTGATCAGTTTCACCCATGTGGAAGGGACTAAGGCTTTCTCCATTAATCGTTTCTTCTTCTTCTTCTTCTTCTTCTTCTTCTTCTTCTTCTTCTTCTTCTTCTTCTTCTTCTTCTTCTTCTTCTTCTTCTTCTTCTTCTTCTTCTTCTTCTTCTTCTTCTTCTTCTTCTTCTTCCTCTTCTTCTTCTTCTTCTTCTTCTTCTTCTTCTTCTTCTCAATATTGTCAAAAATTCTGTCAATAGGCATGAAAGAGTGCCCTGGTATTGGGAAGTACAGATAGATAAACTTATTGAAAGCGCACTTGGGGAATGTCTAAAAATGTCTAATGTCTAAATGTCTATTCTAAAATGTATCAACAGCTGATATCAAAGAGTTTGGTTGGCAAAGTGTAGTTGAACCACTAAATGGCTAATGCAGCAAGTGCTTGACTTAACAGCATCTAACTCGAAAAGGCTCACTTAACAGCTTTTGTTTCTGAAATTGATGCCCATTCAACATGCCACGGTCATAATATGTTCGACTTAATATCTTCTGATCCGCAAATCTTTTAGCACTATTGCAGATCTGGTATTCAGAGTGCTTGTCGTGTGTTGAACAGGATTTCTCAAAAACATTGACTTAACAACTTCTGAATCTGAGGGCTTCAATTAGCTTCTTAATTATTATCTGACTTTTTAATAGAAGCAATTACTAAAAGCATAACAAGGAGCGTTTTATCGTTGGTAAACAGTGCTTTACCACATTGTACCACTCATTCTGGCTGTGTTCGCGTTATTGCAAGCCTCGTTCGATATTTGATATTTTATGACAAAAAGACCACTGCTTAAATAAAACATAATTGATATCTGATTTTCTAAAATGTTAGCTCCAGATAACATATGCGCCTAACATTGATTGCTCATTGATCGGTTCATTTTTTATGGATGAAAAAAGAGATTGAGGGTAATGAATTAAAACATAATTTAAAAAAAAAAGATAATACTAAAGTCGGCAGGAATGGATCCTGCAGCCGAGATGCAAAAAAAAAATGCACGTGGCACTTTTACTCTATAAAATAAACAACCAATGCGTACAAGTCCAGTAACGAAAACCAAAACAAGGAATGCTGTATTCACTATAGTAAAGACTAAATACTCTCAGAATATTCACAACTCCTACTTTCACCAGTGCCTTGGTTCTCACTTGGTCCTGCTTAATTATCCGAAGCATTCTTGTGAAACCTAGCCAAGGACAGGCACAGTGCAATGTGTACATGAGAAAACGCTATTTAGTAGCACTTTTGTCTCTTTTTGTCCGCAAGAAATGAAAGCTACAGATACGCTGAAATGGTCACAGAAACCAGAAACGAGGATTAGGAATCTTAATTAATTTCAGTATTTCGTTACATAGTCAAAATTATTTTGAACATTAAATGGGGACAACTGGTGTTTCATATTCGTTGGATGAAATTATACAACTTTCTTAACACTATAACACATTATCTCTAGCTTCACCTTTGTAATAAAAATGCTTTGGAATAACACTTTCCTAAATCTCGGCCTTGTTCCAAAATTACCTTCTCGAAACTCTTTGTATGAGCGCACTTGAAAAATTAAATGCACAACCACTGGTATAGAATAAAAGTGTCACCATTCCAGTCTTTCCAATTGGAGTCACATTCAAAGAATAAAGTATGATGAAACACTAATTTACCTTACACACATTTCACTAACCTCTTATAATCCATTCTATTTATGCAACTCACTCTTTACAGACTGCCCAAGAACATTTGTTTTAGTTGTCACCCAGAAGTAAATGACAGAACACTATACTTGATATTATGTTCTAGAGATTAGTGCTGTTTAGTGCACTGTTTAATGCACCAAAGCTTTGGGCACGTGCTTCATAGAAAGTAAACTGCCCTAGCTTTCCTAATGTACACAGCAGCTAGGTTCTTTAAAGGGCCTGAAATACTAACCCTTAAACGCCTATCTACTTATCCCTTTCTTCCCTCATTTATACCTTCCCTGTAAGTATAATGTTCATATATACAACTATCGGCAATAGTGTTAACTCATTTATAGTTGTTTAGCTTGCCATGTTTCTGAAAGCAAACAAAATTTATTTGTATTCGACAGTTAATTTTTAATGTTTTTCGAATTGATTCGTTTGTTCAGTTTGCTCTAATAGTGTATTAACTACTTTTTTAAATTGTGTTCACCCAAAAATGAAACTTTTCGGGCTTTAACTTTTATATACTTCAAATCATCATTGCCGCCTAAACAATGTGAAGATCGACTTAGAAATGCATTTCGCAAAGTAGTTCAATCTAAAACAACAATTTATAGTTGATACAACAAATTCAAAAGAGATCTGTTTTCACTTAGTGCTGAATTTCGTGAAAGACGCCCAAGAACTGCTTGCTGTGGCTGATGAAAATATTGCCGCTGTTCAAGCAATGTTTGAAAAAGCTCGATGGGCAGCTTATGAATTTATTCAGACAACATTAGGCATGAGTAAAATCCAAAGCAGTTTACATCAACAGTTGGACCCGTGAAAATTTGGTTGTCAATGGATTCCATATCATTGACTGCCGTTCAACAACAACAACAACAACAACAATGCATTAACTGATGCAGAAAAACTATGGAAAATGTCCAAGGTGGAACTTCAAATTTGGTTTGAAATATCGATCCTTTTGATGAATCTTAAATATGTTGTTATAGTCCTGAAAAGAAACATTAGTCGACTCAAACAAAACTTGATCTTTCAAACAAAATCCAAGCCTACAAAAATTCAAAGAATTCGCAGTGCTGGTAAGAAAATGGTTGCTAGTTTTCTTCTAAAAGGGGCCATATTAAACCTATTGTAAGACGCACCATCTACTGCATTGATGGAGAGCTGTATCCTTCCTACCTGATGTGCTTGTTCATTTCCTGTAATGCCACGATGTTCACTAACCCAGAGAAAGACCACTCTACCCGCTAAACGAAGAGAGTGCAACTCATCATGGAATTTCTTAACACGTACCTGCAGACCATAAAGATCTTGTAAGCGAGCGAGTGAGTGAGTGAGTGAGTGAGTGAGTGAGTGAGTGAGTGAGTGAGTGAGTGAGTGAGTGAGTGAGTGAGTGAGTGAGTGAGTGAGTGAGTGAGTGAGTGAGTGAGTGAGTGAGTGAGTGAGTGAGTGAGTGAGTAGGTACGGCAGTAGTGTGCTTTGGCAACTTAGCCAAAGTGACACATACCGGATTCTATCCATGAAGAAAACGGCTAAATCTCCTAAGGGAATCACTGTGACAAACTGTGACAGTACGTTAGGAAGTGAAACTCCTGCAGGAAGCAGTTATGTCGGACTATGGCGATAACAATAATCTAAATCGATGCTAAAGAAGGAAGAAGAGGTAGCTTAATAAGGCTGCGCGTAAGGCAAGGCGTAATTATAGAGGGATGTCTCGGAGTACCAAATCGGATGGTTTGTTAGGTTCTGCGTATGAGCTACGACAAACTTCTAGGGGTAAGAAGCTGGTGCTCTGGCGTAAAGCACAGCACCAGGTGAAAGAAAAGACAATGGAAGTATAGTCAAATATCAAGCGCATTAACGCCCGGTAAAGTCATACTTTCTGTGTTCGATCGGCACACCCAGGAAGTGCCGCTAAGGACACTAAGTATTTGCAGTAGCGAACAACGTGTCCAAGAAAGTATAGAATATGAGTACCCAAATACAGCTAACGGTCAAATATGAACTTCCTTCACAAATAAGAACTTCCACGCCATTAAGAGGAAGATGAGTAAGAGGGAAATTCTTAAGACGCCAAAAATCGAGACATCGTGTTCTTGCCGAAAAAAAACAACAAATCGCCACATTATGTAATGAGAAGAGCAGACAATACTCTTCGAGGTTCTGAGGAATGAAATTAACACAAGATAACTTTGAAAACCAAGAACTGGATATCACGGTGAACAGAAACATATGCAGAAGTGGACTCCATTCTAGGAAATTAGTCACATGATCGTGATCAATAACCATACTGTCATCCACGGAGAGTACAGGGGTGGATGCAATGGGTTTACTACAAATACGTCCGTTTTCACTCCACACCCACAAGAAGGAGGTGTACCGTACTAAAGGGAAGAAAATGTTCGTAAGAAGATATCTGGCACAATACAAAGATTTTTCATGGCTGAGCACGCAACATTTTAAAGGTGATCATATTCTCCAATAGTGAACAAGGCTCGAACCATTTCAACATTCATGCAATACGTGGGGATTGCATCAGTCACGACTTCAGGAGCAATAAGTGTCGCACTAGGAGAGTAGTTTGTGAGGTGTCTAAATTTCTGTGCTGTGGAATTGAGATGCTGAAACAAAAACAATCAACTACATCCCGTTTGAAATGGTATGTTTCAGAGTTTGGCGGAAACATATTCTCTACTGGTGGAACTGTATTGTTCTGCAAAGTGTGCGAAATTAAAGTCGTTGCAGACAAACGGTTCACCGTACAACAACATGTTGGGTGGGAAAAACATTTGCGAGCTCTTCAAAATGTGAAAAAAGACAAGTGTCTCAGTCACCGTTAAAAGAAACTGCTTCGTCATCAAGTAACAAGTCATCTTCCTTTTATAAAGAATTGTGTGAAGTGTTTGGTAGTGCAAATACTCAGCAGGAAAATTAAGTAATTCCAAATTACGAGATTTTCTTGAACGTCACACTGACCATACAATTCCAGATGAATCAAATTTGCGTAAAATTTAACTACAAAAATGTTATGAAGACACGTTAAACCGAATGTTTGAATGGGAAACAAATGTATGTATCAATTGATAAGACAACCGATTCAGAGGGGCGTTATATGACCAATATAGAGATAGGTACGCTAGAAGCTACCAGTGCATGACAACTGTTTCTTCTGGCCTCAGAGGTTATGGAAGCTGTTAACCACCCCAGATATGTAATCTGTTAGATAAATCCTTGTGTTTATTGTGGCATAGTGGAATACAAGATGACAACCTGCTCCTCTTCCTAACAGACGCGGCGCCTTAATTAGTAAAGGCGGCAAAATCGATCCAATCATTTTACAGTAAGATGGTGCATGTTACGTATTCGGCCCATGATTTTCATCGAATTGCGGAATAGATCAGATCAACATTTCCAGAAGTAGGTACACTAATTTCCATAGTAAGGAAAATATTTTTGAAAGAACCAACCCGAACTATTTATTTCAAAGACAAAGAAGCCCCTAATATAGCTTTGCCCCCGGCACCAATTTTAACACGCTGGGGTACATAGTTAACTGCATGTATATACCACTGTGACAATTTTCAAGTAGTGAGAGACGTGGTGAATAGCTTTGATAGGGTAGATCCTAAGGCAATTGAGAGCGCACAGGATCTGTTTTCTGATACTCAAATCCAAGGTAAATTATCTTTCATTAAATCAAATTTTGCAGTTTTGACGGAAACCATAACCCATCTTGAATAAAGTGGCATGACATTGGATAAGTCGATTGCGTTAGTGAGGATTGCGGAAGAGAGGATATAAAATGTAAAAGTGAGATTGGGGACAAAATTAGACAGAAACTTAAATTTGTGGTGGACGAAAATAAAGGATACCAAACAGTTTGTCAGACTGCCGACATCTTGTCAGGAGAAAACTTCAGAACTGACATTTTTGAATAGGATTTAACAGGCAGTGACATAGTATTTTTCAAATATGCACCTATAACATCTGCGGAAGTGGAGAGAAGTTTCTCAAGGTATAAAACAGTTTTAGCTGACAACCGCCACCCCGTTACTTTTGATAACTGGAAGATGACCATGGTGGTGTACTGCAACGCTAAGTAAGGCATGTTTTGGTTAATGGGTACAGTAACTTACTTTTTCATACTTTATAAAATTTAAAATGACCTGATGAATTTTGAATTTATTTATTATTTACGAGGCGCATCCAGAAAGTATGTTTCCCTATATTTTTTAAACAAAGACAACATAGTTACATGAAAAACTTTATTGGCAACGGGTACAGCAATGTTTGAGCCTTTTTTTCGACAGTCACCAAAAGAATTCAGACACTTGTCATATCGTGGAATCAACTTCTATATTCTGTATCATAGAAGACTGCCGCCTGTAAATAGAGCCAGCTGCGACAGTCGTCTTCAGCTCTTCGTCGTTGTCAAAACATTGGCCGGAGGACAGGGATTTCTTGAGGTGCAAGAAAAGATGAAAGTATCTCAGAGCAAGAATACGACTGTATGGTAGACGTTCAAACAGCTCCCAGACGAACTTATGCAAATGCACTGACTGCGTTTGGCTTCCGAGGTAAAGGGTGAAATCCAAGTCTCATCGCCCGTGACAACCCTTTCGAGGAACTCGTCGCCATCATGTCATTGCCCCTCCAAAGAGTTTCGTTTTGTCCTCGGTGTCTGGATTTTCGACACCCACCTGGCACACAATTTCTTAAACAGAAGGTGAGTTGTGACAATTTCATGCAACAAGAATTGGGATATTTGCCGAAAATGGCTGCTGAGCTCCGTAATTCTGAAGCGACGGTTCTCCATGGTGAGCTGCCGCACCAGCTCAACCAGGTAATCAATGATGAGTGACGGTAGCTCACTGCGCCCTCTATCATGGACACCTCCATGACCGGAAAAAAGACTATACCGGCGATGCACCATCTGTTTGCTCGTTCTCGTAGATCTGACAGAGCTGACGAATTTCGATGGGCGCTGTGTTTTGTGCCTTAAGGAACTTTATTACTGACCTCACTCCGCACGCACCCGAAGAACGAATAAGATACGCGATTTCGGGGAACCGCTGACGCACTTCTAGCACTAGGCGAGACCTGTCCGGGCAGCATACGCTTGTTATGTCAAAGATCTGTTACGCCTGCGTAATGTTCCCAGGCTAAATGTGTTTCCTTTCAAGAAAAAAAAAATCGGGAAACCTATTTTCTGAATGCGCCTCGTAGTAGCAATAATTGCATTATTTATTAAGAAAGTTAATTTTAAAATGTGGTTATTCGAACCATATAGCTGTCTATGACAGTTATCAAATTATTATTATGAAAGAAATTGTTAATGTTTGTTAGGTCATTTTTTTTAGATTTTATGTGCATTTTATTATATTTTAAGGGCATTTTATAGCTCATTTTTAGAGAATTTTTAGGTCAAGAACTTCCGGTCCCTAATCATCATCATCATCATTAATAGTGCTGTAGATCAATCAAAATGTTTAATCGATTAACCATGTTACTTTAATCGATTAATCTATTGCTTAATCCAGATATTATATTTTCGATAATTAGATGTAAGGATAATATAAAGTACTTTAATACTCTGTATATTTAACTAGCTATGAAACTTTTAAATATTTAGATTCAAAATTTATGTTTCATCAAGCGCACATGCTTTATATATGTATTGAATTAAATATACAATCTTTTTGTAAGTAATTATTTAGTGACGTATTATATCAATATCTACTCAGATTTTGAGAGTGACATGCAAATAATAATTTACATGAAGACTCACCTAGTCACTGTCGTTCCATCCATGATTTTAAGCATGTAAGTACATTCACATGCTTTGAATTAAGTGCTGCTCTTCGTTTGGTGACACTAAACACACGTTCACAGGGAACCGATGTAGCTGGCACACAAAGTAATTTCTTCGCTATGGATGAAAGAATTGGCAACTGAAGAGAATGTGCCATCCGCCAATGAAGAGGATTTGCGAAGTTGTCATCCAGTTCACCCAAAGACTTGTAAACTCCTAAGTAACTTTGATTCACTGCTGAAGTCCAGAAACCCCTGTTAAGCTAACATATTCCGCATACTTTAATATGTCCAATAGCTCAGATCTTTCAGTATCGTATAACTTGTCAAGTCGTCTACTTACAACAACTTTTGATGGAAGATTATACGAACTGCTTCCAACGTCTTCTCTTAAAACTTCTTTTAGTCCTTCATCCGAAACCATATTGATAGGTCGGCTACCCTTTACTAAGGCCGCGCCGTAGCTCAGTGGTTAGACCGCTTGGCTCTCACCAAGGTGGCCCGGGTTCGATCCCAGGCGACCGCAAAGTGAGATTTGTGGTGGACAAAACGGCGCTGGGGCGGGTTTCTCCGGGATCTCCGGTTTCCCCCGCCATCTCATCCCACCGGTGCTCCATCTTCATCTCATGTATCACCAGTGTCATCGCCTGCGGTGCCGTATGTAGTAAAAGCGGGCGTTAAACACTACACATTTACCCTTTACTATCCATTTTACGATTTTATTTGTTAATTCAGCTTCATTGATGGAATAAATCGGTTTGACTATGGAATTATTTGGTTTGGACTGCGATGCCTATGCAACAGTTGGAGATGATTCATCACTTTGAAATGGATGAGTGTGTTTCCAATGATAAGTCAAACTACTAGCACTAACACTATAACTAAATGATTTCCCTCAAATTTTACAAACTACTTTTTTTTCTGTCAGATTTAGCTTAAAGTCAAAATGTACACCCAGCTTCCCTCGCAAATTTTCGTATGCCATAATTTTAATTCCACTCAGCACAAAACTTTGTTCCTTATTTTAACTTTTTAACACATAACGTTCACTCGCTGTCACGAACTCAGAAACGTTACTGGCTTACTGCAGTTTACAGCAAAGTTACACCACCACCAGCCCTGAGAATAGGGATCAGCTATTGTTTCCATAGCTGCGTAAGCGAAGTGTTTGGTTCAAGGTTGTACAGCTCAGCTTATGCTAGCAAGCGATAAAAAATCAGTTGTATACGATGTGTTGTCACACACAAGTTGTAAGGAAAGAAAAGTCTCTATCAGCATCTGCATGTAGTTATGAACCTCTTAGTTATTTAGACTCTCTCGGGGTTCAGGGTAATTTCTTTTAGCTATCAGGAGTTATATTATCTCAAAGTTCAAAGAACATTACGTGTCTAGTGAAAGCTTGATGCGTTGGAAAGGCTGTTTAGGTTGGAAGCAATACATAAAAACAAAGAGGGCCAAATATGACTAAAAGAGTTTTGATTAACATTTAATGTAATCGATTAATTTTAATCGACTTGATTTTTCGATTACAATTTTTAAGCTTTAATCTAAAATAAAAAATTAATCGATTAATAGTTTCGGTTAATCGATTAAATCACGCATCACTAATTATTAGTCTTCTTCTTCTTCTTCTTCTTCTTCTTCTTCTTCTTCTTCTTCTTCTTCTTCTTCTTCTTCTTCTTCTTCTTCTTCTTCTTCTTCTTCTTCTTCTTCTTCTTCTTCTTCTTCTTCTTCTTCTTCTTCTTCTTCTTCTTCTTCTTCTTCTTCTTCTTATTATTATTATTATTATTATTATTATTATTATTATTATTATTATTATTATTATTATTATTATTATTATTATTAATTTCCCTTATGTTCTCAGTTGCAGATTCAAAAATGCTCTATGAACACGTGCTCAAGTTCAGTTAACAATTTAAATACATTACTTTCTTTTCCGAGTAAAGTTATGCTTCTTTCTTTTTCTTTCTTTCTTTTCTTTCTTTCTTTCTTTTTTTTTTTTTGAATTTATGTCCTCCAACGTTAAGTCATATCGGACGGTGAATGAATTGGGTGAAATGATGCTCAAATGAGTCCAGGGTCCAAGGAGCTTAGAGTTACCCGACATTCGTGTTGAAGGATAAGGGAAAACCCCGGAAAAAACGTTATCCAGGTAACTCACCCTGACCGAGATTCGAACTCGGGACCTCTTGAACGTCAGGCAGACATGCTACCATCTACGCTACCGAGGCGGGCCTTTTTCTTTGTGTGGCGAATGACAGTATTACGATGAATGAAACCATGAGTGTTACCATCTGTTGTTCTATTATGTCCAGATTTCCTCTTGATTGTCAGCGACATACCCTGGAGAAATAACTTACAGATGCGAAACACCAATGCGTTTATCACCGTATTATATTTCTAGAAAAGCTGTAGAGGAAGTAGTATCCAATGTCGCTGATTACGTAAAGGTTATCATAGTAAAATTGTTGAAGCTGTTATTCATGTTTGGCCCCAAGCCAAACGTTGTTTGAAGATTTTGAAATGTTCGTTTAACATTTAAAACATTTTAAAATGTTTGTGTAGTTAAGTAAAAGTATATTTATTGATGAAAGAAAAACAAAAGTCATACATTTAAAGACGGAAAAATTGTGGTATAACTGATTGCAGGGTGGATGCTAGGGGGACGGAATCAACATTCGGGAGAAGCTTATAGATATTTGTATTTGAGCAAGGAAGGCGTGTTCTGAAGATGTGGAGAGTTGTATTTTTTTTAATTTAGTGTTGTTAGTGTTTGTGAATTAAATAACCATCTCTAAAGCAATACCAGTATTAGTATTTCAATAATTTAGAAGAAACAGAAACATCGATCCGAGTTCGCGTCCAGGAGATTAGTATCTAGTGTTCTCGGACTGCAGTTACGCTGGGGAAAGAAAGTTAAGTACTTTATGAAACTGGTATAAAGTGGTCACAACACAACCTGGAACAAATCATAAAGTATAATATTAAGTAAAAATAAAGAATTACAAATTGGCGTTCCAACAGGGCAAATTGCCACACGAAATATAATTAAATTGTATTTCAGTGTGACGGAATTGCTTTTGTTCTCCAGCAGATGCTGCGGCCAGAATACAAATGTTTATTTATGCGCATGTTTAACCAGGAACAAGAAAGAAGATAAGGACTACAGTGATTCATGCTCGCACTTACACTCTTTATGAAAATATAAACTAATAAACAGAACACAGTAAACAGAACACACAGTAAACAGAATACACAGCGAAACTGTAAAATTACTTGACGAAACATTGAACTACGCATAACAACTTGTGGACCTCAAACTTCGGGGCGAGGGGGTGGGACGACTTCATATGAGGCGGGCGTAATACAAAAGTCTAGTTCGTTGCTAGCAGGTTTAGAATAATGCATTGCCTTGAAAGAGTAGAGTGTATGCAATGATGATATAGTCCATTTGAGAAATATCACTGTGTTCATGCAAAAGCCTTTCTCTACCGTCTATCGTCTATTAGTGCATATACAAACTATTCTCACGAAGGTTTATTTTTTCTATGTATTACATTTTCATCGAAATAAACCTATTCAGAAATAGGTATATTACACGTTTCGCTATAGCTATACGTATATAAAGGGAACAGCAACAGTCGAAGGATTATGAACTGGCCTTAAAATTTCATACTTTTCATGCAACCGTGAGAAACAACTGAAGAACGACAGAAGTTGAAACGAATGATAAAATGTTGAACAAATTTAAAAATTAACAGATATATCGGAAATGGTCATGCCACGAAAGAGTTATTTGAAATAAATTGCAAGTTTTAAAGAGATCCACATTTATCGTCTAGTACGCTTAATGTCCATACAAAATTATACAAAATTGCTTTCGAATGAAGACTTCACAAAAAATTCCAAATATAAATTTTGTAATGTAAATATTGTTAGTACATGGCATCTTAATAAAAATGTCAGGGTCATTTTTAAGTAATACCACACAGACAGACACACACGTAGATATGTGGACCTGCTTCTAAAACTCCCCCCCCCCCTTGAAATTAACATATCTAAGAACATGTACATCGTATGAAACTTTGTATATGCCTAATGTATACGGCGTAGAGAAAGTAAAAAGACGTGAAGCTGTATTAATGGACAATATTCTAATCGATTACTCCTGTAGTTAAGCATCTACTTCCAAGATGGAAATGGAAGATGTGAACAACGTCATTAAGTATGATCTGCTGAAAATAGATCTTACGGTGAAAAGGTTTTACCTTCACCAGTGACAGAACTGAGTGTTTCTTGTAATTAAAGGACACAGAATTAAACTTTGTTTACGCATATGGAAGTATACTGTTTTCTGAGTCCTGAAAAATGAAAATCTTATTCGAACAAGTGGCGATTGAATTGGTTGAGGGCTAGGTTTCTGGAAATATAATAAAAACATATTTCATTTCAACAAGTGGGGACTGAATTGGTTTCACAGCAGGGTGTCTGTGCGATAAAAAATTACTCTTATTTCGTTTGAGTAAGTGGAGACTGAACAAGTTGACAGCTGGGTTTCCATTCGACACCATTTACGTGTTTTTAAGTTTGAGAGGTCCATGTCCGTAGATTCACTGATATGCAAAAGAACTCTTCAACAAAAATTCTATCTCACCAGCTATAAAAATACAAATAACATTTATTAACATTTTTAAATAAACAAACTACTTATTTATATTTTCCCTTGCTCGTCTTTCATGTCCACCTTCATGAACCATTTAGGTTAGGCTGAGCACAGTCAAGAAGAAAGAAACAGCAGCACATTTTATGAATATGATATAATGAATCTGTATTGAACAAGTATCAGCATTTTGGAAAGTACTACATTTGATTTTGTTAATCGTCCTTCTCCGCCACTTAAAAATCAAAACATACAATGGGTTACAAAGATAAATCGCAGAAAACACCTCAAATGGCTATTGAAGAGAAATAGGGACATTGCAGCTCTGAAGATGTTCAGTGTTGGCAGTGTTCAGAGCCGGCAGAGAACGATAACCATGGGCGTTACCATAATGATGCTGGCCTTACATAGGTATGTATCTCCGGGCAATGACGAATTCCCAAAGTTGCAAGGGCAGCGTTTCCTGTATGTGCTTACAATTTCCGGTGCCTCCTGTATACGCCTCAACATGCAATGTGATGCACAGTTAATACCAAATGGAGCTTCAACGATGTCTGCTCAAACAGGAACTGTATACGCCTGAGTGAAACAATAAAGTGATGACACGAGAAACTTCAAATAAATCTTTTAGAACAGAAGTAAGAAATGGTAACTTGCTATAACGACATTCTTATTCGGCATGCCAGTCCATTTTTATGCTTAATTAGTATTTGTTTTTCACCTGCTCAATGGTGGTGTTAGCACTTGATGCATATTCTTGTGACTCCGGAAGGGATCCCGCTTTAGGCCACGCCTAAATTTAGTGACCGTCTTGGGTCACTATACAGTCTTGTGTATAAACTGTAACTGCGTAAAAGCTTGGTCAGAAAACGTGTCATATAATTTTGGCCAAAGGAGAAGCCAGATTTATTTTACAGTGAAAATGCCAGCTCTCGACATATTTCCTGGTGAAGCGTACTTTGAAATAGGGAGAACTTTAGGGAAAAGCCTATGTGTTACATCCGTGAAAACAATGGACTTAAACAGACTGTTCATAACGATATTTTAATTTTTGTGACTGTATACGTATAGGATATACAGCAAAGAGGGACACCTCGCGCTCTAAAATCTAACAGAAAAATAAGATATTTTGGCCTCCACCCTTGGAGAAAGGTAGAAGAGATGACACCACAGGAGGCGACTGATCGCCACAGAGACGCGCAGAAGTCCCATACCACCAATGGTCTCCTAAAAACCGAGGAAATCACTGCAAATCGAAGCATAAAGACATGGTAGATGACTCTTCTTCTCTCATCATTTTGTAAAATACCTTCGCTTTCAGTTTATGCACAGTGAGTTCTGCTTGAACTCAATCTTTCTGTGCAAATTTTCAGTGACTTGCAGTTCATGTTTTGTCCTGCGGCAGTAACTGTAAACATCTACAGCCGGTTCACCAAAACCAAAGTTAAATTTATTAGAAAAAATTCTATGGAAAAACCACTTCTTTACTTTTAGAGTTTCAGTCACACCATCATTGTACATTTTAAATAACTTGTTTGTGTTTAACTCTGATGAAAGATATAGTCGCTTGCCCTTTTTTCTTGAATAATGACTTTCTCTAGCTTGTAGCTTTGATAAGAAGCTAATTACAGATTCCTTCTTTTGAGCATACTGTTTGGCTTTTCGGTCACCATCCCTTCTCTCCATTATTGGTTTACCTGCTATTAGAGAAGCTGCTATGCTGTTTACTCTTGTTGTGACAACACCAAAAAAACTCGAAAGAACTTAAACCACAGCGTAATAGTTTCGTTGTTTACTCTGACTTGATACTTAACAACCAATGAGTTAATCTTATCTGATTTTCTCGGCCTGCGCCTTTTGGGAGATGATACAGACATCATTGATGTCAGCATCTTATCTTGTAGTGATTTGTTGCTGTAGTTATACACCAACTTCCTTGTTCTGGTAAGGTGATACGCAGGAATGGTGCAGCATTTAAATCTATCTTTTCTACGTGTACATGGAGATTCGAACTCCAGCATGCTAGGATCTTTATCAGAATACCTGAAACACATCAACGAATGATGCGATAACTATACGACAATATCCGCAAAGTAGCTATGAATGTGTTCCAATTGCCGTGTTTTCCTTAAAATAATACCAATAATTAAGACCTGAAGCTTTCCTGGCGACGAATACGCTCACTTTCTTCTTAGATATCAACGTTTCGGGAGTGTGCATCTCTCCCATCATCAGGATATTTATAAAATGTTATAACCTCAAATGAAATAATGGATATAACACAACTATAAACAAAGACAAAACACTATCAAAATTCGCATTACTGAACAAAAGACTGTTTTCAGTAAATTAAATGCCAGGTTAGGAGATGGCGTGAGTATAGAAATTTGTGACAAAGAAACGTAACAACTTAACTTGATTATCAAGCTGTATTGGTCTTTGCTTCTTAATTCGACGGATTTCCATTTTAAGGCCGGTTTCCCAGAAGAGCTGAACTGAAATCCAGCATCACGATTAAGCGTGCTCCTCTCAGAGGAAATCGCCAAAGCCTCCTTAATTCTCCGCTCCCAGTAACTGTTGCATTTTGCCAAGATGGTCGTCTCCCGAAAATTGGCTCTATGGTCGTTATCAAAACAACGCTCTGCCAGCCCAGACTTCTCAGGTTGCATTAAACAAATGCTCCGTTCATGTTCGATTATTCTAGTAGCGATGGACCTTCCGGTTTGTCCTATATACGGTGTCCCACATTCTCAGGGAATGCGGTACATTACCGGATCTTGGAAGTCCAGTTTGTCTTTCTCTGGTCTCAACAGATGCTTAATCTTCGGAGGTGGCTTGTGGATGGTCCTGATGTATTTAGCGAGAATTCTGCTGATTCTGCCGGGTAGATTGCCGGTAAACGGGATGCAGGCTGTAGCGTTAGGCTTATCTGACGCTTGCTGTATTACAGGTTTTCCTTTCCTAGCTTCGGTGATCGAGGCTTCAATGTCATATTCGGAGTAGCCGTTTTGACAAAAAGTGAGTCTCAGGTGCTGTAATTCTTGTTTTAAGTGGCTAGGATCAGAATTTTTTTTACGTCCTCCAACATTAAGTCACATCGGACGATGAATGAATTGGGTGAAAAGATACTCAAATGAGTCCAGGGTTCATGGAGTTTTGAGTTACCCAACATTCATCTTGAAGGATAAGGGAAATCCCCAGAAAAAGCCTTATCCAGGTAACTCCCCCTGATCGAGATTCGAACTCGGGACCTCTTGAACGTGAGGCAGACATGCTACCATCTACGCTACCGAGGCGGGCTAGGGATCAGAGATAGACAACGCTCTGTGGGCCACTGTATTGAGAACTCCCAGTCGTTGAGACTTATGATGGAAACTATGAGCGTTCAGATAGAGATTGGTGTGTGTAGGCTTGCGATATGCAGCATGCCCCAGTGTACCGTTGCTGTTTTTTGAAACAAACAAAAGATCTAATCATCTTTTCACCTGGCTGGCTGCCCGAGAAGAAAGTGAATACCAATAAGTAGTTTCATTATAAAATGTAAATGGAACTTACCTTTCTTCTTGTTCTCTTTTCCTTTTTGTCGTACCCTTTTGCCTCTTTCTGGAACCAGTAGAACGCTCACCTACAGCCACGCTTTCTTCCAATTTCACAGAACCAACCGCACGAACCGCTTACAATGCTCACAATAATACCAACACAGCTATTGACATTGCAATCTTTTCAAACAATCAGCTACAATGAAACACGTGTTTCTGTACTGCAATGATAGAAGAGGCGGGAATTCCTCTGCACGAGCTCGAAAATGTGCGTAAGAAAGTGGACACTTCGCGGTTTGATTCAGTCTAGCCACTGGACATATCGCAGTTTGCACCAAACCCGCAATTTCGCTCTCCATTTTAACAGGTTTAAAACGTGATTTGAAGCAAACAGAGACTTGAGCACGATGCAAGGCATGCTAAAGAGTTCAGATTCGCTTCAAACTACTTTTCGATCGAGAGTGGACTTACCGCGTTTTGAAACGATGCTCTCAAATGTTTTTACTTTCATATGTAGGTATAACGTCACACTAAACGATCTATGGAGAGAGTTAAGAACGCTACTACAGAAAAAATTATTTTTCATGCGAGTCAGTAGTGTAATCTCCATCTAATTATAAAATAGATGACAGCATCGTAAACTGTATCAAATGAGAACTATGACACAATCCAAGATCGTAAATAAACCAACTTATTTACCCTGGTGGAAATTAAGACCATGAGGCGTTCGCTTCCACTCTACCATGCAACTTTATAAGATGCAAACATTAAAAACGGCAACAAAGTTGTTAAAATGAAGAAAAACAAATCGTAATTAAAATACATAAAGTGGAATATTCTTAGGTGTATGCAAAATCAATTACTCTAGTTTAATACTTCAATTTGAAATATTAGTTGCTAAGACATAATAATAGTAAAACTAAATGAATTCTGCGATGTATCATTATAATACAGCAAAAAAAAGAGGTTGAAGTATTGTGTCTGAAGCTCGAGAAATGTGCTAAGTAAATTTTTTTCTGCTGTCCCCGTCATGTTTATGGACGCTGGTATGCTATGCGATCTGCAGATAAATGCGTAATGCTTATCATATAATTATATACTGTAGAAAACATTTGAGGAGTGTCCTGCTCTCTGGAAAGGTAATGGGGAACGGTAGCATATGGCAGGTAACATATGGCAGCTCACGATGTCATTAATATATCTACTATTCTGAATTAGCTCTCTGCATTAACGCTGTTTTACCGTCACGACTATGTGTACGCTGGGTGCAACGTTAGTATATCAGCATTGTCAGCAAAGGAATGTATGTTTTCTAAGAGACCTAGTCTTGATATGTTAAAACTCTAACCGTAGTCTTTCTCAGAAAACGCTAGTGTTTCTTATGCTAAACAGATTCCCATTCTCCTGAAAGAAACACAGTATAGGTATTATTAACGGCTTTCATGTCATGAAGGCACAATGGATGATGATGATGCCGATTATCATCATCATTATTATTATCATCATCATTTGATCATTGCATTCATTATTGCACTATTAAAGTTAAGTTAGGTTAATAATAATTAATTTATATTTTTTCAGTTAATTCCTGGTGAAATACATTTATGCCTCAATATATTATATTCTCTTATTAACTGTCAGCAGTCAGTATACATTTAACCTACATATAACACACTTAATTAATGGAATCTTAATCGGATATGGTTTCAACATCCAATGAGGAGTCCTGGTTAGCCTGTTCACTGCCCTCACAAGGACTGGAGTCATTGTTAGAGGAACTACTGGTAAACATAATGAATAGAAACTACACACATCAAACTACACATTTCGTGAGGTTCGATATCATCCTGCAGCTGATCTGCTTTCCTCTTATTATCTTCTACCTCTTCATCGAGTTTGCAGTTCAACTACTGAAGAAACAATTTTGTTTATCTACACATAGAGCATCTCCAGAACCAAGGCATACAAATCAACATTACGACCCCTTACACCCCCTTGAACTGTCATACATCTGGTTTCTATCATCTCCAAGACGCAAGGACCAGGTTTGCTGATGCTGTGTGGCTTGCGCTCTGCACTGTTGATTCGGATGCCTTGGTTCTGGAGATGCTCTATGTATAGATAAACAAAATTTCATTATTTCTTTAACAATTTTTTGGCTGGAAGTTTTTACATGAACTTGTACAACGAGAATTAGCCAGAGACTACATTTTCCATTGCATAAACGAGGAATCCAAACACTTTGATTTAAAATTTATTTTTTTAAGAAATATGTTTAGACGTGTTGCTATAATCTAAATACCAACGTAGCCTTTGAAAACACGCGAATTATTCAGATATTTGTCATTGAAATATTTTCAGTTTGAAACCATGTTTTAGCGTTTGGAGCGAGAAACATGTTAAAAATCTGCTTTCAATAAAATTTTAAACTGTATTTAAAATGTATACCTATACAAAAGATCTTTCGTGCATACAATCGTAATCCTCAGCATATTTCATACCAAAATGCATCTTCCTATTTTATCTTAGTCGCCTTTGAAACATTTGGCAACGACGCACTTAATTCTTCCACAAGAAAGCATGCTCCGAAAGAGTCCGTTGTGCCTTCATGATGTGAAAACCGCTATATATGTGGCAGCATGAATGACTTACATACACACATTTCGTAGTAAACAAATCGATTACGTGAGCAGTTTAACAGTTCAAATCGGATCTCATAACTCAGATCCCACTCTCCTTCTTCTGGTGGTCAGACAGTAAATGTTCTGGTATCCATTTTCTCTTGAACTATATAAAGCTTTGGCAGTCCCTTATATCTTACGGTAAGAAAATCCACTCACAAAAAATAACTATTGTTATGGTGAATGATGGTGAATAGCGAGTTGTGTGATGAGCAGGTATAGCAAGTGTGAAAGAGTTATGTGAACAAATTTCCCGATTATTATGGTATGCAGAAAGGTGAAGCGAACATTTAGATCAGCGGTGTTCAAGTATAAGCAAGAGCGGAGAGGTAGAAATCACCTCCTTCCTCCCGCTGAGTCACAATGACCCACTTACCGCAGTTACTGAGTTCCAGTGAAGACCCTGTGGTGTCCTTCTTAGGTACAGGAAATCAAACGTGTACACATTCAACCGCCTCGGATATGTAGGCCTGCCTCTCGTTGCCGTGGTTGCAGGGAGGATAACAAGTGTAGAGGAAGCGAGTACGTGCTGCACTGCTGAGCATCTCTGTGTTAGTTTGGGATGCAAGAATGAGGGTGTTGGTAAAGAAGTATAAAAAATGCAACGTTCTTTCTTCGCTAAGATGGAGTCAGTGCAGTATTTCGAAGGATGGTGTAACTTGGTCAAATCGATGGAGATTGCATATAAAACGTACATACTTATTTTGAGCCGTTCAAGTCTTAGTGTGCATATTTAAATTAAGTAGTTAAAAAGTCGCAATAGTCAAAATGGGCCATAGCAAGTTTTTGTATTAATATTTTGTTAACTGAAGTAATCAGAAAGTTATTCATTCATTATAAAGGATAGATTATAGAGAATACCTTTTGCATACATGCGTAACTTGCGTTATTCAATTTAAACTTTGATCCATATAAACCCCGATTTTTACTTTATGTCTAAATGTGACTTCAAAGTTATTTAATACAAAGTGTTTTATAGTATCAAAATTTGGAATCCCCAATAACAGCTCAACCGACAGGTACCTCATAATCAGGCATAGGAATTTCTTAGCATTAAAGCCAGGATGGAAGGAAATATCTTTGAAATGTTACTGGACTATAGGGACGTCGCAGGTAGCAAACCATTTCTATTACTCTTTAGGCTTAGACGTTTGCAGACGCACTTAGACCGGTGTTTAACTGTCTGCCAGTGACCCTTGCGCACTGCTGTTTCCTGTTCTTTGTAGTGATGATGGTTTAAGTGTAGATAACGTTAACATAACTCCGTAGGAATACATAATGGTTCTATGCTAATTTTCAACTGGAAGGGACAGACATTAAACACTAGAAAGACAATGTAGAAAGAAAAACAAAGGACAGTGATTAAATAACGTATACTCGAAGCATAGAACACCAAGCTTTTGAACAATGTATATGTAAGATTAATAGTAACTGAAAAGGAGAGGAATATTTACTTTACCTTGCGAACTACACAACTAAAACGAATTTTGGGAGTGTACATCCGATAAACCTTTGGGAACCTGAATGGGCAAATGTTTCTTCTTGTCACAATTCTGACATAACAATCTAAATTGAATTCATAATACAAATTTCTTCTATAAAATGAATAAAAGTGTGAATTAGAAAGATCAGATGACTCTCTTAATATGTGAAAGCAGAAATCACGCTAAAAAAAACAGAACTACAGTTCTGGATTTTCCATAGTGGGAGCACTGAGTCAACTGCCTCGCTCACCATGCAGCCAATATACACACACCCGTACACCAACTTGTAATTTTATCAGTATTTAGACTGTGGTAATGTCCAAATGTCCTAAAGAGATAACACATATTACTGCCTGTAATTACTACATTGAAGTCCCTGCCGCTTTTTTAAACTTCATTTTAAATTTACGTCCACCCCGTTAAGTCGTACTGAAAATGAATGAAATGGGTGAAATAATGCTCAAGTGAGTCCAGGGTCCCTAGTGCTTACAGTCACCCGACACTCATCTTTCATAAGGGAAAATCCCGGGTAAAAGCCTGAGAGAGATCCGAACTCGGGACCTCTTGAACGTGAGGGAGACGCGCTGCCATCTACGCTAACAAGGTAGGCGTTCCTGCCGTGGCACACTGGGCTAGAGCATGGCTGCTCTGGTTTCCGGCCGTGGAAAGTTCCTGGTTTGTATTTCACTCATATAGGCATGGGAATTTCAAATCCAGGTATTCTACCTGTGTTCGCTTTACTGGTCTCCCAAGTAAGAGACACTGATAGCACATAAGAACTTTAGCTTGAGGTGCGGGAACCGTTGAGCACTCTCCAGTCCTCACATATACTGCCACCAACATTACTCCATTGAGTCCCTTTTTATATCATTTTAGAGAGCATTACAGTAAAGGTATTTAAGTGTTGTTACTCACCATAGAGGTCCACGCAGAAGCGCGAAGCAGCAGGAAGTAGTCAACCTGAAATTGTCAAAAACCAATGTATTATATAACTCACAGTTAACCAAATGTTAAATTTTAGATATCAGTTGATTTGTTTCTATTTAAAAGCGGCAATTTTCAGAGAATGTTGACATTCTTAAAAAACTGTTAAACTTAAGTCTTATATTATAGACGAATTGTCGTTTTAAGTAAATTGTAATTTTGTTATGTTTTCAACTGGCACGTTAACTCTGCAGTCATGGCGGAGAATGTAGCTTCACTGTTACTTTACAGATGAAAAATATTAAGTGATATCACCTTGAATTTAAATACAACAGTAATATGACAAGTGAAATTATCTGAACAGAATGAAATCACGAATGATACTTGCTACGACTATTTACCAAATAAAACGTTTAATAAATAATACTAACAATATGAAACTAGCATATGTATTTTATACAATATTATCTAATTAAATTTAGCAATGTTATATTGAAGCACACTTTCATATATTGTTTAAGAACGCTTTCCTCGTTATTCAGTTTATAATTAATAACAACTTGGAATGAGCTGCAACAGTCTCAATGCAAGATAATTTCAATAATAGTGGACCGTGATTGGGTCTCAGTGGGACGAGCCTTGATTGGATTGGCTAATATAAATACCGAGCTCATAAAGTAAACAAATGTAATTTCTCATTTTTGTTTAGCAGCTCAATAAATTGAAGTGTTTGTAGATGGAGATGTGGTAGTTCAAAAATGTTTAAGGTTTCTTTGAAGTGCTGCCATATATACTGTGACTTTGTGGGTTCGTGAAATTAAAATTCCAATTGCATAAACTCAAAATGTTATTTATTTCCACCAAATTACAGTTGGAACACTTGCTGATTACATAGAATTACTTAGCGCACACAATTACAATCCACCAGTTCGTCTGTCACAGGTCCATTCCACGCTCACAATTACGTACAACTCCTCTGATACACGTACACCGTCTCCCAGTCCATTCGCTAACCTCGGCGCTCCTCACGGCTGCTCGCCAAGAACTGACTGACTCGTCCACTGCAGGCCTTATATAGGGAAGATCACCATTTCTGAAAGGTTCGCGGCGCGCACAATTATCCCGATATTTCCAGACGTCTGTTGGGAGAGGAAAGGGACGATACAGGGCTTGTGCCACTCTTCTAATCATCCCCTCAGTTAGTGACACGAGATAAATGGGTAGGCGTGGCCTAAATGCTTCCCGTCTGGCCCTACTGCCGACCGGTTCTATCGGGAATTCCGACGTTCGGGTGGCAATACGTTCTTGTTTATGGAGTATATTGTCACCTAATTACCGGAAAGCACGGCCAGCTAGCAGCTGCGTAGGCGACAGAAGGCATTGAGACAACGCGTACCCATTCATCTTGTAGCGTTCACTGAAGGGGATGGTGAGGGAAGTGTCACCGGTCCCTGGCCGCCTCTTTTCCCTCCCGCTGAGGTCTGGAACAGTCGGGATATTTCGTCTAACCCGGAACCTTCTAGATAGGTCAGTTCGTCTTATATAAGCGACGCGCCGGGCTGGAGAGAGTCAGTTTTTGGCGAGCAGCGTGAGGAGCGCCGAGTGAGTTAACGGACCGGAAGACTGTGAACGTGCATCAGAGGAGGTACGTAACTGCGTGCAGGGGACCTGTGACAGACGAACTGGTGAATCGTAATTGTGTGCATTACGTAATTCTGTGTAATCGGCAAGTGTTCCGATTGTAATTCGGTGGAAATAAAGAGCATTTTTGAGTGGTGCAATTGGACTTTTAATTTCACGAACCCACAAAGTTACAATATTTTGTGGTAGCTACTTGTAAGAAAATTTTCTATTCAATATTAATCCCAGATTTTCAGTAGATTTAGGAACAGAATTCCTTTACAATACGTGTTTTATAAGTTACTCATGAGAAACAATAAAGTATAGAATATTTCAATGGAACTTACCGTCCCCTGATTGTTTCTAGTAACCGCTTGGAAAATGCAGGGAAGTGTAAAAATGATTAGGTACAGTTCATCACAGTTTGCTAAGATGGATACATCCGATATGCCTCAACCTACCCCTAGTCTAGCAAATAAGGAAATCACAAAAGTCAGTTAATTTTAAATCAAAATGCACAAAACCTATACCAGGAAATGCAGAATTATATTTTATAAAGTATTTCCCTCCTGGGAATGCAAACGCTGCACTTTTCTTTAAGGGTAATCGCTAAAACGATATGAAAGACCTGATGTACTTCTACTACTGTACAGCTTGCAACATTCCCTTATCTGTAATGATACCAGGAGGTGCTTATCACACTGACAACATGCTTTCATTGCAGGTGTTTTAACTAGAGTATATTGAAAATAAAGACGTGCATTATCCTGGTTTTCATCTCAATAGGCTGCAGAGGTTTTGCGGAGAAAAGTATAGCATAAAATGACGTAGTAAATAGCTCTTGAACGCTTATGGAGTTTATTATTGCCAAACTTCACGCACTCAGATTAGTGTGCACCAATCTGGAGTATACTGCTTCGGAAGTAACGTTTACTAAGTAATTTACTCTGGAAGTAATGTCGCAGCCTTCAAAATTACACTGTCACCGATAGCAGTTATTTTTTGCAACCACGACGAGCAAGTACCGGCGCGTGCGCAGGAAATACAGAGATAGTGGTGCGAGCGCTGAACGCTTGCTGAGAGAGAAACAGAAACAAAGAGAGAAAGAGACAGAGTGATTTCTGGATAGTTCCGCCTTTGTCTTGCCGTGAAAGGCCTTGAAACGTCGGCAGCCTTCTAGAACGATGACTGGAGGTATAAAAGCCCGCAAAATGTTAGAGTCAGCCAGTTGCTAGTGAGTTGTTAGTTGTGTGTGCAGCTGTACATCAATTGTGAGTGTATGGACATTAGAAGTGTACCGCAGTGAATTCTTTCGTTTGTTTACGTGTGGGAGTAGAACAAGATGACGCCGAAGACTGTTGTGTATGTCACGTCATTTTGCTGCGGCAAGGGGTGTACAAAGTTATTGTTTACTGCCAATAAAGAGCATTTTAAATTTCTGCAAACAAGACTTTCAATACTATGAACCCACGAAGTCACATTTGGTTCAGGAGTGGGATACTACGATGGAAGCTGCATTAGCCAAGATATTAGAGCAGCTGAAAGAAACGAGAACAGCGAATGAAAGCCCCGCTGCAACGACGGAAGCGGCAAATAACACCCTGGCCGCGAAGTTGGAAACAGCAACACAAAAACCTGGCCGTGGAGCTAAAAGAACTGAAGGCGGCAAACGGCAACCTGGCCAGAAATGAAGGCGGCCAATAATAACCTGGCCCCGAAGATGGAAACCGCAAATAACAACCTGCCGCGAAGATGTCCGAAATGAAGGCTGAATTAGCCACAGAAATTAAGGCTGCGAACGAGGCCCTCGTCGCCAAATTTGAAGAGCAGTTGGCCGCCGTGAAGGAGGACTCACGGAGTTGGGCGAGGGCGCCGAAGACCTGGCGAACCGCATCAACGACCTAGAGGGAAAGGCCGACAGCAACACCAAGTCCCTGAACGCCATGGTGGAGGACAACGTCTGTAGAAGGTTGAAAGATTATAATGAAGGATGCCGAGACACGACACATCTGCGCGCGTCAAACCACCTAAGTACGCCACGTCAATTTTCAAAGTCTTCCGCCACGTCAATTTTCAAAGTCTTCCGCCACGTCAATTTTCAAAGTCTTCCGCCAATTATTCCACACAGTGTCCAAACACAACAAGTGGTCGCCAGAAGAAGAGGCCGCACAGCTAATAGCCAGCCTCCAGGGACGGGCTGCAGAGGTGCTGAACGCGGTCCAGACAGAGGCGACGCCCAAGGACATCTGGGAGGCTCTGGAGAACTGGTTCGGAAACCAACGTTTGGCCACAGCCTACCGCAGCCAGCTGAAATCTAGGACGCAGCAGCAAGGGGACACGCTGCAGGAATTCAACCTGGCAATCGAACAGCCGGCCAGTAAAACCTTGGTCCACCTCCCACCCGGATTTGCATCCCGAGAAGCCACGTACTCCTTCGTCGACAGGGCATGAGACGCCGAAATATGTCAGCACCTAATGTTCGGCGACTACAAGACCATCAACCGCGCGATAACGGCCGCATTAAAGGTGGAGAGGGCCAAAGTGACGGTTACCCCGACCTTGAGAACAAGGAGTATCCGCTACAATGGAGACCGAAGATCAGCCGAGAGACGCCGGCGAAGACCAAGTGGCGTGTATTGGTGGTGTGGCGAGCCAGGACACCTGGAGAGACACTGCCCAAACCAGAAAGAACAGCCGGAAACGAGTAAGGGTCGGCGTGGCGAGAGGCATGTGGGTGCCGTCGCTAACATCTCCTCGAGTGACACTGCGCGCCATCAGCCGACGTATGAATGTCAGCCTCATCGCGGACAGTTGGGTGAAAGGAAGGCCGTGTCGCATGCTTGTGGACACCGGGGCAGCCCTGAAAATCATCAGACCTCACACAGCCAGAGGTTTGCCGACGAGAAAACCGAGCCGACCAAACGGCAAAGTTACGTCATCGGGTGACATCTTGCTTGAGGAGGAGGCCCTGCTACAGTTGGCCTTGGGGTGGAGTGCCGTGCGTCTGTGGAAGTTCGTCGCAGAGGTGGCTGAGGAGGTGTTACTGAGATTGGATACCCTCAGGAACCACGAGGCGACGGTCCACGTCGGTAGAAAAGTCCTGCGGCTCAATGGAGAAGATAAGATACCCCGGCACCCCGAAGAATATCTTGGAATCTGCAGGGCAATCCTGAGGAAGGAGTGGTTGTCCCCGCGAGAAGCGAGATGGTGGTGACGGCGCGACTGGAAGGCCAGCGGAGGAAGAACTTGATGCTGGACCAGAAGACGCATGTGCACGCACTCGCCGAAGACGCATGTGCCGTGCCGAGAGGAGGTGCCAGTGAGGCTGCTCAACCCAACGAACATCGATAACGACATCCAGGCTGGGACGGAGTTGGGGACGTGCGAGCCCGTTGTTAGCGTAACGCCAATCAACAAGACTCAGAAGCCGGTGTTGACGCAACATCTGGGGCCCCGGCAGGAAGGTTTACTGTAGAGGGCAGCCGACCACCTGACCGCAGAGCAGCTAGAGAAGGTTTGATAACTGTTGGAACCTTACCAACACGGACCGAGTGCTTCAGCGCATCGACACCGGAGACGTCCGACCTATTCGGCAAACACACAGACGCGTTCCGCTGGCAAAACAAGCGGCAGTACGGAACATGCTGGAGGACATGAAATCCAGGGAATTGATAGAATAATCTGACAGCCCTTGGTGTTCCCCTGTAGTCTTGGTAAACGGCGAGCTACGCTTCTGCGTGGACTAAAGGAAACTGAACGCTGTCACCAGGAAGGACTGCTATCCCTTACTCCGGATTGACAACACCCTGGACACGCTTGCTGGTGCGCAGTGGTTCTCGACCCTGGAACTGAAGTCGGGTTACTGGCAGGTGGTTCTAGATCCGAGACATGGAGAAGACCGAATTCTCGAGAGGCCAATGGCTTTGGAAGTTCACAGTTATGCCCTTTAGTCTCTCCAACACACCAGCTACCTTCCAACGCCTGATGGAGTCAGTAGTGAGAGGATTGACTTATGACGCCTGCCTGCTATACCTGGACGATATCATCGTCGGCAAAACTTTCGAAGACTATCTCGACAAACTGAGCAAGGTGCTACAGAGACTGCAGGCGACCAAACTTAAGCTGTACGCGAAGAAAGGCCAGCCCTTCCGCAAGGAAATCAACTACTTGGGCCACATAATCTCACCAACCGGAGTGGCCACAGACCCGGAGAAGACACAGGCCGTGAGAGATTGGCCTCGCCCAAAGGATAAGCGAGGATTGCGCAGTTTCCTGGGGCTTCTTTTTGTAATTTACGTCCTCCAACGTTAAGTCATATCGGACGATGAATGGAATGCATGAAATGATGCTCAAATGAGTCCGGGGTTCATGGAGCTTAAAATTACCCGACATTCGTCTTACAGGATAAGGGAAAACCCCAGAAAAAACCTTATCCAGGTAACTCACCCTGACCGAGATTCGAACTCGGGACCTCTTGAACGTGAGGCAGACATGCTACCACCACGCTACCGAGGCGGGCTTCCTGGGGCTGTGCAGTTATTACCGCTGCTTCATAATGGGCTTATCCAACAACGCCAAGCCCCTCACTCGCCTGACAGAAGAACACCAGGCCGTATGTGTGGGCGGAGGACGCCGAAGACGCTTTACAGCAGCTGAAGAGGACACATTCCAGTGCTCGCATTTTGGGATTGCCACAAGTAGGCGGCGCCTTCATTGTGGACACCGACGCCAGCGACAATTGCATTGGGTGCGGCCTATTACAAGTCCAGGACGGCCAAGAACGGTTGATAGCCTACTACAGCAAGAAGCTGTCCAAGGCAGAGAAGAACTACTGCGTCACCCGGCGAGAGCTGCTGGCGGCAGTTAAGACCTTGGAGCACTTCCGTAAGTACCTGTACGGTCAGCCATTCCACCTCAGGTATCATCACTCCGCCCTAACTTGACTAGTCAGCTTTAGAAATCTGGAAGGTCAGACAGCTTGTTGAGTCCAGAGGCTACAGAAGTACACTTCACCTAGGACATCGCACTCAGAAGCGCTGCGTGTACGTCGTACTGAGCCCAATGGGATTCGCTGAAGACCAAACAGGGCGTGCTGTTCCGGGTATGGGAATCACCCGATGGAAAGACGCAGAGAGAGAGCAGTTGGTACTTCTCCGGAGCAAGGTCCCGGAAGTCTTGGAGGAAGTGCACGCCGGTGCTTCAGGACACCTGGGAGTAAATTGAACGATCGACAAACTCCGACAGCGCTACTACTGGCTGAGGCTCCGAGCAGACGCTGTGAGATTGTGCCGTCAATGTCGCGTATGCGCAGCGAGTCGCGGGCCCCAAACTAGGAGCCGTGGACGCATGCAGCAGTATAACGTCGTAGCGCCTTTCGAACGCATCGCCGTCGATATAGATGGACAATTCCCAGTGTCCGATTGAGGCAACAAGTACCTGATGGTGTTCGTAGACTACTTCACCAAGTCGCCGGAGGTGTACGGCATCCCGAACCAGGAGTCGAAGACGGTTACAGACTGCCTCGTGGAACAACTGTTCTGCCGTTTTGGTGTCCCGTTAGAGCTCCACAGCGACCAGAGAACCAATTTTGAGTCCCACCTGTAGAAGGAGGCACTGGAAAGACTTGGGGTGAACAAGACCCACACAACACTTCTACATCTGCAGTCGTACGGCATGGTCGAGAGATACATCAAGACCCTAGAAGAACACCTGAGGAAGGTCGTGGCCGCCCATCAGGGAGCCTGGAACGTCTATGTGCCACTGTTCTTGCTGGCCTGCCACTGGTCAACACATGACACCACTGGGATGACGCCAGCACGCTTAATGTTCGGCCGAGACTATGCTTCCCTTGTGAACTGGCTTTTGGGAGCCTTCCGGAAGCGAAACAGCCAGCAGCCGAGTATGTGAAGAACCTCGTGGACCATCTCCACGACCTGCATGAGATGGCTCGTCAGAACATCCAGTTGGCGAGCGACCGCATGAAGACCTGGAACGACAGGCAAGCCAACAACCAAGGATTTCAGCAAAGTGAACTGGTGTGGTTGTACCGCCTTACCCGGACCTAGGGACGCTACCCAAATCTTCAACAACCGTGGCAAGGACCGTACCGGGTGGTAAAGAGAATTAATGACATGGTCTACCGCATCCAGATGGTGCCCCGAGGAAAGATGTTGGTGGTACACCTGGATCGTCTGGCACGTTACGATGGTGCTGTTCGGGGGGACCAGCCTTGAGGAGGGAGCATTGTCACCGATCGCAGCATTTTTTTTTTATTTTGGAGCCACGACGAGCACGTACCGGAGCGTGCGCAGGAAAGAAAGAGACATATAGTGGTACGAGCACTGAACGGTTGCCGAGAGAGAGAGAAAGACACAGTGATGTCTGGATAGTTCCGTCTTTCCCTTGCCGCCGCGAAAGGTCTTGAAACGTCGACAACTTTCTAAAACGAAGACTGGAGGTATAAAAGACCACAAAGTGTTAGAGTCATTCAGTTGCTAGTGAGTTCTTAGTTGTGTGTGCAGCTGTGAAGCAATTGTGAGTGTGTGGACATTGGAAGTGTACCGCAGTGAATTCTTTCGTTTGTTTACCTGTGGCAGTGGAACAAGACGACCTTGAAGACTGACATTGTGTATTTCACGTTATTTTACTTCGGAAAGGGGTGTACAAAGTTATTGTTTACTGCAATAAAGAGAATTTTAAATTTCTGCAAACAAGACTTTCAATTATACGAACCCACGAAGCAACAATACTTAACAGCAGCACGAGGATTCATAAAATTCTCATATGAATTAGTGAAAAACTAATATTTTTGGGGATATCAGTTTTAACATTAAATACAATCCAATGATGACGTGATGTTTATACCAGAAAGAACATATCAAGGATACCACATAAAGCAAGTAATAACTGGTTTACCATGAGGTATAATCCTATGTATTGTATCGGAAGTTTTTTCTTTGTATCTTTCTTCTGAACTTATCACAGCAGTTTAGCAACCTCCATTGAAATAGATTCCTCATGACCTCCACTAGGAATCACTCCGTTTAATGCTTTAAAAGTTCCTCTTCTAAATACAACAGTCTTAGGATTTAAACTATTAATTTTAAAGAAGAAAATATTAAAGGATCGACATTTATTTTTATTTCAACATTCTTAATTATTTTATATAATAATTTTATAGTTCTACTGTCTTACGGTTGTACTAAAACAAGTCATATAGTAGTAACACTTTAACTTGTTCTACCCTTATGATGAAGATTTACAATTTTTGGATGAATCAACAACACCAAGCAAATATTTCCTCACTTAGCACCTCAACGTGGCCTGGAGCTTTAAATACATTTATAGTATACATTGAAACTATTAATAACATCATTCCACCGAAACTTTAGCAATTCAATTAGCTGATAATAATAATCATCTTTTATTAACTCTCGTAGGAAATACTGGAAGAGCAATAATACCTTTATTGCCGTTACAAATTATTACACAAATTTTACTTTTCCCTTAAGAATCTGCAGTAGCGATTTACTCTTTTATTTACTAGTATGGAAGTCTGAAGGGACTGGGGAGCCGGTTGTACAAGCCGCCAAATCTGTAGTGTTAGGGAGCCTACCGTCTACTATCGTCTCTCCTCCGGAGAGTATCCTCTGCCACTGAGTATCCTCTTACCTCATCCCTTCCTTCAGGAGGCGCCCGGTCAGGGACATAGGCAGTTAAGATTTCACTGATCGAGGTGCTAGGTTCCCTCTTCGAACTTTGTCGTAGATGCATACTACTATGGGAGTAAGAGTTCAGTACAAGCAGAGTACTGTTTTGTTTGGACGGTTTCTTGAAGCAATTATGGATAACTTTAGGTAGGGTATGAAAAGAGGGGATCGTGGTAGATATAGCGAAAATCCACGTAAACAATAAAGAATACAAGAAAATATATAAAAATGCTGGTTAAAACACAAATGTCTGTAAAGTCATAACGAACGAGCTTAATGCTTCGAGTTACAGGAAGCATACTTAAGAAAGAACTTAACAATCTTTGGAAACAGTGTTCACAAATGTCATATCTGCATCACACATCACTTACGTGTTGATAGATATATGCCCTTTCCTATCTCGGAAACGTTCACCATTTGTACCGCTTGGGCACATCTGAACTTACGTGATGTCAATTTCACCCACAATGTTGGGGAAACTTACAAAGGTGGACCATTGCCTTTTGTTTTCTGAACACTCAACCATTTGCGGGCATGTTTTCAACCTCAAGCGTGATCTAACAACACAGTGAAAGATACAATCAAAAGTTGTGCAGTGAACATTTGTTAGGATTGCCTGTAACTATTTCAAATGTTTAGATGCGAAACACCCGCCGGTTGCATACGCGAAGTTGCAGTTTGAGTGATACCGTTGAATTCCTGTCTTTAGTTTTTTATAAATGAACTCCAAATAGGTTCTAAAGTAATGTAAAGGATTCTTTCCTAACACCGAACGTTCGTTGAACTTTCTCTCATACTACTATTTAATGGATTAGTATGGATCTTGTCGTTCGTCGTTGTTTTATTCGTAAATATTACCAATATAGTAAGTAATCCATAAACATGTCATATCATCTTTCAAGTAGGATACGCTACTATAATTCATTATGCTGGTGAGTTTTCTAATTATTCCAAAGTATACCTCTTCTGTGTGTGTATGTTTTTTTTTTTTTTTTTTTTTTTTTTTTGCATCACGAGTTCGAGGAATAAGACGCTAACGCCATTGATATTTAAACTTTTACGCTTTTATCGTTGTATCTTGCATTCTCGAAAAGAATTTCATTAATAAATATTATAAGCATATAGCTGAAGAACGAATAAATAGGACGTAAAAGTAATGTGTACAATGGAAGCAGTTAATATTCCCGGAAAATGGCGAAGCTGCAAGCTATATAGCTCAAACTCATTTTCTTACAATCCTTTTACAGTTAAATATTATTTAGTATTATCTTATAATTGTTTATATCTTCCCTGTAGTACTGAAACACTATGAAATTAGTAAAATATCTGCCCGACACACAGTAAGAAGACATTCATATTTTGTTATTTATTTATAATTTTCGCGTCATAAACATTATAAAACACAAACAATATTCTATAATTTATTTACAATACATATTATTTTCGGTCTATGAACCAATTACAAAGTTATTTGTTTGTAATTTGAACTTCATTTAATAAATACTCTTAAGACTCTAATTAATACTTTCCATTCTAAATTCAAAACAATCTATATTTGCCGACAACCTATCTTTTCCGTATTGTTCGAAGGCAACAGACTCCAAGAGTATGAACTGAAACCGAGCGGGATCGCTCATGCAGGCATTCGGGAGGCCCGGGTTCAATTCCCGTGGACCACCTACCTGACGCATAGGTTTTCTCGGGGATTTTCCCGGTTCGCTAGGCGAATGCTAGGTAGGTTAAGTACATCCACCGAATTTTCTGTCCCTCCATTTCATCTCCATTATCATTTCGTATGATCTCTCAACCGGTCTCTTTCAGGGTGGAGGTGTCGGCAGGAGTCTCGGCGGTGCATGGCGGGATGATACGCTATGGGTGAACCACTTTCCTCCTTCGGTAGGTCGGTTATTGGTCTCCGAAACGACTATTGGGGCCGTCTTCGGACCACAGTACCGGGGGATGTCCGTTGTCCTGGCCTGCCGGGGGAGGTTTCCATCTAAGTAAAATTTAGGGACCCTGCCCTTTGCACTGTAGTGGCTCCTTAGCACGGCCACCCTATGTGTCCTCTCGTCTCATCCTTCCTCCCGGGGATGCCCCATTTGGCGGCATACGGTACAACAGACCGAGACTGGTCGCAAGGCCGAATCCCCTCCCAAAAAAAAAAAAATAGCTGAACTCAGATCTTATACCAGAACGACCGGTTAGAGAGAACCAATCTCGTTTAGATAAAAAGTCATCACGACCTGATGACGAGTGGGTACAGAAAAGCAGTTTTGTTAATCATTCGCTAGTAACAACTCAGACAGAAAAATGTAATTTTTTCATAAAAGATCGTGTATTTAAGATATTGAAATGACGAATAAAGTATACCTACGCTTAAACTTTCCATAAACAGACTGAGGGAGTTTCTTCATTCTGAGTGAATCTTGAACTCTTAGTAAATCATAAGACACAGATAAAATGTTGGAGATAAAAAAATAGAGCGCACCAAAATAGACAAATTATGACGAATAACATTTTTCATGGAATAAACATTTCTAAATACTTCCTGGTCTGTACTTGTTTTCAGGTTCAAGTGTACTGTCTTATAGATTTTTTTTAAAATTTACGTCCTCCGGGTTAAATCCTATCGGACGAGAATGAAATGAGTGAACTGATGCTGAAAATGAGTCCAGAGCCCATAGAGCTTAGAGTTAGCGGAATTCATCTTTCAGATTAAGGGAACACCGGAAGAAAGTTTATCAACTAATTCACCCTGAACAAGATTCGAACTCAGCACCTCTTGAACGTGAGGCAGACGCGTTACCACCTACGCTACAGAGGCCGTTTGAAGATGTTCGATCCTCCTTTATTTTCCTTAGCAAGAGTATTTTATTCTGAATTCTGAACTAATTCTCCCGTGCTTCCGTAGCAGTTTAATATTGTTTGGGCATTTTATACCTAGCAAATCACATACATGCTGATTTGAAAGAATTTGTACGCAAAACTCTTTCGTGAATAACGTACATAAT
Organism: Mantis religiosa; assembly: GCA_030765055.1. Lineage (NCBI taxonomy): Eukaryota > Metazoa > Arthropoda > Insecta > Mantodea > Mantidae > Mantis > Mantis religiosa. Next base: position 103,362,363 of record CM060950.1, read on the forward strand.
ACATAAGGTACATAAGTAATTTTAAGTACATGGGAAAAATTACTGTGTACCACGTCAGACATTTCCCCTTTTGTTTTCGGAGTATCGAAAGAGGTTTCAAAGTAATTTAGTTGGGAAAAAATCCCCTGCAAAAATACGCAACAATATATAGTAAAACAACCTTCTGAATTTAAAAGCTTTGCTATTAGGTGCTAAATCAATTATCGCTAGTGATTGATCGCTGTTCTATTTACTTACATGAGTTAACAGGTATGCACGTGTCTGACATTAACTTGAGCGTGACTCACTGATTTACTACCTGCCCATTCATTTTATGGCGTTACCCATTACTGCACGTGCATTCAGAGATGAACGGCTTCGGAAGAATCAACTCACAAAGTTTTTAACGCACACCATTAGGAATACGATTGTCATAGAAGAACTGTAAACACATTTAAACACGAATGTTGTATTGAATGCTTGCGTTGGCCAAACTATTTCAGGCATTATGATAAAACCTACAGCAGTAACTCGTTGAGAAAGGAATTTGTTGTTTCATTATACATTTCATTGCAGGATGAATAGAGAAAACAGAATCAATAATTATATGCGAACTTATCATTTGACCTATAAAAGCCCTACTTCAGGAGAAAAGTTACTGGATTTTAGTCATCGGATTATCAGTTGATCCACAAGAACTTCAATCCTAAAAGCCAGCTTTTCTACTGATTCTGGTGATAAGTTTTTTAAGAAATGCACTACTTCTATAAAACTGGGATTTCACATTACATTTCATAAAAAGTGACGTTTAACTGTTTTATAATAACACGAAGTAAATGTAAAAAGCCCAATTACTGTACCATTTTGAGTTTTGCTCACAGAATTGTTATTTATGGACCCTGGTGTTGAAAACACGTTCACAAAAAATGTATTTTTTCTTCAGAATAAAGCACTTTGCCTTAAATATGATGGAACAGGTGAGATTTTTATTCAATACTGACATAATCTAGTTGAGTAATCATTGCAATATATTGCTTCTTATGATATGAAAGAAGGCAGAGAAACTTGGTACCCGATGTGAGAGACAAATGATTTCAGCGGTCTTTTAAAGCAAATATCAAACGTGGCCCTGAGTGGCAATGTACGTATGGAGTACTCGCCGTGCACAGTATATAGGAGGCCAATACATTAGAAGCCAGTTTAAATCAGGTTTTCATGTGATGCACACATAGAAAGAAATACGCCAGAGATTCTAGGCATGGATCAGTATTTTGAAACCCAATTAGAAAAAGCAATTCACGTGCAAAATAGTCTGCAGCAGTGTACAATTCCTATCAGTATGTTGTGTTGAAAAACACAACATACAAATATATGAACTGAAACACTAGGGAGCATATGACCAGTTTCATTTTAGAAGAAATCACTATTAGTAATTATGCTTTATAGTATTTCAATCGTTTGAAATGAATCCAAGTAAATATTCTCTTAGTTATTAATTAAAAAAGATAAGAAATCCTACTTCAAATGTAACATGATTTGAAGGCTACTGTAGTACGTGTTTTATATATATATATATATATATATATATATATATATATATATATATATATATATATATATATATATATATATTCACATTAAAAGCACTGTTATTAGTACTGTTAATTATTCTTTTATTTATTTTAATATCTAATTTTGATCTTTTCATACCAAAGATTAAAAATAGAATGTGTTTCTTTAAGCAGCATGCAAGTTATTGAACAATTGTGATTCACAGCTGGACAACCACCAACCTAAGGGCTATGGTAGGTTTAATAATCTCTATAATGTGATCAAATCATTAGAAGGTTGTAACAGTATATCATTATTTTAATCAATTTGAGTAACTACTTCAAGGTAATTTTCTATTTATGGCTGACATTAAGAAGCACTGTTCTCTTCATATATCTAACCTTTATCTGTACTACATATCCTTCTCCTGATTCAAGGCGATTCTGAAGGAATACATGTCATAAAGTATACGTACTGCAAGCAAGGTTTTAACTGTGAACGCAGCCAGGCTGCAAGTAAAGAGACAGGCGACGGCTGACGCCCCTAGCATTGTCGTTTTGTGGTGTGCAGTCCATTATTACCCAGCTGTGCCCTGAACTGCACGTAACCTTGTAATCACTGTTATAATTAGGACTAGGAAGTTGAGAAAAATCCTGTATTTGCCCTTCTTTGCCTTTTTTAGCTAATTTTTTTATTATTTAAAGGCCCCTTTTTAGAATGTTTATGTCCCTTTTTGCCTTTTTAGCATTTTTTTATTTAAAAGTCCTTTTTTTAGCATTTTTGTTTCGTTCAAATTATTTTTCCACTTTCTCTTGACTCTCTTTCATCTGTTCAATGGAGTTTAGCGTAAATTCAAATTTCTTTTAACTAATAGGCACTCCTAAGACTGGCTACAACAGATAATAGGTGAGAGGACCCTTACTATTGTATTCAAGTCATTAGCACCAGCAGAGAATCTAGTAAACCCCCTCTATATCCTGTTCTTCTTTCCCAACTTCGTGACAATGACTTTGACCAGAGGGTAGGAGTGGGTAGGTCGGTTTCACTGCAGTTTCACAGTTCACAAAAGAAATCCTGGCCGTAAACATGACAAAAACTAAGCCTAGTAAAAATTTTTTTTTTTGCGACAACTTATATATTGTAACCGCAATATCAGGCAACGGTTAGGAGGCGGCGAATTAATCGATATCAGATAATTCAAAAAGAAGCTAAATTAATAAAAATGCTTTGCTAAACTAATATAAAAATCTTGTTATAATAATGTGATATTAGAATGGATAGAGTAATGATTAAAATAGCGGTTGACTTAAAGAATAAGAAGGGAAGAATATAATTTAATATAACATATATGCGAGCATTCAGGCAAAGAAAAATCTGTACACGTCGGAGAGACAGGAAGGAAGGACAGTTACCTTCTTTGTGCTAGGAAAAGTACGATGTCTGAGAACTATAGAATACTTCCAGCCAGGAATGTGTTGGGACAAAAAGGGTTACAAAATTCAATTCATGAACGCTAAGGAGATTTACTTCGCTGGTTTGATAATGATGTATACCGTTACAAACAGCTCAGGGTAGGCGTTCCCCAACTCAGGGTGGGCTGAACGTCAATGAGTTAAATGAGTTTTGCAAACCAATGCGAAAATTCGAAATAAATAAGAAACCAATAACAATGTAACATTTGAGAAGGGTGAGCTAGTTTGGTCATGTGATAAAGTTAGAGAGGGGGTCAGAATTAGGTTCGAACTGAATCGTGAAGTAAGAAAAACTTAACTTAAAAGGTGATACTAGGACAGGAGGGATGTGTTCATGCGCGTTAAGAAGAGAAGCGAAGATTTATAAGTCTGAAATGTAGGGAAGTTAAGAATAGCGCAACTAGCGTAAGTGGAAGCAGTATTAGAAGTTTATTAGAGCAAAGTAGTCGTCGTATAAAGAAGAGATAGAAACCGCGCGGAAGTAACTTTAAACAAGTAATCTAGGGTTTCAAGTAAAATTGAATTTATGTTAGGAATTTTACTAACAGGTGGTCACCGATCCAAGTCAATAAGCAAACTTAGTATGAATTAAACCAAATAATTCTGCAACAAAGAAAGTGTTAATAATACGACTGAGCAGCCAACAGCCACCAAAATCCATTTCCTACAACCATTCACCTGAGGATAAGAGAAGTCACAGCTCCAATTAGAACCCAATCAATTTAACACTGGTATGCGGGTTTGCCGAAATATCTGAATTTGGAGCAGACGTATTTTCTACTGATAGAAGCATTCTTTTCTGCAAATATTATGAAGTGAAAGTTACTGCGGAAAAGTGGCATCATGTCCAGCAGAATATTGGATTGTGAGAAGCACGTGAGAGCAGCCTCCCAGGCCGCAGAGAAGAGAAAATCACAACTTCTGTTAGGACAAAGTGCTAGTGGTTCTAAATCATCACCGTTTTACAAAGACCTTTATAGTGCCTTAGTAAGCACAAATATTCCGTTAGCAAAGATACGCAATGAACCGTTCAAACAGTTTTTGGAACATTATAAGAACCGGAACATTCCCGACGAGTCTACCCTCCGGAAGGGGTACGTGCATCGCGCTATGAAGGCATTATGGAAAAAATTCGCACCTACTTTACGGATAAATCAATATTTATGTCTATTGAAGAAACAAGTGACGAAGTGGGTCATTCCGTTTCAAATGTGATTATTGGTACATTAGATGAAGACAAACCTGGGAAACATTCCTTCTCGTAATGGAAATACTAGAGAGAGAGAGTGTTTGATAAAAGCCTCTTTCTCTTGTGGCCACAGGTAATAAAACAACAATGTTCTGATTTTTGTCATTGACGCAGCACCATACATGTTATAGACAGAAAATGCAATTAAAGCATTTTCTCCGAAATTGGTTCATCAAACCTACCTTGGGCATCCTTTGCAACAATTGAGTGAAGAAGTGCGAGAACACTTTCCAGATGTTGACAAACTAGTGTCCAGTGTTAAGAAAGTATTCTTAAAATCCCCGGCTAGAGTGTGCCACTTCCACAAGAATGTCTCTGTAATCGCTCTACCTCCGGAACCAATTCTGATATAATGGGTTTCTTGGATAAGCTTTTGTACGTATTTTGGCAATCATTTTTATGTGATTAAATTTGTGATTTTCTTCCCTTGAATAGGGAAGATGATGCTTTCATAGCCATGTCGCAGGATTTGATGGCTAAAGCTCAACTGAAGGGCAATTTGCATACATTAAAAGCAATTTTGCTAATTTGGTGACAGCCATCAACTATCTTGAAAAACGAAATGAAACGGTTCATTCAGTGATCTCAAAGGTGAGAGATGTGCCGCAACAACTGGAACATTGTGGAGGTATAACTGGAAAAGTCGTCAGCCAGAAGTCGAAACTAAACTAGTGCAAAAAAACAAAACAAAACAAAAACCAGGCATATGAAACAATGTGCAGGACAAGTGAAGTAATAAAAGGAGAACATTCTGCTGTGGGTGCTTTTGAAGAGGAGTTTTCTCCACAAAATTTCATTTAAGTATGCACCAATGACGTCCTTTGACGTGGAGACGTCCTTTGACGTTTTTTCAATGTTTCACAATGTGCTGTCAGAAAACCGACAATCCTTTACATCTATGAAAGTAGAGATGACTTATGTAATAAACTGCAATGCCAACTGAGGTAAGCTTTCTGAAGTTGAATTTCTGTAACACGAGGGTGGTTAAACTAAGCATGATTTAATTATACCTATTTCAATTTCTTTCCCTAGAATGTCCATTTCTGTTTGCTGAATCAGAAGAAGTATTTCTTTCATGTAGTTTTCCTCGCTCAATGTGTTGCATATCACTGAATGTTGTACTTTCATACTTACTCATTAAATATCTAACTTAAAATTAATTTATTAACTTAAAAGTACCACTTATTTACTTACTTTGTTCAATCTTTAGGTACCTTTTGGGATATTTTATGTCTTCTTAAAAGTCCTTTTAAGGCGATTTATAGGTCATCGACTTCCTAGCCCGAGTTATAATAAAGTAGTTGTACTACAATACGAGAAGTCGTGTCCAGTGATGGCCATACTTTCCCAAAAGAGGGGAGCGTGAATTTCTCTCCACCTGCTTTTCGCCGTGCTATGACACATTCATAAACTCGAAAACAAGCCTCCCTAATGCTTAGTTACGTGAATGAGTGAAGGAGAAATACTTCATGCACGAAACGAAGGAAAGACAAGGTGACGGCATTAGTACATAAGAACAAAGGTTAGTCATCGCTTTTCTGCATCAGTTCTAAGACGGCCACACAGTACCTGTTGCCTTAGACGAGTAGAGTTGCAGTAGACGAGTTCAATATCTCACATCATGGTCTCATGGGTAAAGGGGTAATGTGTTTACTTTCCTCTCCCATTCTAAAGAGCCTAAGTCCTTTAGAATTGTTCATGCATATCATTGTAACAAAAAGTATGCTCGGCTAGAACATACTCGAAACACTTTGATTATAATATTTATAACGTTTGCATATTAGTTTAGCATTGTTTCTACATTAAAAAATTAATCGGCCAGATTAATCAAGAGGTAACTAATTTTTACTTTCTCTACTGCTTATCAATAATAAGTGGAGGAAGTACCATACTCCACTAAAAGATCAGACACCAACATTTTACCGGAAACACATATTTCGGCACACACTGAATAATAAAAGTGTATTTAGTATACCATATGTGCATAGTATAACTCAAAACTGAAAAGTACGATTAAATACCAAACTTGTTGTTTAAATTAACTATCTTCCAAAAATATGACAATTTGTCCCAAAGTTCCCTTTACATGTACGATTTTTTTTTAATTTTCGATTTTAACAAAAATGGCTTTGACGATTTTTATTAAACTATCACACAAAATTCAGATAGATCATGGATTTTCTGGAATAGCCTATGAAAGAATTTTGCGCAATCTTATATAACTGGTAAATATTAAGCGAAATACAAAAAAAAACTTATACACAAAAACTGCAGATCTCTTTAGAGTACACAATTTATTCTATATACATTTTTATGGCATAAGTCAATTCTGAGATATTCATTAACAATAATGGTTCGATTATTCAGTACTTTCCCATACTCTTTCGATATTCATTTGTTTCTTGTGATTGCATGGAGAGAGCACGGAATTTTAAGGCCACTTTCTCAACATCTGACCCTCTATAAGATGTGCACTGAGGTTATTTCTGCAAAGGTCCGTCTCAATTGAAATGAAGTAAAATAATACTTTCATGAGAATAGTTCGTATCTTTGCACATTTATAAAGCGGACAGGACAATGTGAATGCAACACATAAGGTTTTTAATATGCAGAAAAAATGAACGGTATTACAACTTGCGTGTTCTAGCATTTTTCAGAGTTTCGCTTAGCTGGTTTTGTGATATTTGTTTCTTTTGAAAATTGCATCTATTTTCAAATTTTTTACATGTGATGTTCAGAAAATTATTTTGTCTGTATTTAGTGGAGCAAAGTATGATCTAAGATATGCATCTGCGTCTTCAATTTATGCTGGAGGAAAGCTAAACTTGTAAATTCGTAGAGACTGGGGTGTTAAATGGGGAAACTCAGCACAGCTTTCTCTATGGAGTAAAGCAATTTTCTACTCCACTATATTTTTAACAAAGGCTTTTTAAATCCTGTAAAATCTCATCGTAATAAATGTACTGGAAATGGAAGGTATTTTATAGCTCATGTGCGTCAGAAAGATGATACCGAAATTAAGAATTGCAATGTATAAAGAATCATGATGGATGTCAAATGAATGTTGGTTCTTTGTTACAACACGTGCAAGGGCAGTTGAGTCGAATAGCAGTTTGGGTGAATAAGTTGTTTTAACAATAGAAACGTAGGAAACAGTGTCCTTAGCAGATTTCTAAAGGATGGCACTTGACTTGTTGAATGAGGTATTCTTCGTTCCCTAATAATGACTAAGACAAAATTGTTACAAAGGGAATCTTTGGTTGAATGAAGAGGGCTTTCAGAAAGTGAAAGTGATATATACACCCACACGCGCAGCTGTGGACAACAGTCTTCGGCGTCAGGCCGATTAGAGCGGTCCTAGGCGTGAGGGTGATTAGGGCAGTCCTCTTGTTCTGTCTTGGGCCAGGCATACCAGAAATGAGAGAAGATATTTGTCGGTTCATATATACGTGAGGAACGAATAAAGTTTATCGAGTAATAAACATTCCGCCTTCAGTAACTCTAAATAGGAATATTGGTAACCCTTGGTCGGTAACTTCAAGTTTGATGTTCGGATAAAAGAAGCAGTCAATAAATCAGTTTGAAACAGGCATTCCAGTGTCAATAAAACCATCCTTCTCACACATATCCACGCATACCCTGTGATTAACCTCATTGCTTAACCCTGAGCTAAACGCTATTTGCTTCAAACTGTATCGTCAACGTGCAACATGGCAACCTTGGCCTTCGGGGTAACCTCACCCCACCAAGCGATGACCGGACCCATTTCTCAGGTGGAGGCACCCAGAGGGCGGTGTCCATTACCTCCGATGATAGGGTGATAGTGAAGATGGCGGTGAGGTGAGAGGACCTACAGTTTTTACCGTGGACTCCGAACCACGTTGGGCATAGGGGATACTTCACGTGTGCTAGACAGAGGTGAAGGCGTGGATAGGGCCGACTTAAAATCGCCAACCCCAGAGCCGGGAATCGAACTCGGGACCCTTAAAACGGGAGCCGCGAACGAAACCACCGCGCTACCCCGGCGCCCGCACTATTAATATATATATATATATATATATATATATATATATATATATATATATATATATATATATATATATATAGAGAGAGAGTTTCCATTGGTTAATTTGATCGATGAAATATTTTAAGGTGAATAGGAATACCTTCTGGAGTCATTTCAAGTATTACACACTAAACTTTCTCAGAACATTCTAGCACGGAATGTTGCTTACCGCAATGTAAGTAGATGAAACATGCTAAGAACCGAATGCCCTTAAATTACGCAAGTCCATCTGTTCGTGCTCATTCCGAATGATGATATTTTCCAATGGGTAGTAGTGTTATACGCGGAGGTACAGCGGAATGTAAATACGCATACGTCGTCTATACCGATAGACATTTCCAGAGCATTCCTAGGGATCACAAGTTTGTTATAGACCGCGAACAGCTTTTAAGAGTCAGGAACACTACACAAGACATCTCATTCACAAAAAGAGCATTTGACCTTACAATGACGGAACGTGTGACTGATGTCATTCATTTCTCTCATTGTAGTGCGAGGGCCATTCACAGGCATTTCAATATGAGCCAATCTAGCTCTTGGAGAGTATTACATAATGCAAGCTGGTGCAGCTGAATAATGGACGATGAATAGCATTAGCTAAATGGATCACACAAAATGCACATCTATTTCTTATGCTGTTGTGTTATTCAAACAGTAAAAGAATTCCACTACATAGGCCAAGATTATCCTCCACAAGTAATAGGAAGCCTATTCGTGGGCTCCATTTCTATTTGCTGACCTGGATGTAGTAACGCACGCAAAGAAACCCTCACTGATCACTGTGGTTAACCTTATATTGAAGATCACCACAACAGAACATGCCCCGGGAATCCGACAGCGGAGGAACAGTCGGGAATTGCAGGATCTAACGTTACATCCGACAACATTGCAGCGCCATTCCTGGAAGTCAGCACTATATCGCATTCCAGCATAAGTTCTCAGTCCCTGGATACCGCTGGTTCATCACCACTATCTTATAATGAGTCAACATCGAAACGCACCTCACATCCTCCGCGCCGGAATTGCCTCGCGCCATTCCACATCCACGGGAGTTAAGCCTATTGGACGACACAGTGCCCATAGGATTTACTACCTCATATCTTCTTACCGCAGCACAGCTTCAGCATCTTTCATTTCTGAGAACTATACTCGAGTCCACAGATCCCAAGGACCGTCTCCACAAGTTCGCCTGGAACTTGCTAACATCAACGACTACCAGGCGCACTTGTTAAAGCAACACCTGAGCAATGAGCGCACCCGGGTAGAAAGACACCAGCCATGTCGCTGTACATTCGGCAAAGACGCCACAGCTCGCACCGATGCTCCCAGGTTCACTATTATGACGCCTTTGTCTGGTTTCCGAGCGTACAGTCTACTTACTCCAAAGTCCCCGACGATGTTGCGACACCTGCAACAGCTTCGGCCGTATACAGGTTAAACGTAGCGCCTTAACTATCCATTCCATCACAGCCATCGTGCGGAGGTCATAATAATAGCAGTGTCCAACTCCAGCCAGGACGATTATCGGCACAACCTTGCCACCAATAGCTCCAGTCACCACCACCAACCATTCTCTGCAAGATGTCATTCAGGACCTTCATGCCAAGGCTGTGAACCTCAGCACCTGCTTATGCGACTTTAAGGATCCCCAAGCCATTTGCGTTGCCATCACCACACTTCACGCTGATACCCACCTTGACGCCTTAAGCACCCACGCCGGACTCCATAATCACAACGCCCTCAACACCGTCTCTATCTTTTCTTAACAGATATTCACCTATAGCCGTAATTAGACGCCATCACTTATTTCTTCGGCCCCTGGAGGAAGGCTCAATATCCCCTCCACGAACGTCTGACACCTCATACACCATTCACATTCCTCTGCACACAGCACAAATGATGTTGCTCCAATAAACTTCACTAGCACAACAGAAGCTCTTGCGCTACTTTCACATCGCCCACAGTAGCGCTCTTTTCCCTCGCAGGAGAGAGCCAAGGCTACACAATCTCTAAGATTTCTCGCAACTAATAGGGAACAGCGAATCAGAGCCTCAAATTCATGGCATCTTCTGAGACCTACAATACAGCCACAGGGCCCCGATGATAATCTATTATTCGCTCCTGCCTTTCGTAGCAACACTGCAAATAGCCCTTAAATCCTCTTGCGTTCAAGAGTAATCCCGCCCACTTCCGAAATTCCTCACCAGAGCTCATAAAAGATTGATCAGTATGACTTCTAGACAAGATTATACTCACGTGATCAAAATTATTGATCCGTGAAAACTGGACACAAATGATGCAAAACTCAATATTTGGATTTTTAACTTAATAAGCCCGGTTCTTTAGGAACTGTTTTCTGCACAACTGCTTGTTATCCAAGTGAAATTGAGTATTCAAACAGTCGGATGCCGCCTCGGTAGCGCAGATGGTAGCTTGTCTGTCCTCACGTTCAAGAGGTCCCAAGTTCGACTCTCGGTCAGGCTGAGTTACCTGATTACAGCTTTTCCGGGTTTTCCCCTTATTCTGAAAGTCGAATGTTAAGTAACTCTAAGCGCTATGGACCATGGACTCATTTGAGCATAATTTCATCCATTTCATTCATCGTCCGATATGCTTTGACATTGGAGTCATCTGCACCTATTTATTTTTGAATTTATGCAACGTGCTAAACGACATATGTGATTTATTCTTTCCTTGGATTCATTCTAATAGATGATTTGCACAGTAGTTTATAGAGAAAGAGTATGTAACTCAGTGCATGTGTTGTATGGAACAGAAAACAATCACTATTTATGTCGATTCCAAAACCATCATACCCAGACACAGAGAGCTCCATTAGCAATTTTAGGCGAGTTTGCAAACTTTTATTCATTAACGTATATTCACACACCTCTTTAAACACGCCCCTGAAGGAACAACCTATCACATGCATCATTTGACAATAACTTTGGAACACAAAATGGCAGATCTACACAGTGGGACGAATTGGATTTAAATCTTCAGCCAACGCGTGTTTTCTTTGTACAGTCATGTCAAAAAGTGCTAAGAATTAGATATATTGTTTTTGCTTCTGTCACAAATTACGGCAGTTTTTAGTGCATTCAGTAAATGTAATGGCGGATGCAGTTTTTTATTTGCGTTAAAACTACCAAAACGAGCTCAAAACATTATATGAAGATGTAAAAGGCGTGTAAAGATCCAAGGTGGGAGTATGAAGTCTGCGGTTAAATATTCGTATAGAAATCTCAGCTAGCAAGGTAGTGTTGGCTTAATGTTATTATCCAGGTTACCTTATCACTCTGCCACTACAAGTTGGGTTCAAATCCTTCGTGTTCAGCTTAGAAATTTTATTACCCTTTGTTTTAGCTCTCCTGGCCTATAATTTGATACTATGAAACAAATAATGTTTTATAACATTATACGTGTTTATAAAATGCAATAATCACCATATTTTCTACTGAGAGATAGATGTCCATTTATAGTTCGTAGTAGATATTTTATTATGGTCGGTATTGTGCTTGACCCATTCAACTAAATATTCAACACTTCACAAATGCAAGTGGCATTAGCTATTTGCGCCTGCGTCAATGTTTGGCGTAAACGAACGCTTCATCTTGGTATTCAGTATTTGAAGCCTTTCAAATACTATCGGGGGTCGTCATTTTGAACATTTACTGCGTTGATGAAATTCACACTCTTTGACAATTTATTTTTCTGTTTAACCGAGAACTTAACACGTTCATAACTCCTTTGTCAGTAGAAGAAGTGAAACATAAGATTTAAGCATGAAACAAAAACTATTTAGATTTAATGTAGTTGACATGTTCTTAAAAACTGACAGCTCACTGCGTAACATGGTCTACAGCACCAGTTGTGGTATAGATTATAAATGGTTACAAAGCAAAGCATGATCCCTAGTTATCGTATTGTGATTCTTGCGTGTTCGGCTGACAAGAAAACCAATAGCAAGAATAAATAAATTAAAACTAAAACACAGACAATAAAAACTAGGAGAAGGGAAAAACAATAACAATAACAATGTGACGGCGTTTCGAACCCATGCATCACCATATGCCCAAAATTAACCATCTCGACCAACTGCCACATATTCTATGTCGCTCATACGGAAAGCATTCGCGTATGACCTTGCCAGTATTATATGCATGAAAAACCGTAGTTTATTTAAGCTTTATGCAGCTTATTGGTCCTCGTTCAGAGCTGCGAGTATTAATGCTGGGTGCGTATATTACCGAATAGAAGGGCAGAGTTGCTTTTGTGCTAAAAGGGTCAATGTTTACACATTAGACTATAAACTGCGGGTTGCATAGATAAGAATAAATAGGGGCAGCTGACTCACCTGGTATGTAAGTTATGAAAACCCCTCCTCTCATAAATATCAAAAGCAAACTGAATTCTAAGTTTCAAAGAACCCACCGATATTTCAGTACCCTTGCTCTTCATTCGTGGTGTCATCCAGAAATGAACTACGCCTTCTGTTCTGAGTTTCATTTCAAGCCCAGCGTTATTCAAGCAGTCTGTTATTTTCAATATAACAATGGAAAGGAGCGCGAATTCAGGAAAACCTATTCATTTACTTGTTGGAAAAAAGTTTTTAAAACGTGATTTTGAAATTTTAATATGGAAAAATATTTCTTCACACAATTCCGTTACCATGCTAAATTCGTCATATACTAAACAATACCTACTTAGATTTGCAACGATGAAAATTTACTCCTTTAAACAGATGGCACAAGCTAAACAGCCCTTCAGACCCTTTAACTTTTTCAAGGGCATTGAGAAACTTAATAAATGTTATTGTTAACGCTTTTTTCTAAAGCATTTGAATTTAGATGGTACAGGCAAGTTATCTGGTTTTGTCTCTCCAATTCTTGAAAGTGGACATCGACAGTCCAATCGCAACTCTTGTTGCTCAGAAATCAAGGCTTTCGCTACATTTTGCTTCAACCCATATCGTTCAATGCTAGAGGTCTTTATCGATTACACACTACTTCTGACTCCACCTATTGTCTAATTCAGATTTAAACAAAATTGCTTTCTAGTTATTCACCTACCTTCACTATTATTATCATTATTATTAATATTATTGTTGTTGTTATTGGCCACGCCGTGGCCAAGTGGTTAGACCACTCGACTCTCACCAAGGAGGCCCGGGTTTGATCCCTGGAGACTCTAAATTGAGATCTGTGGTGGACAACATGGATCTGGAGCAGATTTCCTCCGAGTCCTCCGGTTTCCCCCGCCATCATTCACCAATAGCTCTTAACACTAATATAAATGTGGCACTGAACTAATAAAATGGTATACATACTTCCATAGTGAGAATTTACATAGCAGAACAGAATAATAGAAAAGATAAATTGAAACAGTGGATTAATTATCATTCGTCGTTCGTATCATTCATTTCACCCTTATACTATCATCCACTTCTCCCGCTCTCAACACAGGCGTTGGGCTGCCACCTCAACCCTGGTTCCTCTATCATGCTCAGTGCTTCGGCTTCCCTCGCCCCAACTTTCTGGGCTAGTTGAATCCGTATCCTTGATGTAAGGCAAGGAGAAAAGAAGAAAAAACTTATTATTATTTATTTATTATTTATTTTACTATTATTATTGTTATTATTATTATTATTATTATTATTATTATTATTATTATTATTATTATTATTATTATTATTATTATTATTATTATTATTATTATTATTATTATTATTATTATTATTATTATTATTATTATTATTATTATTATTATTATTATTATTATTATTATTATTATTATTATTATTATTATTATTATTATTATTATTATTATTATTATTATTATTATTATTATTATTATTATTATTATTATTATTATTATTATTATTATTATTATTATTATTATTATTATTATTATTATTATTATTATTATTATTATTATTATTATTATTATTATTATTATTATTATTATTATTATTATTATTATTATTATTATTATTATTATTATTATTATTATTATTATTATTATTATTATTATTATTATTATTATTATTATTATTATTATTATTATTATTATTATTATTATTATTATTATTATTATTATTATTATTATTATTATTATTATTATTATTATTATTATTATTATTATTATTATTATTATTATTATTATTATTATTATTATTATTATTATTATTATTATTATTATTATTATTATTATTATTATTATTATTATTATTATTATTATTATTATTATTATTATTATTATTATTATTATTATTATTATTATTATTATTATTATTATTATTATTATTATTATTATTATTATTATTATTATTATTATTATTATTATTATTATTATTATTATTCTTGTTGTTGTTGTTGTTGTTGTTGTTGTTGTTATTGCTATTGCTATTGCTATTGCTATTGCTATTGCTATTGCTATCGTTATCGTTATCGTTATCGTTATCGTTATCGTTATCGTTATCGTTATCGTTATCGTTATCGTTATCGTTACCGTTACCGTTACCGTTACCGTTACCGTTACCGTTACCGTTACCGTTGGTGTTGGTGTTGGTGTTGGTGTTGGTGTTGGTGTTGCTGTTCTTGTTATTGTTATTACTATTACTATTACTATTACTATTACTATTACTATTATTATTATTATTATTATTATTATTATTATTATTATTATTATTATTATTATTATTATTATTATTATTATTATTATTATTATTATTATTATTATTATTATTATTATTATTATTATTATTATTATTATTATTATTATTATTATTATTATTATTATTATTATTATTATTATTATTATTATTATTATTATTATTATTATTATTATTATTATTATTATTATTATTATTATTATTATTATTATTATTATTATTATTATTATCATTATTATTATCATTATTATTATCATTATTATTATCATTTTTATTATCATTATCATTATCATTATCATTATCATTATCATTATCATTATCATTATCATTATCATTATCATTATCATTATCATTATCATTATCATTATCATTATCATTATCATTATCATTATCATTATCATTATCATTATCATTATCATTATCATTATCATTATCATTATCATTATCATTATCATTATCATTATCATTATTATTATTATTATTATTATTATTATTATTATTATTATTATTATTATTATTATTATTATTATTATTATTATTATTATTATTATTATTATTATTATTGTGGCAATGCTATGGCTGAATGATTAGGCCGCTCTCACAAAGGCGGTCCGCGTTCGATCCCTATCTGCTTCATTTGAATAAGAGATAAACGTTTGCAGAAACAGTTATATTACATATTTCCTTATGGTAAACGGAGCAGCGAACGTCAAATGTTTCAGAACCGAACTCTGTATGCCGGCCTAAAGCTTCCTTAGTGTTCAGAAACGACTGAAAGTCTACAGGACTTCAAAAGAATTCCAAACTATTGAAAAATACGAATCACTGATAACAAATACTTTGAAAAGAGTTACTTGGACCAAATTGTGTATTTTAAGAAAATTTGTTGCACAGTGCCGTTTTTAATTTATTTTAAATTTACGTTCTCCAACGTTAATTCATATCGGACGATGAATGAAATGATGCTCAAATGAGTCCAGGGCCCATTGAGCTTTACAGTTACCAGACATTCTTCTTTAAAATCCTTACCCAAGTAACTCACCCTGAGATAACTTGGGACCGCTTGAACGTGAGGTAGACACGCTGCCATCTACGCTACCGAGGCGGGTACAGTGCCTTCATGACTATCGCTTCATATATATCAGTAATATAAGATTACATAAAATTCCTTGTAAATAAATAGAACTGTGATCCAGCACAGACCCAAAAGAGCAAGATGGCGACCAAGCGTAATTTATATATTTAGGATATTTTAACAGTGTTTAGAGGTATTAGTCAGTCCTCTTAATTTGCTGTAGATTATGATTCTAGGCCTTGAAGTATGATCTGGGACTCATGGCTCAAGAGTTGCAGGGTTTCTTAGGTAAAGACTGTTGGTAAGGGGGGGGGTAAAACCTGTAGGATTCACAGGTTAGGTCTTGAGATATGATCTAGGGGCTCTAGGCCTAAGAGTTGCAGGATTTCACAGGTAAGGATGTTGGTTTGTGAGGTTAACAGCTATAGGATTAGAAGTTAGTTCTTGAGGTATGATCTGGGACTCTAGGCTTAACGGATTCAGGATTTTACAGGTAAGGATCTTGGTCTGGGAGGTTAATAGCTGTAATATTAAGAGGTTAGGTCTTGAGGTATGATCTGGGGGCGCTAGGGTTAAGATCTGCAGGTTTTCACAGGTAAAGACTGTTGGGCTGGAGGTTGAAAGCCGTAGGACTTTGAGCTTAGGTCTAGAGGTATGATCTGGAGCTTTAGGGTTAAGAGTTGCAGGTTTTCTTAGGTAAGGCCGTTTGTCCGGAAGGTTAATAGCTGCAGATTTTTAGGTTAGTTCTTGAGGTATCATCTGAAGCTATAGGGTTAAGAGTTACAGGTTTTCACAGGTGAAGTGTGTTGGTCTGAGAGGTTGAGAGCTGTAGGATGTAGAGGTTAGGTCTCGAGGTATGATCTGGGAACTCTAGTATTAAGAGTTACAGGCTTTTCTCAGGTACGGCCGCTGGTCTGGGAGGTTCACAGCTGTAGGATTTCGAAGTTAGGTCTTAAGGTGTGGTCTGGGGCTCTAGGGATAAGAGTTGTAGGGTTCATAGCTAAAGGTTGTTGGTCAGGAGGATAAAGGCTGTAGGGTCTTATGGCTATGTTGTATGGGTTGAGGTATGGTCTTATGATATTAAAGTTGAGGTTGTTAGTCCAGCGACTAAAGATTGTTAATCTTGAGGCAAGTCATACACTTAGGCTTTCCTATTTCACCCTATTATAAACTAACCTAATATACTCCTTTGTTTTTATCTTCTTACTTTGTTCGATATCCTAACCTAGCTGTGCTTTCCTATTGGCATCCTTTCTTGCATCTGTTAACTTAACTGTTCTCTTTCCTTAAGTTCCTCTATTCCTCCACTTTAACCTAATCTATTATACTCTTTTGTTTTTGCCTTCTTTCATCATTCTGTAACCTAGTTGTTTTTTTGCTATCGGCACCAGTTTTCCTATCTTGAGCTGCTCTATTCTTATTTCCTCAAATGTGGCCAGTATTACGAATGAAAGCATTATTGTAATGTTTATGATACTGAAAATCGCAGAGATATCCATCAAGAACATTGTGGTAGAAGAATAACCACCAAGAAAATCAAGATCGAGCCTACTAAACATAAATTGCTGTTAATGGTTCCTGATAAAGACTATGTTGTAGAACATGAAACAGCTTTCCAGAATCGACTGAAATCATATTTCATCCCGTGCTCTACGTACCAATACCTCAATACATATCTTGAAGAATCAAAACAGCGGATAATTCAAGCCGATCAGAAGCAACTAAGGATCCAGAAAAGTGTGAAAATTAACATCATGGCTGAATGTCAGTTTGTAAATGCCATTGGTGACACTACTGATAAAGCCTTTAAAACACTAAATCAAGCAATATTTTTAGAGAGTGACTTGGGCGCTATCTTGGAAATGAAATTCAAGAAACTTTGTACTGAAATGGAAGAAAGTGAACTTAAAGGAAGCAGCTGGGCTTCATTAGCTGTTCATGGTGTGCGTGTTGGAATTAAAAAGAATAATGAACTAAGAAGAAGCAGTTACATCCCTCTACCGGCCACTATTGGAGCTAAAGGAGCCTGTATAAATCCACAGAACTATGATGATGAGAAATGTTTTATTTACGCTATAATGGCCAAGTTCATTCAAGACAACCTACAGCGTGTTAGCAAGTATAAGGATCTTCAAGAAGGATATGACTTCACTTGCATCTCATTTCCTACTAGCCAGAGTGATATTCCGAAATTTGAACGAAGAAATAACATCTCTATAAATTTTTTCGGTTTGGATGAAAAGAATCAAGTGTTTCCTATGAAAGTTCTCAATGATGAACAGACTGAGCATCGTGATCTGCTTCTATTAAGAGATGCTCTTGGACGCCAACATTACGTCTATATAAATCATTTTGAGAAACTTGTTCATCAACAAACAACTAAACGTCAGGGAAAGATCTACACCTGTAAACGCCGTTTTACGCACTTTGATGATCGCTATAGGGGAGCTGAGAAGCTGAATGAACTTAGAAAAATATGCAATCAGCATGGAATTGCTAAGATTGTTATGCCGACGAAGGAAAATCTATCGTTAGATTCCAGAATATTGAAAGGTTGCTGATATTGCTTCATGTCATCTAGGCCGACTTTGAAAGCATTCTTATCCCTTACCATGGCTGTTTTTCTAATCCTGAAACTTCTTATACAGTTCCACATCAGAATCACATTCCTATGAGTTTCTGTGTATGTCGAACCCTCGATCACGAATGAAGGCCTGCAGACCGATCTTGCTACTGAACCCTACGAATATCGCGGTTATGATGCAGCGGCGAAGATTATGAAGTATGTAACTTCTCTTGCAAATAATATTAATAGTATATAGAAAGCTGATGCTCCATTAACACTAACAGATCAGCAGCAAAAATCTTTCGAATGCTCTACAGAATGTTACTTATGGTAAAAATGTACTGGAGAGAACTGGAAAGTACGAGATCAAGATCATATAACCGGTGAACATGAGGAAGTCTACATAATCAGTGTAATTTCACTTGTAAAACGCCAAATTATATTCCTGTCTTCATGCATAACCTGAGTGGATATGACTCCCATTTCACTGTTAAAGAGTTAAGCTGTACTAGTTGAGAGAGTAGAAGTTATTCCTAGCTCAGAGGAAAGTTGCATATCATTTTCTAAGTATATTGGTTTGTGGATACCTACCACTTCCTTATTACCAGCTTGGATAAACTAGCAAAAAATCTAACATCATCCTAAACTCTGAAGTACTTTGGTGCAGAGCAGATCAAATTGATGACGCCTAAGGGTGTGTTTTCCTATGATTACGTAACATTGTGGGATGTTTTGAGTGAAACAGAGCTTCCTCCGAGGGAAGCATTCTACAATAAGTTAAACAAAGAAGAAATTAATGATGGAGAGTATGAGCATGCAAAAAACATATGGAGCCACTTCAACATCAGAACACTACGCGACTACAGTGACCTCTTCTTAACTTCGGATGTCCTTCTACTAACACATGTTTGAGATATTCAGGGAGCAGACCCTGAAAACCTATAAAGTTGATCCTGCACATTATTTTACATCACCTGGACTTACATAGGATGCAATGCTGCTGTACACAGGAATTGAACTGGAATTACTACAGGATTATGACCAGCTACTCATGGTTGAAGCAGGTATAAGAGGGTGATTATGCCAAGTTTTTCATCGGCATGCAGAGGCGAACAAACACTAGATGAAGGTGAATGACTCAAGTAAGCCCACACAGAATATTACGTACGAGGACGCGAATAACCAATATGGCTGAGTACTGTGCCACACCCTTCCTTGTGGGGTTTTAAGTGGGTTTCTCCTACAGATATCAATTAGAATTACTACGAGAAGATGACGATTTCGGATACATTTTAGAAGTGGACCTTCAATATCGTACAGCACTCCATGACCTGCATAATGATATATCGTTCCTGCCTGAGTGTATCAAGCTTATGGGTTCTTCTACAAAAAAACTAATTCCTCACCTTGCATCACGAACTAAGTATGTGGCACATAACATGACTTTAAAGCAGGCCCTTAGTAATGGGTTACAACTGACTAAAATCCGTCGGGTGCTACAATTTCAACAGTCCTTTTGGTTAAAGCCTTATGTGCAATTCAATAACCGGCTACGACAAGGATCGAGAAATAATTTCGAAAACGATCTTTACAAAATTTGTTAGCACTGACATCCTTGGAAAAGCTATGGAAAACATCAGAAACCGAGTGAATATAGCGCTTGTCAACGATTGGAAGACATTGGAAAAGCTGGCTGCTGAGCCTACATTTATTGATCGAACTACATATGGACCTAATCTGGCTGCAGTACACATGGCGTCGCCGGAGATAGTCTTCAACAAGCCTACATACACTGGGATATGTGTGCTGGATATCTCAAAGACCTTGATGTATCGGTATCATTATGATGTGCTAATGCTTTATTAAGGGCTTGAAAATCTGAAGCTCATGCACATGGATTCTGACTCTTTCATCCATTGTGTGACTATCAGAGATATATATACGAGGATAAGTTACGTTTTCTGGAACATCTGGATACTGCTGCTTAACCTAGCGATCGCATATGCCATTCCACAAAAAACAAGAAAGTGTTTGGAAAATTTAAAGATGAAGCCAATGGAAAAATGATTTATCGTTTTGTTGGACTGAGACCGAAGATGTATGCTCTCGACATCGATGGAGGTGTAATCAAGAAGATAAAAGGCATCAAGCATAGTGCCAATAAAGAGTAGATCACCTTTGAGAGCTATGTGGACTGTCTTAAAAGCAGAGATATCATAAGAACGCCAATGCACCTAATTATGTCCCTTCAACATAATGTTACGTCTGTGGAAGTGAACAAAATATTCCTATCTCCACATGATGACATGACAGTAATTGTAGATGATGGAGTATCCACATATGCCCATCGACATTACCATGGTGTGAATGGCGAATGAAAGAAGGAACCCAAGAGCAAAGAAAAAAACTTCCTCCCGAGAAACAACAAACATTGGAACGTAGCTGACATCTAATCATGAAAAAACCTGAATAATAAGAGCAGATGAAGGCGTTAAGTCTACCGTTCAGAAAACAAATTCTGACGTTGGTCCCATGTCCAGTGAAAAGACGAGGGGTGTCTACCTCACCACATAAGCTGACTGAGCACACTTTAATTAATATCAAATAGGTAAACTGAAAAGAAAGGACTTACTACCTCACAATCTGAAATATCCTTGAAAACATATGAATTGGTATAAAATTATTTAAGCAGCTGAACTTAGCCTAAAAAGGTCCCTGATACGTCCATAAATCTCAGAACATCTGAAAAGGCTTGAAAATATCATCAAAACATTGGTTTGGCATTACGAAATATTACAAGACGATGCAGAGGGGGTAAAAGCTCGAAAAAAACCACAAGAATATGAAGAAGTCAATGTGCATGAAAAAAGTATGAAAACTGTACGCCTAGACCATTGCAAATACACCTCTAACAGTAACGAAGATATATCTAGCTGTTAACCTTTTAGCTATGAAACCTACAGCTCTTAACCCTAGAGCTTCCAGATCATACCTCAATACGTAACCTCTAGATCCTACAGCCTTAAACTCTAGACCGAGATATCTAACCTTGAATCCATATGATCTAAGCACTAAACCTACAGACTTTAACCTCCAGACATGCAAGCTTCAGCTAAAAGATCTACATCCTTTAAACCCCAGGCCCTAAGATCGTAACTGAAGACTTCAACTCGTGACCACAATAGATGAGCACCTTAACCAATATACATAGCCTTTCAGATCAAAAGAAAATCACGAAGCCTAAGATATAAACGTAAGACCTCAAAACATAACAAGATGGAACAGAGTTCTTGAAAGCACAGAGAAGACATGAAAGAAACAAGAATCCCTAGCAACATAAACAACTCAAAGTTTAGGAAAACAGAAGCAGATACACACAGGGTTAAATTTACTGTATAAAGATCTCTAATCAGCATTTATACCTCTAGCAGTGACAAAGATAGTTCTAGCAGCTCTAACATCGACATGCCTCAAGAATTTTACACCATGCAAACAGGTAGTTAGCATGATACAAAATAGTTGAGCTTAAAAGATATGGGTTAGATAGAGGAGAAAATAAACATGCTGAGGATAGGTTGAGGAAGTAAGAATAGATCAGCTTAAGAAAAGAAAACGGATGCCACTAGCAAAAAGCAACTAGGTAACAGTATGGTGAAATAAGGTAAAAACATAGGAGTATAATAGGTTAGGTTAAAGTGGAGGAATAGAGGAACTTAAGGAAAGAGAACAGTTAGGTTAACAGATGCAAGAAAGGATGCCAATAGCAAAACACAGCTAGGTTAGGATATCGAACGATGAAAGAAGGTAAAACACAGGAGTGTACAAGGTTAGGTTAGTTTATAATGGGGAGAAATAGGAAAGCATAAGTGTAGAACTTGCCTCATGGTTAACAAACTTTAGTCGCTGAACTAGCAGCCGGAACTTTAAAACCATAAGACCATACCTCAATCCATACAACATAGCCATAGCCAACATAGCCCTGCAGCCTTTATCCTCCTGACCAACAACCTTTAGCTACGAACCATACAACTCTTTACCCTAGAGCCCCAGATCATACCTCAAGACCTAACCTCCAAATCCTATAGCTATGAACCTCCCAGACCAGCGGCCTTACCTGTGAAAAACCTGCAACTCTTAACCCTAGAGCCTCAGATCATACCTCAAGAACTACAAAATCTACAGTTCTCAACGTCCCAGACCAACGTCGCTGCAACTCTTAACCCTGGAGCCCCCAGATCATAGCTCAAGACCAAACCTCTAAATTCTACAGCTATTAGCCTCCCAGACCAAAAGCCTTACCTGTGAAAACCTGCAACTCTTAACCCTAGAGCCTTAGATCATACCTCAAGACCTAACCATTAAATCTACAGTTATTAACCTTCCAGACTAACATCTTTACCTGTGAAATCCTGCAAACCTTAAGCCTAGAGTTCCAGATCATACATCAGGACCCAATCTCTAATCTTACAGCTATTAACCTTCCAGACCAACAGCCTTACCTGTGAAAACCCTGCAAGTCTTAGCCCTAGAGCCGTCAGATCATGCCTCAAGGCCTAACCTCTAAATCCTACAGCTTTTAGCCCCCCAAACCGACAGTCTTTAAATAAGAAAAGCTGCAACTCTTAACCCTATAGCCTCAGATCATGCCTCAAGACCTAGCTTCATAATCTGCAGCAAATTAAGAGGACTGACTAAACCTCTAAACACTGTCAAAATATCCTACATACATAAATTACGCATGGCCACCATCTTGCTCTTTTGGGTCTGTGCTGGATCACTCCCTTCTATTCTACTTTCATAAACTATTCAGTGAAAATGCTATACATACTTTTACATACTAAGCCAATATCCTTAATACGTATTTTAACCAAAACAGTTAGTAAACTTTTTTTAAAAAATCATATATCTCTTAAAATATTCATAAAAGATAGTTGGAGAACGGGAATTTAACATTTTGGAGTCGCATTGTTGGAAGATAGTGAACCCAAATACCAAGGAAATAATCATTTCGTCCACACTATCCGTGTGAAGGCTAAGATTTAAATGAGTACAGTCACACTGAAAAATCCAATAAACCACTATGTTTAGCTAAGGTATTTTTATTTTCCTAAAATAAACATGGTGGTTTAACTATGAAGCCTGGGACTTAAGTACTTACAGCATAGTAAGTCGCCACAAAAGGTGCGTGTGTCATAGCATATGAGAAACCCTAGTGGTCTACCGGAAAACATACGAGTGTAACAGTACTTTTGGGTTATGTTTGAAGTATGAAAAGTTTATAAATTTATAAAAACTGATTATGTAAATATATTTAATAATTTAAATATGCAAAAATATATGTAGTTGTGTCATTGGCCGAAATAATAATTATATGACGTAATATGGCTTAATGTAGTGACGTGCCATTGGATCGGCCAATCACAAAATTAAGTAGAAGTAACGATAGTTACCATAAATCAATAATCTGGCTTCATGGTGAAAAAATGAGGCGGAGAAGATAAAAGTTCTGAATAGTAAGAAAAATCAATAATCTTTAGGAGGAAGATATGTTCTTCAGTCTTGAATAGTGACGATAAATCAATAATCTTGTTTTAAAGAAAAAGAGATATTTGTTGTAATGGTGGAGTGTGATGAATACCGCCGCAAGATCAAAAACGTTTTAAGTTGTAGTTTGAATCCGTTTAAATACAATAAACTAATGAAGGAATATATCACACAAATTTTCTCGTGGAACTCGACTGATACTTCAAAATAATCATGAAAGTGAACATATGAACATAATTTTGGAGCCGATGTTGGTGTGGATGCCTTGTACAGGAGGATCCAAGAAAGAAATCAGAATTAACATTATCCTGTTACAAATGGCGCCGCAACGTGTGGCCGAATAGGATAAAGAAGAGGAGATTAAAACATCGTACAGCTCCGTGGGAATATAAAAGGAAAGGAGAAAGAAGCGAGAAGAAAGAAGAAACAGAGAACTGGTTTAAGTGAGTGAAATTAACAAAAAATAGTAGTAGTAGATTTATGTTGCTAAGAAATCAGAAAATAGTTAAAAAGATGGCGAGTAAAAAAGAAATAATAGTGGAGGGAGAAGTTACTGATAGTGTAGGAATGAGTAGGGAGGATGTAGGAATAAGCAAAGATAACGAGTTAATGTTAGAAAGGATAACGAAAATGTTTATAGATGTAAAATCAGAGTTGAAATCAGAGTTGAGTGATGTAAAATCAGAAATTTTGGATGTAAAATCAGAAATGTTGAGTAATTTAGATACTAAAATAGGAGATGTAAATGCTAAAATAGGAGATGTAAAATCAGAATTAAAGCAACATCTTGAACAAAATATAAATGAATTGAGAGAAGAATTAGGAGATAAATTGACACAAAGTGTGAACAATTTAGAGGCTAGTTTGTCACAAAAGCTAAAGCAGGAATTGAAAGGTGAGATAGCACAAGAAATTAGAGAGGGAAGAAAAGAATGTAAAGAGAATATGGAAAGGTAATTGCAAACAATAGAACAGAATAAGAATGAAAATAGACAGAACATTATGGAATTAAGAGAAATAATTCAGGAAACTAGGTTAGGTAAGGACATTGTGAAACAAGAAATAAGAATGGAATTAAACAAAGAGTTAGAAACATTTAGGATACAACAGGCAGAAATAACACAAAAACAAAGAGAATAATTAGGAGATAAAGTAGAACAAAGAATCAATGTAATTTATTCTGAAATGCAATTACAACATGATGAAAGTAAGACACACCAAGAGGAAATAAAGTTACAAATTGGTGAGATAAGTAAAGCGAAAGAAGAAGTAATTTTGCAAATTAAAGAGGTAAAAGAAAAGTTTGAAATAGAGAAGGATAACTTAGGAAAATTGACACAAGTTGTAATTGCATTACAGGCTAGTAAAGTAAATAATGTGTAAGAAATGCCTAGAATTAGAAATATAAATGACAGTGACTTACCAGGTGAATTAAGCAATCATCAGAAGTCTGGTGATGTAGTAAGTGAATGTAGTGAGTTTTCGAGTCCAGATAATGATATTAATTATCATAGAAACACACATAACATGTCCTCACACACAGAGTTTCACAGTCTAGGTCAAAATGTATATGTATAAGAAATGTTCACACAAATACAAATACACAATGAAGGTCATAATGGTCACATGTATGATACACCACACAAAATAATGTTGTTTTCTTTAAAATGTGAACACACAACTAACCTAACCTTCAAACAACGTTATGATGTACATAAAAACAAAAGATGGATTAACCAATTTCTGCCTGCTTGCAAAAATCAGGTTAGCCAACTGAAAAATATGTATCACACTAACTGTTCAAAAGTTACGAGTATTGATACAGGACAGCAAGAAAAATTAATTATGTGTGCAAATCACCCAACATGAATAATTAAACAGAGAATTCTGTTGCATATAAATTGTATATAAATTGGTTAAAATACAATTATTTCATTTTAATTATATATGTTCGTTTACAAAGAGTTGTTAAAATATTTTTATATTGTTATAGCATGTTTGTTCACAGTTAATAATTAAAAATGTTAATTATAACATACTTTAATGCACATTTGGGGCAGGGCACACCCCCACATGAAATCAAAGATATGTATTTAAAAAAAATGTGTTATAATAATGCTAAGTGGTTGTTAAATGTTCATTTATTATTATATTTCATTCAATGTATGTTTATTTTTATATTTTATATATGTTATATTTATGTTACAGTTTATTGTTGTAAATGAAATTGTTAATTGGGGCTATTCTTCGAAATATATGGAAATAGATTGTTAATTCCTTTATTTGGTTATTTTTCCATATATTTCGAAGAGCGGCATTTGTAACAGTACTTTTGGGTTATGTTTGAAGTATGAAAGGTTTATAAATTTATAAAAACTGATTATGTAAATATATTTAATAATTTAAATATGTAAAAATATATGAAGTTGTGTGATTGGCCGAAATAATAATTATATGACGTAATATGACGTAATGTGGTGACGTGCCATTGGATCGGCCAATCACAAAATTAAGTAGAAGTAAGGATAGTCACGATAAATCAATAATCTGGCTTCATGGTGGAAAAATGACGCGGAGAAGATAAAAGTTTTGAATAGTAAGAAAAATCAACAATCTTTAGGAGGAAGATATGTTCTTCAGTCTTGTTAAGTTACGATAAGTCAATAATCTTGTTTTAAAGAGAAAGAGATTTTTGTTGTAATGGTGAAGTGTGATGAATACTGGTACTATATTAGGAACATTTTAAGTTATAATTTGAATCTGTATAAATATAACCAATTACAGAATTTGACTTCTTTATTCCGAACCACGCCTTGAAACACAGATGTCTCATGACTCTTATTTAGAATAAGATAATACTATTGGTGACCAGAGGAAATAGATAGCCGCAAAAACTCACACGAGAAGAGAAAGAATTGTGCGTCCAACATAGAAATCCTGTCCCAAATTGCATCCGAGCGGCTGATGTAGACGAAGATAAATTAACGACGAATAGACAGAAATTCCTGTTACACGAGTCAGTAGGAGAATTTAATATCAGATCGGCACGTTGGCCATAGTAGCTCAGTGGTGTAGAGCAACCGCACGGAGAACGAGACATCCGTGGTTCAAATCCCAGCCATGGCATTGAATTTTTCAGTCTGACTCTACTCATCCAAATACCACGATCGGTATGTATTTTAGTGTCGGTTTCTGTTCAAATACAGACATACAAACGCACGTAAATTATTTTTGTTAGGGCCCTCAATACATGTATTTCCAATGAAATCTCGGTATCAAATATTCTAGTCAAATGTCTTACTCTCTTTGCTTACTATGTACGCGGCAGAAATAGTGAAATTTGTATATAACTATTAAAAATCGCATCGTTTGATAGCAAGAAAGTACAAGGTGACATCACTATCAAGCTACATAATTCAACGTGGCCACATCAAGTAAACCACGCTCCATTTGTTAAGGACTCTCTTTGTGTGCAGAATGCTGTAGATATCGTCTTTATCAGAGAATTGCCGCCCAATAAAAAGTGTGTATTGTCAGAGTATTGTGTCATTACCGGAAAAATTGTCACATTGGTACACCTTTCCAACAGACATTGGTAGGCATGAAATACTGAAATATTTGCATCATCTATGCAACTTACTTATTTAACCGTACTTAGTTGTTTTTACTTACGTAATGTTATACCAGCTAAAACATTTTCTACTGGCGAAATAATAAAGCTCTTCCATTCAATGAGTAAGATCAAACACTTCACACGAACAGCTACCTAACTATTTCAACAATTGCAACGAAAACGTGCTTTGTAGTCTTGAATGATACCTTTACTGAATGTTCCCACCTGGTGGTGATGTCAGAGCTGAGTGCACAGACCTTTATTGTTGGTCAGGATACTAGTACACACCGGTTTCAGCAGGACAGCAACTGTATGAAACGGCTTTGCTATGACCAATGCGTGCTTTGTGCTTCCCGAATCGGATTAGTGCCAATTTATCAGTTAAAGTTTTAAACCATGCTCTTTACCTTTCTTCAGCCTGTACTTCTAATAGTTAAGCAGAATTCATTTTCTTTTGGAGTATCCGAAGGAGATCCAATACAATATTCATTCTGATCATTGTAGCCCAGAAAACTGCGTTGTTGTTGTTGTTTTTCGTTTTTGCTTACTGCTTCTTTTTTCGTAATTTGTGAAGCTTTTTCTTGCAACTTCATTATCTTTCACCTCCATTTTACTAATCTTTATAATGTACTGAATTTGTGCCATTACGCAAACAATATACTACGTTTACACTACATTATTTGTCATATAACAGTACAATTTTCCTTAATATAGTGTTCTCTATACATGCAACACTTTCATTTACATTTGTGAAATGAAAGTTCGCTTTAGGGCATCTAAGTCTACTTTTTTGACAAATGGGTTAAAGCCTTAGGTATTTGTTTATTAAAAATTCCTTTCTGCTGACCATTTGGTTTTCTGGAGTTCTATGTTGTATTTCTGGTCATCCCTTTCATTTTGTATTTTTGAGCATTTGTAAATGAGGTGTTGTACCATCTGTTCTTCTGGTAGAAAAGAACATGTGGAATCATATATTATCCCTACATTCTATAGTTATGCCCTTGGTTATTTTGTGTCCACTAATAAATGCTGTTAATGCTGCATTGATGGGATGTTTTGTTTCATTCTTTGAATGAATACAGATGAAATAAACTTTCTAGATCTAGCGCTTTTAGTTGTACTGGTCCACTTACTTTGCTATCCATGCTTAACTACTGAAGCTTTATTTCGCTAACCTTATGCTAGAACAATGTTATTTTCAACAGTGGCATCCTTGGCTAATTTATCAGTCAGTCCACTCCCAGTGAAGTCTGAATAATTGTTTTCAATTCGGACAAACGACAATGTTTTATACCGATTAACATAATCTAAAAGCGTATGGAAATAAGCATTTTATTCATAAAATTTTCACACAGTAGGTATGTTTTATACTACCAAAATTTTGTATTTCTAAGCAAAAGTGTGAAACTCTATTTCGAAGAATAACATCTGGGTGTTCAAATTAAGTGCGTCAAACCCTCACTGCAATAGCATGCATTAATGTGTATCGAGTCATAAATAACGCAACTTTGACGGAAATTACACACATTCCGTTTTTGAAATGGCTCATGTATCGGGTTGATATTGATGCCTAATGTAAAACACATCATTTTAAATAGTAATTAAAACTAAAATTATTTAAAATATTGAATAATAATTTGCATCACATTTTACGTGTTTATTTCAATAATTAGAAACTTTTAAGAACACTTTTAGCACATTTTGCAGGCCTTATAAGTCGAAATGCAAGTTTACCATTCAGAATTTTTTGCATCACAAATATGTTATGGCGCTACAAATTAAGACTAATGCATGGACTAAAGGCATAATGATCCTTAAAACTGAAAAGGAGTTCTGCGCGCTAGAATGTTTGAACAATTTTATTTTAATTTGATACTGGTGCCCATAAGAAATCTGTTTTCTGGCGTTTATCTGTAAACTAAACCCATGATCCTTCGAGTAATTTAGAAACACTCTCTAAAGCAGTTAGCTAATCTCCATTTTGATTCCCTTAAAACATCTGATAGTACATCTAACGGGAAACGAGGACTCATCTGCTGCTATTTAGCCGCTATCACAATAGGGTGTACTTAAACAACAATATTAACATTCTGCACATTAAAATGTCGCAGGTTTGCACGTTCCGTCTCCCCATAGATTCCATAATGAAATGTCGGTGTTCCCATTTTCGGAAAAATGCGAGGATTTGGCCTTAGATTTATGGCAGAGCGCACACATCTGAGGAAAATAACGCTGGGCAAAGCACGTTTTGATGCCAATCATCTGAAAGCCTATTACAGGTTACAATTTGTTTGCACTGATAACATTGTGGAAGCGTTTATAGGTTGATTTTAACTTTAGTTATTGCATATCACTTAAATAAGAGAGTATATGACACAACAGTAATAATAATAATAATGATGATGATGATGATGATGATGATGATGATGATGATGATGATGATGATGATGATGATGATGATGATGATGATGATGATGATGATGATGATGATGATGATGATGATGATGATGATGATAATGATAATGATTATAATAATAGGTGGTGGCGGTGGCGGTGGCGGTGGCGGTGGTGGTGGTAATGGTAATGATAATAATATATTTCGAAAAAGGTCCGTATAACTCAAAAACGGAAACCCTCTTAATACCAAACTTGGCATTAAAATCGGTATCTTCAAAGATCCAAACCAATGGTGTTTCCGAAAATCCACCAAGTGAATTTCTTTCAATCGTCATATGTTTAAGCTACTTAAATGACAAATGATATGTGTATCCTAAGGTTTGTGAAAATATCTTGCTAAGTTCTGTTTATTCGGAGAGAAATTTCGTATTATCTTGTATAACTAGTAAATGTTAAGCTACAGTCGAAAACATATCTACCACCAACATAGTGTAGATGTCTTTAAAACGCACCATTTATTTCAAATATATTTTCTGTTGTATACCTAATTTCCCAGATATACACTATTAAGTTACAAATTGTTCAATATTTTGCGAATCTTTTGAAATCCTGGCTTTATTCAACTGTTTCTCGCAAATGAGGAAGATATGGAAATTTAAAGCCAGCATACAGCATCCAGGTCTCAAACATTTGATTGTCGCCTTCTTTAACGAAACGTGTAATGTAGCCTTTTCTCCAAAGGTTTGTCTCGATTAAAAGTAAGCAGAAAAATAAGCTTTCCTTACAATAGTTTGTAGACCAACCAATAAAAAAATGCAGAAAAAATGTGAATGTATCATACGGCATTTTGTTGCCTATACGATCAAAACTTTGCCTGCATTAAACTCTTGCAAAAGACAAGTTAACCTTCCTTTCTTGCACCCCTTCCCTAATATCGCTGCTTTACTGGTTTCTCCTTTTGTTTTACCCACATACGCACATCCATGCGCGAGACAGGACTCGAATCCGCGACTTTCTTGCGCGGCTGTTCAACTGCTACGTGCTATCGTAGACACTTTCCTCTGCAGATGCAAATAGTACTCGGCGGGCTTACGGTTTTTAATGGAGGAGAATATCGATTTCAGTTGTATCATTTTCATGTATCACATTATTCCAGAAATCACACTTACCGGAGAAATATATGGGAGTTTATGGTTAAAACCCTGAAAAACACTCTCCCTTTTGCTTTATTTAGCTTTACTTTAGTGTCTGGAAATCTGATTTGCAACTCCCATGACTAGAGTAGCTACAAAATAAGAATGAACATGGGTTGAGTGAATACGGTTATACTATTGTCTTGCTGTTGCCAGTTCCACGGCAAGCGGGCGACAGAGATGGAAGATATATCTGTCTGCCTCAACCTAGCAAGTATCATACAGATGCTGAGATGTACTATCTTTCAAAAAAGTAAACGTACTCTTTCCGCGGGTCAGTATCACTCAGGTGTTCCGTGACAAGATGGTATTAAAACTCAATCGGCCATGCTCGTAGATGTATAGTGTCGTGGTCGCCATTTTAACCTGTTACTCACTTCGTAGATTTCTAAGGCTATATTAACCCAGTATAACAAAAGATTGAGTATACA
The DNA here is from genome assembly GCA_030765055.1 of Mantis religiosa. Classification (NCBI taxonomy): domain Eukaryota; kingdom Metazoa; phylum Arthropoda; class Insecta; order Mantodea; family Mantidae; genus Mantis; species Mantis religiosa. Next base: position 103,394,172 of record CM060950.1, read on the forward strand.
TCACAAAGTAAGTAATAATTATCTTGCAGCTGAGCTATTAACTACATGGCGTTGGAAAATGTGCAACACGTAGATTATGATTTAAACAGAACCAATATATATAAGGCAAGCTATCTTAACTACTCTCGTAGCTCAGGGGCAAAACGTGGGCTGAGATAAGCAAGACCATGCTTCAAGGTTCCAACCCTAACACGTGGGCATAATTTTTAACTCCAAATTTCTTAGTTTGTTGGACGCAGTAACGAACTAGTTTACAACTGTTCTCTTGTAACTAAGCTGTTACTAAATGACACTGTAGAGTACCAAACAAATTGGAAAACACGTGGAATGGCGATTTTAATAGAACCAACAGGTATATATTGTATATAACCAGCGCTGTCATATCTGTTGGCGTAGCTTAGTGGTAAAACGCACGCTGTGTCAAGTAAACTAATAAATTGCGGTTCGAACCATCAACATGTAATACTTTTTTTCCCGACTTGTATTTCTTGCGCATGTGCAAAATAGTGCTGGAAGTAATGCACTGCATTTGCATCTTTCACTAAGACTTCATTATAGTGAAATAGCATGCCACGTCCACGAGGTTGCGTGGAGCTGACTGCAGCTGAAAAGGGTTAAATTATAGGCCGTGCTTCTCATGGTGAAAAAGCTTCACAAATTTCCAGAGAACTGAGTTGCGACCGAAGGACAGTGAAGCAGTTGCTGGGCAGGTATCATGAGGGAGAAGTTGAATGGGCCAAATCACGCAGGCGTTTAGGTAGGCCTCGTGCAACAACGCTTGCACAAGATGAAGCCCTGGTAGCAGAAGTGAGGAACCAGCCTTTAAGACAAAGGTCCATCTTTCTAGATAAAGCAGTTGAGTATGGTTGCTCATATGAAACCATACGCCAAAGATTAAAGGATGCCGGTATTGCATCACATCGTCCTGCCACTAAGCTCCTTCTTACAGAGGCACACAAAGCAAGACGATTACAATGGGCACAGCACAATTGAGACCCTCCTCAGACTTATTGGGACCTGGTAATCTGAAGTGAGGAGAGGGTATTTCGATCCGACCAGCAAGTGACCCTATGTCTGTATATACCATGATGGACTAGATACGAACCTCAACACGTCGTTCGAGCAGAATATTCAGGAAGAATTTCAGCACAGTTCTGGGCCTAAGTAGTAAAGTGTTGGATCCGACAATTTGACCTTGAAGTTCCGACAATTTGACCTTGAATGACCTTTGAGGTCATGCAATATGACCTAGAAAAATTTGACCTTGAAGTTCCGACAATTTGACCTTGAAGGTCATGCAATTTGACCTTGAAGGTCATGGTGCATCCTCTGGACGCACCCCCGACGCACTACCCCCCGTGCACTCTCTTGAATTTCTGCATCCCCCACGCGCAACCTGGACCTTTTGCATCCTTCGACGCACTCCCTCTTGACTCTCTACCCACCCCCGGGGCACCCCGGTGCACCCTCTTGAATTTCTGCATCCCCCAGGCACTTTTGCGCACCACCTTGCGCATTCTTTGACGTACACCCGCGCACGCTCTGCATGTGCCACCCACCCCAGGCGCTACCACGTGTACCCCCTTGACGCATTGCTGGACGCACCCCCTTGACCACCAGCATTCCCCGACGCACCGCACTTTCCTACCCCGAGCACCCTTCGGACAGGCTATATACTCCGTTGACGAACTGATCTACGCGTGCGCGCACGCGTTCGCGTACATGGCGCGGCGCCCCGGGAGATTGATCTTGGGTCTACAGGCCATGGCCTTGAAGGTTATGGTGCACCCTATGGACTGGTTGCATCCCCCGACGCATCCCCTTGCAGCCCCTAACCACCCCGCGCACTTGACCCTCTGCATCTGCCACTTACCCCCTATGCACCCTCTTGACTTTATGCATCCCTTGACGCACTCCCGCTGAACCTCTTGACTCTCTGCATTCCTCGACGCACCCTCTTGAATTTCTGCATTTCCCGTGCACCCTCTGGACAGGGAGGCACCCCTGCGCAACCCGACGCACTCTCAGGTACCCCCGTGCACCCTTTTGAATTTCTGCATCCCCCAGGCACCACGCGCAACCTGGAACTTCTGCATCCTTCGACGCACTACCGCGCACCCTCTTGACTGTCTACATCTACCACCAACCCCCGGGGCACCCCAGCGCACCGCGGTGCACCCTCTTGAATTTCTGCATCCCCCAGGCACTTTTGCGCACCACCACCCGCGCATTCTTTGACGTACTTCCGCGCACCCGATGCACGTTCTTGACTCTTTGCATGTGCCACCCACCCCAGGCGCAACCCCGCGTACCCTCTTGACGCATTCCTCGACGCACCCTCTTGACCACCAGCATTCCCCGACGCACTCCCCTTCCCCGAGCACCCTCCGGACCCTCCGTTGACGAACTGATCTACGCGTGCGTGCACGCGTTCGCGTACATGGCGCAGCGCCCCGGGAGATTGACCTTGGGTCTGCACGCCATTTGACATTGAAGGTTATGGTGATCTTTTTTTATTTTTATTAAGAATACATTGGAATAAAGGTCACGTGACTTTAGGAGAGGGAATGGAGACTGACAAGTGTCTAGTTGGGCGGCCAAGGATCAAAAGGAAGAAATTCAGGTGAGTTTATTGTTGAAACGGAGGCAGGAAGTGACGTGTAAGGTTTTGATTGGTTAAAATAAGAATGTTTTTGATTGGCCCATGCAGAGCCGGATTTCGACCAATGGGGAAAAGGGGTTATCTCTTTGTATTTTTTTAAGAGACATTAGAATAAAGGTCACGTGACTTTAGGAGAGGGAATGGAGACTGACAAGTGTTTAGTTGGACGGCTAAGGATTAAAAGGAAGAAATTCAGGTGAGTTTATTATTGAAACGGAGGCAGGAAGTGACGTGTAAGGTTTTGATTAGTTAAAATAAGAATGTTTTTGATTGGCCCATGCAGAGCCGGATTTCGACCAATGGGCAAAAAGGGCTTATCTTTTTTTATTTTTATTAAGAACTGGAACGTCCGGTATTGTAGAAGAAAGCAAATTGCTTGTGTGTGCATTCTATTCTTTTAAAAAAGAGTCAGACTTCCGGGTTACAGAAAAAATGCAACATTGCACAAATGTCCTGCTGCAGGTACGTGGATATCTGAGCGTGCAGTATACTGTTTTCGCTCTTTGTTCTGTTTGAACGGCTATAGCCCGACTTTTGTATTCATTTTCCCTTTAAGAGAACTATTGGAAGCACGCGTGCAAGAAACAGCTGATTAAAAATAGAACTTCATCAGAATGAACAGTTTTGAAAACAATATGTGTTGCGCTCCTTTAATGCGCGCTGACTTCCTCCCCACCTCTTTTTATACCGGAAGTTACGCAACCAAAACACCCACGTCTTTTTTCCTGTTACCGTGAGAACTGCTTTTTAGGCAGTTTTTTCAGTAATTTCTGAGAAAACACGATGCTTCGCATTTCACTGCCGGAAGTGACGTGTAAGGTTTCGATTGATTAAAATAAGAACGTCTTTGATTGGTCGAGAGGGGTAAAGGCAGAGTTGTGAGAAAACAAATTGCTTGTGTGTGCATTACATTCTTTTAAAAAGAGCATACAGCGGAAATATATAATAATATTTAACTGCATTAACATGAATTAGACCAATAATAAGTTTAAAGTACGTGGTGCGTAAGTGATGAGAGTGCGAAAAGTAGACATTTCCCTATATCGCATTTGAATACATTCCAGCAATGTTTGTTGTCTTGGCTTTTACCTTGCACGTCCGCTGCTCTAGAGAAAACTAAACTGCTTGTGTGTGTGCCATTTAAAGGAGTAACACTTACGGGTTACAGAAAAAAAATGCAAGCCTGCAAAAGTGTGTCCTGCAGCAGGAGAGTGGATATCTGAGCGTGCAGTTGTACTTTGGTCTGTTTTGAACGGCTATAGCCGAATTCATTTTGCCTTTAAGAGAACGATTGGAAATTTCAGACAAATAACAAGGAATATCTCGGAAGGGTTAACTGGAGGGAAAAGCTATATAAATTACTGTCACATGAATTTCTCAACTCAGTGTTCTAATGAACTAATTGACATTAATTTCGCAATTCTAAATACTTCACAAAGTTCTAAAATTTCGAAATACTTTTGAGCATTCCAAAATTTCCTAAAACTTCTTAAACCCTCTAAAAAAGTGCCTAATTTTTGCAAAAATGCCTAAACTTTTAAAAACTGCCTAAAATTTCATAAAATCCCAAAAAAATTAAAAAATCTATAGTTTGAAAAGTTTCTAATATTTCAAAAAATAAAAAAATTGTGAACTTTCAAAAAAATTTTTAATCTTTCAAAAAAATCAGACAAAATGCGCCACGCGCGCACGCGTGCAAGAAACAGCTGATTAACTATAGGACTTCAACAGAATGATCATTTTGAAACAATAATTTCGCCGAAACAACCAGCTTGTCCTTTGAAATGATTTTCCCTTTAAGAGAAGTTTTGGAAAATTGAGGTAAATAACAAGGAGTATCTCGGAAGGGTTAACTGGAGGGAAAAGCTATATAAATTACTCTCACATGAATTTCTCAGCTTAACGTTCTAATGCAAAAATTTACATGAATTTATCACGACCTTAAGTCGTTCTAATTTACCCTAACATGAACATCTAATTTACGGGTTCTAAGTTAAACTTTCACATGAATACCTCTTCTTGAGATTCTAATTTTACACTTACAAGCAAAATGGAAGGAGTTCTGCATAGGTAAACTGAATAAATGAAATACAGAAAAAGCATTTTTGTTTAAATATATATTACAACTATTAGGCAATATGAACATAACAAAAAACAATAAAATTACAAGGAAAAAAATACATGTCTTATATGCACAAAGAAGAAAATTTTAAAAGAGCCTTCATGATGGACACTAAAGAAAAAATTCACCGTTACATTTCACTGTGTATAACTTGAGTTACATTGCAAAACAGCCACATGAAATTACACAAACTAAAAAGTGTTATTTACATGAATGACGCTCCGTGCTGTCCTAATTAGCACTCTTACAGGTGGTATTGGGTCTTATTTAGAGGATTTTGGTATGTCGGGTAACTATAATCTCCAAGGATCCTGGACTCATTTGAGCATCATTTCACCCAATTTATTCACCGTATTAAGCATGTAGTCACTGCGCTTTAAAAAGAGAAGATGCACAAAGATAAAACTTTAAAAGAGCCTTCATGATGGACACTAAAGATAAAATACACCGTTACATTTTACTGTGTATAACTTGAGTTATATTGCAAAACAGCCACATGAAATGACACAAACTAAAAAGTGTTATTTACACGAATGGCGCTCCTTGCTGTCCTAATATTGGGGGCTTATTTAGAGGATTTTGGTATGTCGGGTAACTATAAGATGCAAGGACCTGGGACTCATTTGAGCATCATTTGACCCTATTTATTTACCGTATTAAGCATGTAGTCACTGCGCTTTAAAAAGAGAAGATGCACAAAGAAGAACATTTTTAAAGAGCCTTCAAAAATTCACCGTTACATTTTACTGTGTATAGCTTGAGTTATATTGCAAAACAACCACATGAAATGACAAAAACTAAAAAGTGTTATTTACATGAATGACGCTCCTTGCTGTCCTAATTAGCACTCTTAAAAGTGGTATTGGGGGCTTATTTAGAGGATTTTGGTATGTCGGGTATCTATAAGCTCCAAGTACCCTGGACTCATTTGAGCATCATTTCACTCAATTTATTCACCGTATTAGGCATGTAGTCACTGCGCTTTTAAAAGAGAAGAATGCCAACACGGCTGTTGAGCAGTTCTAGAAATACTAAAACACGCATGCGAAACATTCCCTTAAGAATTGCAAAGTTAAGTTTAATATTTATATATTTAGGAAAAAATAAATACCGCTACTATATAATGAATACGACATTCTGCTCTATAGAAAATATTTAAAAACGCTCTTATAAAACAGCTGTTGAACAGTTCTAGGAACACTGCAAAAACAAAATGCAACAAAAATTTATGCAAAAGAACACTGTTATTATAGAGTGAACACTGTAGAGCCCAAAAAAACGTCACTTGAATTTTCTTACTCGCCACTCCGGTGATAACGGCTGGTACGGAGCCATGTGTCGGGCTCTTTGCTGGCGAACAATACGCCTTTTGGCGCTTTGAGAAACGGGCACCAGATGAGGAATGGCAAGGTCTGTTATTTGATCACCTAGGACATCCTGGTCCTGTAGAAATGCTGAGTTGTCGACACTGTTTGCGTTATTAGTGCACAGGCTGTTCTCCTCCCGATGAAAGGCCTCTTGAATAGATAGCTCAAATCTGGCAATGAAAACAAAATTTGGTTTACAGAGATGAACATAGTGAAGGATAACGAACTCTATGATCTACTTATTTACTTATTTATTTACTTGTTTACTCAATTATTCATTGGTGCTGTATTTAGTTATGTACTTATTTATTTGTTTGTTTATCTATTTATTCACTTATTCATTTACTTAATCATCCAATTATTTATTTAGTATTTAATTACTTACTTATTTACTTATTTATATTTATTTTTATATCTATTCATTTATATATTTACGTGTTCCAACGTGTCCTGAAGGGTGCGGTGTTCTGAATCGTCCACCCATGAGAGGACAGAGACCACAAAACGCGTGCATCACTCCGAAGTGCATGCGTCCGTGTCATCTGAGCGGCTTCGCCATTCTCTATGCACAGATTGAAATTCATAAACGGTGAAGAACCCAAATCGGAGAACGCGGTTGGCAAGCACAGAACCCGCGATTACCTTACTGTTTCCGGGGCTGCACATCTCCCGTTACCAAATCTTTGAACTAAGGTTGATTCTCCAGTTGTTTATTATCATATACCACCATTGTCCTCCTGTGGTGCCGTATAAAATATGAATGAGCTTTAAGCACAACTTAAAAAACTGAGAAAGTGTACTCTAATTTCGCTACTCTAGTATTTAAAGATACCCGAGTCAACTTGAAGTGTGTTCTTCGTCACAGCATTCTTCTGTTTAACTGAGAATATTGTCTTATTATATCGCCAAAATTATATGTTCCATGACTAGAGAATATGAGAGTCCAGAACTTTGTTGAACATAAATACAAGGCACGCACCACTGCCCGCCGTTGCAGCGTAAGAGGCAGCACGTTTTCCCCACATTCAACAAGTCCCGAGTTCGAATCCCGGTCAGGATTTATATCCACAAGAATTTAAACGGTGTTTTCCCTTCTCCTGAAAGACCAATGTCTTGGACCTCTAAACTTTAAGTACGCTGAGCTCATTGAGCATCATTAAATTCATTTTATTCATCATCTGACATGAGCTAATTTTGGAGGACGTTAAGTTACAAAAAGTAGGAATCACTATTCATATCTGACAGATCAGAGCTATTGCTTGTACAGTAATGTATGTACGAGGGCTATCCAGAAAGTAGATTACGTTTTCGTCTGTTTCCGCTAGGGGCGGGGCTAGCGCGGCCATCTTGGGGTCAGAGCGTTGCGCAGCTCAGTCGCCATCTAGCCGTGCTAGTGAGAGGTTCGTGCTGTGCTCCGTTCAGATACTGTGACGGTTTGAAATGTCTGCGTTAATTGAAAATCCCGCGAGCTGCGAGGTGCGTGCAGTAATAAGGTTTCTGACTGCAAAAAACTGTAAACCGATAGAAATCTATCGGCAGCTTTGTGAAGTGTATGGGGACAACACTATCACTGAAGGTGGAGTGCGTCTGTGGGTCATCAGATTTAAAAATGGCCGAACCAATGTTCACGACGAAGATGGAAGTGGGAGACCCAGCATAGTGACTGCCGAACTTGTCGAAAAAGTCGATGCTAAAGTCCGTGAAAATCGAAGGTTCACAATAACGGAACTTTCTTTGAGTTTTCCACAAATTTCGCGAAGTTTGTTGCACGAAATCATCAGCGAAAAGCTTGGTTACCACAAGTTTTGTGCAAGATGGATTCCAAAAATCTTGACAGAGGACCACAAAAATCAGCGAATGGCTGCAGCGTTGAACTTTTTGGACGTTTACCATAAGGATGGTGACCCTTTACTCGATCGCATCCTTACTGGTGACGAAACATGGGTGAAACACGTGAACTGTGAAACGAAATTGCAATCAATGCAGTGGGGGCACACAAGTTCTCCCCAAAAACTCAAGAAATGCCTGCAAACAATGTTGGCAAGGAAGATGATGGCGACTGTTTTTTGGGACAGAAAAGGTGTGATTTTGGTGGACTTCCTGGAAAGAGGCACTACAATAAACTCTCAAAGGTATTGCCAAACTCTCCAAAAACTCAGAAGAGCCATTCAAAACAAGCGCAGAGGAATGTTGAGCTCTAAGATCTTGTTGATTCACGACAACGCCCGGCCCCACACGGCAAATGTCACTCGTGAAGTTCTTGAAACTTTTAAGTGGGAGTTGTTTCCTCATCCGCCGTACAGTCCCGACCTGGCATCGAGCGACTTCCACCTATTCCCAGCAATGAAGAAGTGGCTGGCTATGCAGCGTTTTGATGACGACGCACAGCTGCAAGAAGAGGTAACGAAGTGGTTGAAGGCGCAGGCGGCCGAATTTTTCGACGAAGGAATTTCCAAGCTCGTACATCGCTACGATAAATGCCTTAATTTGAATGGTGACTATGTCGAAAAGTAGTATTTGAGTGTGGCTTTCATCTGTATATAATAAAATTTGTTTCCTATACTTTGTTTACTTTTTATTCCAAAACGTAATCTACTTTCTGGATAGCCCTCGTATTAAACAGTTACGGAGTTTCCTTCATTTAAGATGGGAGAGGATTAATAATGACAGTTGACCAAAATTAAGCATTAGATCTGCAAAAGGTACTTCTCCAAATACACCGATAAATTATACGTTCATTATTAACAAAGCAATCTATATTAAAATCCACATGATATTACAGAGGGTTTTGGTTTTCCATATCTGATTTTTACAGCTCTAAGTAAAAGCTTGTAGTTTATGGTTATTATATATACACTATTTTTTCATAAACTACATAATACAAATATCAATACCACAAAGATGTTGGCTAGGTAACAAACGCAGAATCATTACAGAATATAAAACCCCGGAGAAAATAAGAAACAAACAACACTAGTCAAAGAGTAATTCATAAATCACTGGTCGTCTCAAAATAAATGTGGCTTATCGTTTAGCACAGTAACATATGAAGCATTTCTCTCTACTGCAAAGCTGTGAAAAAACTCGTAGCCATCATAATGCTAGAAGTTCATTGAGGTTATCTTAACTCCTTCAAATCTATGACTGTTTCATTAAAACTAAAAAAAATTAATTTGTGTCACATCACTACTACAAAGATTTTTTTATAAATTCACATTCTTCTACTAATTCATATCAATCGAGACAAACATTAGTAAATACGGTTATTATGCATGTCCTTGTAATTTAAATATAATTAAGAAAATATCGTAGGCTTAGGCGATAGTCAATTTTTAATTTGTTGATTGCAACAAATGCCTCGTAGTTTTATTAAATAGTTGTCTCTGTATTACAAATTTTATCGTTTAAATTGGACTATGATAGTTTACACAAAATATTTAGGATCTTCTACATTTGATATGTAAGTACACACTGAACAAATTTCTGTAGAGAAATTTCTGGTGTTTCGTGACACGTTGACTCGAGATCAAAATGAGGAATCAATATTTAAGGTAAGTCTTCTTGCAGTTCCGGAGTAATGACTAGAAAAACATTTTTTGACTGTTCTGCCATTCTCGGCTCCGAATCTCAATGATAAATTTATTGTTCCACAGATATGTTCAGTTCTGACGCTGACGTGAAACGTCTTGTTTATTTTTGGATCTGTACCTGCACCAGAGGACTAAGACAGAGGATCTACTGAAATGGTACATGGTGTTACGAGCAGCTTGAACTACTTCTTCGTCTCTGCTTCTCCTTCTCCATGCATCGCTTGGTTCTGCTGGCTTTGCTGCAGAGAAACGTTGAGAACATTCTTCGTAAGTTATATTGGATGCTACTATATCACTGGACCGAAGACCAGCTCGTTGCTTGTATTGCCAACGTAGATATGACCCTTTGATCCAACATCTCGTGACGTTGGTAGCTTTTGTGCAACGGTTGGTTCTGATGATTTTAAACGAGGCGGTTGATTTACCCTTTTCCATGGTTCAGACCGCACTTTATGCTTTGATAAAATTTACCAACTTCATTCTTCTTGGTTCCATCGCCATTCTCCTCCTCTCTCCTATGTCCACCTCCCCTTCATTTATCGAAAGATCTCCTGCTCTCAGAGCAGCATAATCTTTTTTCCTTCTACGTATGCCTGCCACTCATATTCTAGATACAGTTTTCCTGAATTTATTGTTTTTGTGTCGGTGCTGGTTTTTGTTCCCTGCTCTTTTCAATCGTATTACCTGTTCTTCCTAATTTCTTTGCTGGTTCACCTGCAGTAGAAACTGTCTTTTCCTTTTCTTTTCTTCCGATACTTCTTGGCGAAGTAATCACCTAAAGCAGGTATTTCTTAAAATTACTGTTCTATTTGTAATTTGAAAGTATCAGTTACTTATGTATATAAAATTAACTCGAAATTTTATAAATGAATGTACAAAATTTTCCAGCTGTATACTTCTCTCATCTAAGCAGAAAATTTGTACGAGATATTAAAGTAACAACAGATAGGATCAGACAAAGAATATTCTCAAGTTACGATGAGAAAACTGGAAACATTCTATCTCATCAAGACCAAACCAAGAACCTGTAACTGGTACAAGGTGACAACTAGGAGACCTGATTTTGTAATGGACGCTTTAAATGTAGACCAATAAATGCTGAAGTGAGAGAAATAAGGTTTTTATACAAGTAATTTTCGAGATGGTGAGAAACCTTTCTGTGGAGTAATTACTCTGGTTGTCCTGTTTGCCTTTGCACCACGTTTTCTAGTATAAACTGCATTATCAGTTCTCGAAAGTCGGCTATTGCCGTACAAACAGATCAAAGTGCCAAAGCAGTATACTGCACGCTGAGATATCCACGTACCTGCAGCAGCATAATTTTGCAATGTTGCATTTTTTTCTGTAACCCGGAAGTCTGACTGCTTTTATAAAAGGATGGAATGCACACACAAGCAATTTTCTTTCTTCTACAATACCGGACGTTTTAATTAAAGGCCAAGTTCACAAACATTGCAGAAATCTATCCAATTTGAATATAGGTAAATGCCTACTTTTCATTCTCATATTACTTCCTCGTCACTTTCTGCTAATTTGCATTTTTATTTCCCCGTATTTCTTTGTTCCAGTTTTTTTTTTCATCCAATCACAAACGCGTTTATTTTCTGCAAATCACAAATCTGACTTTACCCCTCTCGACCAATCAAAGACATTCTTATCTTAACCAATCAAAACCTTACACGTCACTTCCTGCTACTGTCGGTGGTGAAATGTGAACCATTGTGCTTCCTGAGAAATTGCTGGAAAAACGTCTAAATGCACCTCAAACGCAGTTCTCACGCTAAAATGAACACGTGGGTGTTTTGGTTACGTAACTTCGAGTATAAAAAGGTGGGGAGAGACAAGCGCTCATGCCTTGCGGGTGGTTTTTAGTCTTCTTAAGGTTCATCGACAACGGCAGACAATTTCAAGTGCTCCTTCCCTCAGAACAACGAGTGCTCTTACAAAACGCAAACGTTATTTTCCAGCGTTACCCTCCAACCGACGTCGACGTCGTTTGGCAGCAACTTCCCATAGACGTACAGCAAGTGTGTGCACCATTCAGAAGGTGCAAGCAGCATTGGAACCTACCTTCCCATACAAACCATATCGACGGACCTCCACCGTTCGTTAAAAACTGCATTTTCTGCAAAAAGTAATTATGGACGCCCTACGCCAGCTTCAGGATCTATCCAACAGCTGCGACATCCTCAGCGTCTCCTCCCTACAACAAAACGTGCCGTACTTAGTGGTAGGCGTTAGATCCATCGATACTATTCACGGAACCAAAACTGTTGTTAAACTAGACGACAACTCAGAAGTATTCCTACCATCCAGATTCGGCAAAGCCACACCTGAACTCATCGAAAACCTAAATTCTACCCCTTTCTGCATCATCTACAAGGGCGAGGAGAAACTTCGAAGTGGATTAAAACGTTTCGTCGTCGACTTCACCAACGCATAATCACATGCAAAATGCTTTCTTCTTCTTGTGCTCAAAGTGAGTCAAAAAACAGTGTGTGTGAAAAGTGGTGCCTCATCATCAGTGCACATATTTCCTGTATTCAATCAGCATTCAAAGAACATTCAAAAACAATTTTAACAATATGAAATATTTTGTAGCAGAAAAAGTATAAAGTGTAATATCTTCAGCGTCATTTCCTGTAAGTAGTAGCAGATTTCGTATTTATCATGAAAATAAAAGTGCATCCTGTATATGTATTTCTCAATAAAAAAAGAAAGAACATATACCAAAAGGAATGAGCTGACCTAAGCAAAGCCAGAACCATCGACCCAATACGCCACTGATCTAGTTTCAAGCTGGTCGACCTCCGACTCTGCATGGGCCAATCAAAAACATTCTTATTTTAACCAATCAAAACCTTACACGTCCCTTCCTGCCTCAGTTTCAATCATGTCCTCACCTGAATTTCTTCCTGTTGATTCTTGGCCGCCCAACTATACACTCGTCAGTCTCCATTCCCTCTCCTAAAGTCACGTGACCTTTATTCCAATGTATTCTTAATAAAAATAAAAAAAGATCACCATAACCTTCAAGATCAAACGGTCTGCAGACCCAAGGTCAATCTCCCGGGGCGCCGCGCCACGTACGCGAACGCGTGCACGCACGCGTAGATCAGTTCGTCAACGGAGGGTCCGGAGGGTGCTCGGGGGAGGGAAGTGCGTCGAGGGTGCGTCGGGGAATGCTGGTGGTCAAGAGGGTGCGTCGAGGAATCCGTCAAGAGGGTACGCGGGGTTGCGCCTGGGGTGGGTGGCACATGCAAAGAGTCAAGAACGTTCATCGGGTGCGCGGGAGTACGTCAAAGAATGCGCGGGTAGAGTAGTGGTGCGCAAAAGTGCCTGGGGGATGCAGATATTCAAGAGGGTGCACCGGGGTGCGCTGGGGTGCCCCGGGGGTTGGTGGTAGATGTAGAGAGTCAAGAGGATGCGCGGTAGTGCGTCGAAGGATGCAGAAGGTCCAGGTTGCGCGTGGTGCCTGGGGGATGCAGAAATTCAAAAGGGTGCACGGGGGTACCTGAGAGTGCGTCGGGTTGCGCAGGGGTGCGTCCCTGTCCAGAGGGTGCACGGGGAATGCAGAAATTCAAGAGGGTGCGTCGAGGAATGCAGAGAGTCAAGAGCGTGCGCGGGAGTACGTCAAAGAATGCGCGAGGTGGTGCGCAAAAGTGCCTGGGGGATGCAGAAATTCAAGAGGGTGCACCGGGGTGCCCCGGGGGTGGGTGGAAAATGTAGAGAGTCAAGAGGGAGTGCGTCGAAGGATGCAAAAGGTCCAAGTTGCGCGTGGGGGATGCAGAAATTCAAGAGGGTGCACGGGGGTGCCTGGGAGTGCGTCGGGGGTGCGTCCCAGTCCAGAGGGTGCACCATGACCTTCAAGGTCAAATTGCATGACCTTCAAGGTCAAATTGTCGGAACTTCATGGTCAAATTTTTCTAGGTCATATTGCATGACCTCAAAGGTCATTCAAGGTCAAATTGTCGGAACTTCAAGGTCAAATTGTCGGATCCAACACTTTACTACTGGCCTACATGACTGCATCAGGTCCAGGAAAGTTAATTCAAGTGCCAGAGAGAATGACGAGTGCAGTCTATGTAGACATTCTCGAAAACACTTTGCTACCATCCCTTCGTACTAGATTTCCAGAACAAGAAGAGTATATATATATATATATATATATATATATATATATATATATATATATATATGTGTGTGTGTGTGTGTGCACGACAACAGTGGTGTGCATACTACAAATATCACCCAGGATTGGCTAACGAGGCATCAAGAAATAATCTGCATGGACTGGCCACCAAAGTCTCCCGATCTAAACTCCAATGAACATCTTCATGATGAAAGAATGGGAGGAATGTCGACCAGACAGGGTTCAAGGAAATTTGGTTGCTCACGTGATGGAGCTATGCCAACATTATCAGCAAAATCCAAATCCGGTGTTCTGTATTGGTTGTAAACATGCACGAAAGATTAAATGATGTAATCATAGCTGAGGGCGATTACACCAGGTTCTAAATCACAAGATTTCATTATTTTTTTTCATTCTTTGTTTCCACAAATCAAGGTTTATTCTAGCAAAACTACGTTTTATATACATCTCAATTGTTTCATAATTTAATTCATTTTTTAATGTATGACGTTGGCTTCATGAAGAAATGACAGCTTTTTACTTTGTTTCCTAAGTAACATTATCTTCGGATAACGCCTTCTTTTTGTAATTCCTAATAATGGCTATTTGTAACTACGGTTACACAGAATATTGTCACCCAATTATCGGAAAGCCAGACAAACGACAACTGAGAAGGGACCAGAGGCATACGGGCCACACCCACTCATCTATCTCAGTCACTAACTGAGGGGTTGATTAGGGAAGTGTCACTTGTCGCTGGCCGCCTCTTTCCCCACTCCCCTGCCATCTGGAACCTTCGCGGCGATTCACTGAAACTAGAGGCTTCGAGAAAACGGTGATATTCCTATAAAAAGGACTGCAGTCAGTGAATTGAGTTAGTTCATGGCGAGCAGCGAAGCAGCGCCGTGCTAGTGTACGGACGAGAAGACTGTGTACGTGCATCGGAAGAGTGTGCGCAACTGTGAGCGGCAGTGGAACTGTAACAGACGAACTGGTGAAACGCAATTGTGTGCATTACGTAATTCTGTGTATATGGCAAGTGTTCAACTGTAAGTCGGTGGAAATAAAGAACATTTTTGAGTGGTGCAATCGGACTTTTAATTTCACAAAACTACAAAGTCACACTGGTGTCAGGAAGCGGGACGACAACATCACCGAACATTACAGCCATGGACGCGGCATTGGAAAAGATTTTGGAGGAGTTGACAGAAATGAAGACGGCAATGAAAACCTCGCTGCAAAAACAGAAGCGGCAAATAACAGCCTGGCCGCAAAGCTGGAGACTACAAATAACAACCTAGCCGCGGAACTGAAACAAATGAAGACGGCCAACGACAACATCACCGAGAAGATGGAAGAAATGAAGGCCGAATTAACAGCGAAGACGGAAACGGCAAACAACAACTTGGCCACGACAATGACCGCAAAGATGGCCGAACTGACCACGGAAATGAAGGTGGCGAACGAGGCTCTCGCCGCCAAATTTGAAGAACAGTTGGCCGGCGTGAGGGATGACGTGACTGAGCTGGGCAAGCGGATGGGCCAAGTGGACGAGCGCGTCGAGGACCTGGCGAGCCGCGTTAACGACCTGGAAGGGAAGGCCGACAGCAGCGTCAAGTTCCTGAACACCATGGTGGAGGACGTCGTCGGCAGGAGGTTGAAGAATTTGAAGGCCGACGCACCGGGACGCGACACAACATCGGCGCGCGTCAAACCGCCGACGGCGGTCAACATTTGAGGTCTTCCGCCGCCAGTTCGACACAGTGGCCAAGCACAACAGATGGTCACCGGAGGAGGAGGCTACACAGTTAATAGCCAGCCTCCAGGAACGGGCCGTGGAAGTCCTAAACGCGGTGCAGACAGCGGCGGCGCCCGAGGACATCTGGGAGGCCACGGAGAATCGTTTCGGAAACCACCGCTTAGCCGCAGCGTACCGCAGCCAGCTAAAATCAAGGTCACAGCAGCCAGGGGAGACGCTGCAGGAGTTTGCCCTGGCAGTTGAACAACTGGCTATCAAGGCCCTAGTCGACCTCCCACCAGAGTTCGTGTCCCGGGAAGCTGCCTACACCTTCGTTGACGGGGTACGGGACACGGAGATTCATCAGCGCCTAACGCTCGGCGATTATAAAACAATCCACGAGGCGCTAACGGCAGCATTAAGGGTGGAGGCGGCCAAGGTAACAGCTATCCCGACGTCGAGAATGAGGAGTGTCCGCTACACCAGAGACAGTAGAACAGCCGAGGGACGCCGGCGAACACCTAGTGGCCTATTTGAGGGTGTGGACAGCCCGGACACCTGCAGAGAGACTGCACACACTAGGAAGAGTAGCCGGAAAACGAGTAAAGGCCGTCGTGGAGAGGGGCACGTCGGCGCCATCACCACCATCCCCTCGAGTGACACTGCGCGCCGTCAGCCGACGTATGGATGACAGCCTCATTGCGGACGGCTGGGTAAGAGGAAAGCCGTGCCGCGTGCTGGTGGAAACCGGGGCGGCCGTGACCATCAGACCTGACGTGGCGAGGGTTTGCCGACAAGGAAGCCAAGCCGACTATACCAGCTTGTCACGGCATTGGGCGACACCTTGCCTGTGGAGAAGGAAGCCCGGCTGGTGCTGACCTTGGGACGGAGCGCCGTACGTCTTTGGATGTTCGTCGCGAAGGTGGCTGAGCAGGTGATTCTGGGACTGGATGCCCTCAGGAGCCACGAGGCGACGGTCGACGTCGGCAGGAAGGTCCTGTGGCTCAACGGGGAAGAGGTTATACTCCGTCAACCAGAAGAGCGCCTTGGAATTTGCAGGGTTGTCTTGAGCGAAGACATGGTTGTCCCCGCGAGGAGCGAGGTGGTGGTGACGGCGCGACTGGAAGGCCAGAGAACCAGGTACATGATGCTGGACCAGAAGACGCATGTACACAGACTGTGTGTAGCCAGGGCATTGCTGCTGTGCCGAGAGGAGGTGCCAGTGAGACTGCTAAATCCAACGGACACCGATCACGACGTCCAAGCCGGGACGGAGTTGGGAACGTGCGAGCCCATGGTGAGCGTAACAGCAATCGACAAGACACAGGAGCCGGTGCCGACGCAACACCTGGGGCCCCGGCTAGAAGGTCTACGGGAGAGGGCGGCCGACCACCTGACCGCAGAGCAACTGGAGAAAGTTCGACAACTGCTGAGGCGATATCAGAGCGTCTTCAGCCAAGGCGACAGTGACTACGGCCGCAAGGACAAAGTGTTTCACCGCATCGACACCGGGGACACCCGGCCTGTTCGATAACCACATAGACGCGTTCCGCCGGCGAAGCAAGGGGCGGTACGAGACATGCTGCAGGACATGAGATCCAGGGGAGTGATTGAAGAGTCTGACAGCCCTTGGTGTTCCCCTGTAGTCTTGGTGACAAAGAAGAACGGCGAGCTGCGCTTCTGCGTAGACTACAGAAAGTTGAACGCTGTCACCCGGAAGGACTGTTTCCCCTTACCCCGGATTGACGACACCCTGGACATGCTAGCCGGTGCACAGTAGTTCTCGACCCTGGACCTGAAGTCGGGCTACTGGCAGGTAGCTCTAGACCCAAGAGACAAGGAGAAGACCGCATTCTTGACGGGCCAAGTGCTCTGGCAGTTTACGGTTATGCCCTTTGGCCTCTGCAACGCACCAGCTAGCTTCCAACGCCTCATGGAGTCAGTGAAGAGAGGGCTGACTTACGATGCCTGCCTGCTATACCTGGACGACATCGTCATCGTCGGGAAGACTTTTGAAGATCACCTCGAGAATCTCAGTAAGGTGCTACAGAGACTGCAGTTGACCAACTTGAAGCTGAACGCGAAGAAGTGCCAGCTCTTCCGCAAGGAAGTGAACTACTTGGGCCACATATTCTCAGCAACCGGGGTGGCCACCGACCCGGAGAAGACACAGGCTGTGAGAACTTGGCCACGCCCAAAGGATAAGAAAGAGTTGCGCAGTTTCCTGGGGATGTTCAGTTATTACCGCTGCTTCATAAAGGGGTTCTCCAACATCGCAAAACCCCTCACTCGCCTGACAGAGGAACACCGGCCTTATGTCTGGACGGAGGACGCCGAAAACGCTTTCCAGCACCTGAAGAACACCCTGTGCAGTGCTCCAATTTTGGGATCTCCACAACCGGGTGGCGTCTTCATTGTGGACACCGATGCCAGCGACCACTGCATTGGAGGTGTCCTATCGCAGATCCAGGACGGCCAAGAGCAAGACGCTATCTAAGGTAGAGAAGAACTACTGCGTCACCCGACGGGAGTTACTGGCGGTAGTAAAGACATTGGAGCAGTTCCGCAAGTACCTGTACGGTCAGCCATTCCACCTGAGGACTGACCATTCCGCCCTAACACGGCTATTGAGCGTTAGGAACCTGGAAGGCCAGACAGAACGTTGGGTCCAGAGGCTGCAGGAGTACGACTTCACCTCGGAACATCGTAGAGGAAAAAGCCACGGTAACGCTGACGCCATGTCCCGAAGACCCTGTCCAGAAGAGTGCGGCCAGTGCACAAGAGTCGAAGAGAAGGAGCGTGCCGCAGTAGTCCGAGTAGTCACGTCAGAGCCTGCGGACGGCTGGGATAGCGCAGGCCTGAGGAGGGAGCAGCTGGCGGACGCAGACTTGGGGCCACTCTTGAGGGAAGTGGAGGCAGGGACGAGACCAACCTGGGAGGACATCGCACCGAGGAGCGCCACCTACAAGTCGTGCTGGGGCAATGGGACTCGTTGAAGACCAGAGAGGGCGTGCTGCTCCGGGTATGGGAATAAACCCGATGGGAAGACGCAGAGAGAACAGTTGGTACTTCCCCGGAGTAAGGTCCCAGAAGTCTTGGAGGAAGTGCACGCCGGTACTTCGGGAGGACATCTGGGAGCGAACCGAACGATTGACGAATTACGGCAGCGCTACTACTGGCTGAGGCTCCGAGCAGACGCTGAGAGATGGTGCCGTCAGTGTCACGTGTGCGCGGCGAGCCGCGGCCCCCAGACTAGGAGCCGGGGTCGCATGCAGCAGTACAACGTCGGAGCGCCATTCGAACGGATCGCCGTTGACATTGCTGGACCGTTCCCAGTTTCCGACCGAGGCAACAAGTACCTAATGGTGGTCGTGGACTACTTCACCAAGTGGCCGGAGGTGTATGCCATCCCAAACCAAGAGGCAAAGGCAATCACAGACTGCCTCGTGGAGCAAGTGTTCTGTCGATTTGGGGTGCCGTTAGAGCTACACAGTGACCAGGATACCAACTCTGAGTCCAACCTAATGAAGGAGGCACTATAAAGGCTTGGGGTGAACAAGACCCGCACGACGTCTCTACATCCCCAGTCGGATGGCATGGTCAAAAGATACATCAGGACCTTAGAGGAACACCTGAGGAAGGTCGTGGCCAGCCATCAGCGAGACTGGTACGTCAAAGTGCCACTGTTCTTGCTGGCCTACCGCTCGTCTACACACGACACAACTGGAATGACGCCAGCCAGCTTAATGTTTGGCCGAGAGTTACGCCTCCCTTGTGACCTGGCTTTAGGAGGCCCTCCGGAGGCGAAGCAGCCGGTAATCGAGTATGTGGAGAACCTGGTGAACCACCTCCACAACATGCACGAGATGGCTCGCCAGAACATTCAGAAGGCGAGCGACTGCATGAAGACCAGATATGACAGGCATGCCAACAGCCAAGGGTTCCAGCAAGGTGACCTGGTCTGGTTGTACCGTCCTACGGGGACCAAGGGACGCTGCCCGAAGCTTCAGCAGCCATGGCAAGGGCCGTACCGGGTGGTGAAGAGGATAAACGACGTGCTTTACCGCATCCAGAAGGTGCCCCGAGGAACGTTGTTGGTGGTACACCTGGAGCGTTTAGCCCGCTACGATGGTGCTGTTCGGGACGACCAGCTTTGAGGAGGGAGCAGTGTCACCCGATTATCGGAAAGCCAGACCAACGACAGCTGCGAAGGGACCAGAGGCATACGGCCCACACCCACTCATCTATCTCAGTCACTAACTGAGGGGTTGATTAGGGAAGTGTCACTTGTCGCTGGCCGCCTCTTTCCCCCCTCCCCTGCCATCTGGAACCTTCGCGGTGATTCACTGAAACTAGAGGCCTCGAGAAAACGGCGATATTCCTATAGAAAGGGCTGCAGTCAGTGAATTGAGTTAGTTCTTGGCGAGCAGCGAAGCTGCGCCGTGCTAATGTACGGACGAGAAGACTGTGTACGTGCATCGGAAGAGTGTGCGCAACTGTGAGCGGCAGTGGAACTGTAACAGACGAACTGGTGAAACGCAATTGTGTGCATTACGTAATTCTGTGTAATTGGCAAGTGTTCAACTGTAAGTCGGTGGAAATAAAGAACATTTTTGAGTGGTGCAATCGGACTTTTAATTTCACGAACCCACAAAGTCACAATATCTTTTCAGTTTTATGTCTTATACTCCACTGGATTATACAGTTATATTGTAGCCTTAAGTTTGTTTTTCTCAAGATGAGAATTATTCAATTTCTTGTTATTTTATATATCAGCTTGTTAGAACAGATGGATGGTATACAGCGTTTAGGAGTTGGCTCCATTAAAATTATCATTCAACCTGCTGGAAACTTCTGGCATTCTTTTCGAAAACATGTTATTAACTTGGTCGCAAGAGAGAAAGTATAATTTCATTCGTTACGGTGTCTTACAAAGTAAAAACATTGGAATAAAAATTATGACTACATACTAGGTTTCGAACCATGATCCTCGGCTCAGTGACAGCATGTATTTTGTCACTGAGCTACGATAACATGTGTGTCTAGTAGGTTGTATACAACAAGATGTTGGCTCTATTAAGCCGCCATTCTTCCTGGCATTCGTCTTCTTGCTAATTCTCCAATGCCATTAGTAACAGCTTACCCCAAAAGAACAGTTGTAAATTGGTTCGTTGCTTAATCTAACAAATTAAAAATCTGGAATAAAATCATATCCACAGGATGGTACTCGAACTATGAACCCTCGTAATATTTATCACAGCGCGTGCTCTCTGTCATTAAGCTACCTGAGCTCTTAAGGAAGCTTGCTTTATATGCAATATAGATATTGGTTCTGTTAAAATCATAATTCCACGTGTTTTCCGTTTTCTTGCACATTTTCCAATCCCATGTAGTTAATAGCTCAGCTACAAGACAATTATTACTTACTTTGTGATATATACTCAATCTTTTGTTATAATGGGTTAATATAGCCTTAGAAATCTTTGAAGTGAGTAACAGGTTAAAATGGCGACCACGACACTATACATCTACGAACATGGCCGATTTAGTTTTCATACCATCTAGTCACGGAACGCCTGAGTGATACTGATCCGCGGAAATGTACATTTACTTTCTTGAAAGATAGTACAGTTATGCAATGCTGACGAAAAGCTCGGTTTATTTCAGCATGTGTGAGAGAACATACACAATGATTATCGCATAATCGGAACCTTTTTAAAACCTTGAACTGGTAAACAGTTTGGCTACATAGCTATCGCTCATATGCACACAAAACAAAATGATTCAAATTAGATGCGTTCTAAGGTGTTTGCTACAGTGAAACAAAATAGTGACATTTCAACGATTTGTGAATATAGTTTCTATTTTAATGATGCCATATCTGTATACTGTCTATAATGGACTTTAAACCAAGTTTTGTTTCATTAAAATACTTAATAAATGCTGAAGATATGAATGTGTATTTATCAAGTATTTTTACACCATGAATCTCATGGACTAATGTTATGCATTGTTCGCATAAATGTTAGTCTTGCATCAACAATATCGCTTATTTCAAGCAGAAATTTGCGACCATCATTGGCTCTCCTATATTTGAACCCAAGAGATTTCAGAATATTATGCATAGAAGATACAAAATCCGTATATTCTATTTTCTCCCTCATTAAATTGGTCAGCATTTTGGCAGCTGGATATTGACCCGTGTCATATAAATCATAAATTGTTCTACGTGAGACACACTTTCGAAAATTGTCTACGTTGGTAGCACGTTTTCTAGCTGCCCGATGTTTCCCTGGAGATCTAAATATGAAAACTTCTCCTAATTTGGTAAACTGTTTGCCTTCTTTAATAATGTTCGTCACAGAATGAGCACTCGCGTGAAAAGCTTGTAACATTATATCTCGACTCTGAGCGAAATTTACAGTTTCGAAAATGTCTTTAATTGACATCTGTTTGAAAAAGGAATATACATTAATAAGAATACTTGTAGCCTATTTATGTAAAATCTTATGAGTTGTTTTGCAGTTACTACTCGGCGCACCAGTACTAGGCTTGCTAAGCGGTATATTTACTAACTTTGAAAAGCATGTGTGCGCTCTTGAAAGATCGCCACTTTACTGAATGCAGGGTACAAAATGCAACTGCAGCATAGCATGTGTGTGCTTTTCTTCACTGATAGTTAATGATTTTTTTTTTCTTTCTAGTCAGGCACCTTATCTTTCCACATCTCCAAAAGCAGATGTGCTACAAACATGGGGTTTGGACAGTAATCCTCAGAAAAAAGAAATATTTCTGTAACATGGGAAAAACAAAATAATGTTTAATTGGTATCTTCAGAGCGCGCAAAGAAATCAGCCGCATGCTTCGGCAACGCGAGCAAGTATGCATGCTTAACTCTCCAACGTTGCACGCACCGCATTGGCTAGTAGCCATAGAACAGCCACGCCTAGCCCCGCCTTATGTTCATTCCTATTCTGTAGCCACCTTAATTGCTTTACTTCGCGTGAGAATTAAGATTATTTTGTGACTGCTATTTAAAACTTTCAAGCCTATTTTCTTCAAATTAACGCTTTGCACTACAGACTAGCAGTTTCGGGAAGCCTCTGTTGCACTGGCAGTGTTTATTAATCCCAAACTTCTAACAGGTGCATCACATTTCAAAGCAGTTATCATCATCTAATATGCTTACTCAAAAAGGCAACAACATGCACTTATAAGAGACAAAAACAGAGCTGTAGTCAAGGGTATACATGAAAATATGTTGTACACTGCTGGTCGACTTCGCTGCTTTCCCCTCTGTTGGCATATTCCTTTCAATGCATTTCTTTCTATCTTTCAGTTAGATTATTTTACCATTTAAATTTATCAGTCCTGTAAGCTTACAATATAGCATTAACACTGAAGGGACTGCATATGCAATACTCGTATGTCAGCATGGTGTTCAAGGGCACAATGACGCACAGGAGATGGAAGTGTCGACCGAGTCTGGACCCCAATCCAAAGGGATATATAATAAAATATTTATTGAATTTTTAAGCGTTGATAGTATATAATTCTGTTGGCTATAATTTCACTAACACGATTCACCTACAACTTTTTCTGCCAGCCTACAACAAATGTTAAGTCACCAAAGTGCTCTACTGCTGAAAACAGCTGTGCCATCGACAAACAAAGAGATGCACAACTTTTTACATGCTCTATTCATCTATCACTGATTATGACATTGACGGTATTCGAGTATGTTGATTTTTACAAGTATTTAAGGGTCATAAAAGTAAAGTTATGAAATCCCTCATACGTGTTAGTTTAATAATACAGTGTGGTCATTTTATGGCTCGGCCCGGACCGTATATATCAGAGGTGGGACGGAAGGCACTATACGCGCGAATTTACCCTCCCTCTCGTACCTACTACTTTCAGCCAGATAAGACACGGCCAACTGATCGGTTCTGGTTAGTCACGAGACAGTTTTATCGGTACAATAGTGGCTTGCATGTCCACCATGAGTGAACGACGAATGTTTAATCGGGATTAGGAGAACAAGTATTTTTTGTTCTTCACGATGATAAACAACAGTGTTTGATATGTAGTAATAACATTGGATACATTACGAGCTTCATCCCAAGGAAGGGAGCCTATAAGCCTTCAAGGTAACACACCATTGAACAGTTCAGGAAAACATGATTTGTATTTGTACACATCACTGCCGAAAACATTTCCTAAGCTGCAAGTATAATATAAAGTATTAACCGGGCCTATGGGCCGTGGTCTACTGGGCTCTTTCTTCATCTTCCCAGACATTTCGTCTGCGGCTGCGGCAGACATCTTCAGTGGCAGTGCGATCGAAGTGTCCTGGCGGAAGTCTCAACAGCAACTGCGCTTTTTGCTTTCTACTTTTTTAATTTTTTGGGAAAATGGGAATAAAGGTAATGGAAAAACAACAAGGTATAATGGGTATGTGGGTAGGAAGAAGGATGGGTATTGGGAGGGATGTTGTTCTGGGGTGATACTGTTTATTTGGACTTTGTGGTGCTTATTTTATTTGGGCTATGTTGGTGAAGTTGTTGGCCGGTACCGCCGAAGCAACCCGGCTATTTGTGGGCGATAACTCAAGTGTTCCGGTATGTCCGCTTTGGTGAAAAGGTAGCAGCCATGATCCAATGGATCCTGACTACAACCTTGGTGCTGTGGTGAATTTTGTAGAACAGCGGTTTCTGCTTACTCAATAGTCATCGTGGCAGTCTTGTTGGTAATTTGCGGTGTCTGAAGGGTATCGGCGAGGCAGGTCAGGTGGTGGCGTCCCTCGGGCGCGGGTGTCTCTGCGAGGCTGGAAGTGTGGCGGTGGGATAACTTGCATGGGCGCCACTGCTCTCGCGAGGTCTCGTATGCTCTCAGAAATGAAGTTCTGACGAGCACGGAGAGCCCCCTCGAGCTTCGACGGCGTGAAGAGGCGTGTGTCATTTACATATCCCGCAATCCTTTCCAATTTGGCCTTGCAGCAATCTAGCGCGTCTGAAGTGCCGGCAGTCTCCTGCGTCCCGCGCCGTGAAGCCTGGGCGACCTCCTTCACTTCGTCCAATGTACGAAGAAGAGCTGCCTCCCAAGTTGTCACCCGTGCAGTCAGCTCCCTGAACACTGTTTGCATATACTGAAGTGTAGTACTGAAGGTCTGCAGCAGTTTTGTGGCTGTCTCTGTGCTGGCGTGTGAGGCTTGAAGTGCGGTGTTGACGTTGTGGAGAAGCTGGAGATCTGGTTGATGAGTGAGGGCTTTGGCATAGGTGAGGTTACGTTGTGTGCGGTGGAAGTGACTATGAGGATGTTGGTGTGGAAGGTGTGGTTGGTGTGGAAGGTGTGGTTGTTGGTGTGGCCGGCTTCCCTTCGGGCTTCTCGGACACGCTGCCTGTCCGGTGAAGTGTCCTGCCGTGTTGCAGGTGGCAGCGTGTCAGGTCGTGACCGGTGCAGGCTGCGGTGAGGCTCGCGGCACCACAGTAGTGGCAGCGTGGTTCGTTAGTACATGAGTCGGCGGTATGCCCAAATGGGCAGCAGCGGCGGCAGGGGACGGGACGACTACTCAGGCTGGCCTCAATCTGGAGCACCTGCCGAAACGCTGGGAGTCCGTCTTTCAGCGCAGCCTGGTAGTCGTTCTCTTCGATGAACTCTAGGCGAACTAGAGGTGAGGGTCCCCGGAGTGTGTGTATGCACATGACCCACCGTAGAGATGGCCAGCGGTGTCTGGTTGCTTGCAGGATATACGCATCCGTGTTGTCTGTGCACCCCCCGTATAACTGCACTGTAAGTAGGCATTGTTGCAGCGCGGGGAGGCACTGATAGCTCGAGTGCGTTCAGCGGTGAGGTTGCTTCATGTGAAGCCGGCGAGCTACTTTATCTTCAGCATCGCCGGTGCTCGGCATTGGAGGCGGCGGTTCGGGCGAGCCCGGCGAGCCCGGCGGTGGTGTTGAAGGCAAAGCAGGGGCTGCGGCGTCTTCATTTGCCTTAACATGCTCTGCTGCGTTCGTAGTCTTCCTTTTCTTCTTCCCTGCCTGTGATTGGATCGGGTTGGTGGTAGGTTGGATCTGAGAGTGGGCGGTGCTTCGTCCTCCTGACGTCTGACTGGAGCGGGTGGAATCCTTGGTTTTAGCTGTTGTTAACGCTGTTGTCATTATTTTGTTTAGTTTTAGGCCTTCTCCTTTACGATTCATGTTATTTTTTCATGTTTGTATATTTCAATGACTTAACGGTATACACGAGAATGATAGTGTGATGTTGAAGCCAATATTTCCGTGTTATCAAACTGAATTGTGTGCTCCGCGTTTTCATAAATTGCGTGCCCTGCCATTGCGGACTTCTCTGTCTGGCCCAAGCGACAATTTCTTTTATGTTTATTGATACGAGTTTTTATGCTTCTCTGTGTGGTTCCAATGTAAACTTTGCTGCATGAATACGGTATTCTGTAAACTCCTACTGTTGATAGTGGGTCCCTGGAATCCTTGGCTGAGCGAAGTATGTTTCGGATTTGTTTAGTAGGCTTGAAGACAGTAGCGATGTTGTGGCGTAGGAGTAATTTACCAATGCGGTCAGTGACCGACTTAATATAGGTGATGAAAACTTTGCCTTTCCTCTCGCTTTGTGCTGTTTGTGTGTAGCTTTTTCTGGGGTGTAACACCCTTCTGATTTCCCGTTGTGTAGCAATTTTTTGAATGCTTTTTCAAGATGTTGAAGTCTACTAGTGTTTTAATCATGGAGCGCTACGTAGAATTCGTGCAGACTGACGGCGTTGCTATGGGGAGTCCACTCAGCCCGGTTGTCGAATTTCTACATGGAATTCTTCGAAACTACAGCTTTAATTTCAGCAACACTCAAACCAGCCTGCTGGTGGCGCTACGTGGACGATACATTCGTAATTTGGAGGCATGGGGAACAAGCTTTGACAGAATTCCTGAACCATCTCAATAATATCAATAAGCACATCCAGTTCAGCATGGAAAAGGAACAAGATGGAAAATTGCCGTTTTTGAACGTCACGGTCAACAGGATGAATGATGGCAGCCTAGGCCGCAAAGTCTACCGAAAGCCGACACACACTGACCGTTACTTGCACAAAACTTCTAACCACCATCCAAAACAGAAGCGCTCCATGATTAAAAAACTAGTAGACCGGGCAACTCGTATCTATGGAACTCCGCATTTTGATCAGGAACTTCAACATCTTGAACAAGCACTCAAAACAAATGGCTACACACAACGGGAAATCAGAAGGGCGTTACACCCCAGAAAAAGCTACACACAAACAGCAAAAAGCGAGAGGAAAGGTAAAGGTTTCCTCCCCTATATTAAATCGGTCACTGACCGCATTGGCAAATTACTCCTACGCAACAACATCGCTACTGTCTTCAAACCTACTAAACAAATCCGAAACATACTTCGCTCCGCCAATGATTCCAGGGACCCATTATCAACAGCAGGAGTTTACATAAAACCGTGTTCATGCAGTAAAGTTTACATTGGAACCACACAGAGAAGCATAAAAACTCGTATCAATGAACATAAAAGAAGTTGTCGCTTGGGCCAGACAGAGAAGTTCGCAATAGCAGAGCACGTAATTCATAAAAACGGAGAGCACATCATTCAGTTTGATAACACGGAAATATTGGCTTCAACATCACACTATCATTCTCGTCTATACCGTGAAGCCATTGAAATATACAAACATGAAAGTAACATGAATCGTAAAGAAGAAGGCCTAAAACTAAACAGACCAACAGACCAGCAGACCAGCAGAAGAGACGAGTCATCCAGGTTTACCTGGGCGGAGTGTTCGCTGCCCAAGACCTAGCCGCTTTATGCGGCTTTATCTGGGCAGTGTAATAGAATTGTCTTGTGTCTCAGGCGATTGTCTTGGGCAGTGCTATATCTAGCCTTAAATGAGTGCTATTGCCCCGTGAGAGGTGTGCGCACAGTGCTAGCTGTTCTCTTCCGTCTGCCTGGGAGGCATCCGAGCACAGTCCGGTTGACAGGCTAGAGGGAAAGGAACTAATGTTCCGGTAAGGGACTTACCAAGCCCATTTCTGGGCTTGGGGGTGTGGAGTCGGAGGTAAGTGGCCCTGTTTAGTTCTGGTTACCCAAAGCATCTTTGGACAACCAGTAACTTGGTCGGCGGCGAGGAACCCTGTGGTCGTAGCGGCCAAGGGTGTTCACCAGGTTATTAGGATGGGAGTCTAGCTTACTATAGATGGTGCGGGATCTCTCCCGCACCACGTCCACAATGTACGGGACTCCGGAATAGGTGTGAAGAATGTGGGACGGGAACCTACGTCCGGTATCATAGAGCATTCGCAGTGCCCTGTTCTGGACGTACTGCATTCTGCGGATAGTGGTCGGAGCCGCTGATCCCCAGACTTCGCAGCCGTACAGAATCAGGGGCGGTATAATCGCCCAATACAGGCGTAGCTTAGGTGTGTTTCCATGCTGGATTTTAGTACAGGGTGCAACTGCCTGAGTGCTCCATGCCCTTTTCCGACTTTGACCCGGACGTGAGGGGCGTAGGTGAGGCCGCGATCGAGGAGGACGCCGAGGTATCTGGCAGTGGGAATCCAGGGGATTTGCCTCTGCCTCAACCTCAGCGACCAATCCGGTCGCCTAGCTCGGACCTTAGCCAGGAGAAGAGCGGAGCTCTTCTCGGGGCTAATAGCATTGCGAAGCACAAAACGTGCCCTAGCTCGAAAACGTTTAAAAGCAACGAAGTTCTTTTCTGTCGGGTGCAACTGAAAAAGCCGAAAAGCACGTTTGCGTGCTTTTATAGCCACACGGCATTCCTCAGACCACCAGGGTACAGGGGTGTGACGTGGGGTAGAAGAACCTCGAGGAATGCTGGATTCAGCAGCGAGCAGGATGGAACATGTAAAATATCCCACCATTTCATCGACGGTGTCAAAACCATCGTCAGTGAGGTGTATACGGGAATGAAACTATTCCCAGTCAGCCTTGGAAATAATCCAGCAAGGATGTCGCGAAGGCGCATGGTGGCGGCCGGATAAATAGATGTTAATTGGGTAATGATCGCTCACAAAGAGGTCGGAAAGCACAGACCAATCAAGGAGTGGAACTAATACCGGGCTGCAGAATGAGACGTTTAGTACCGAGTGCGTACCATAAGCGGATGACAAGAATGTCGAGTCACCAGTGTTCAGCAAAATCAGGTCATACAAATCGAACGCGTCTACTATGAGGCAGCCACGAGCATCATCAATGTCAGAGCCCCAGAGCGTGTGTTTGGCATTCAGATCTCCCAAGATAAGTAACGGTGAGGGGAGCTGAGCCAAAAGAGCCTGGAGATCCTGCTTTTGAATTGCACAGAGCGGAGGCAGACAAATGTTGCAGATGGTAAAAGAGATGCTCTCCCGCTGTATACGAACAGCGACAGCTTGCAACGGCGTGGTTAATGGTATATTGGTGGCAGAGATATTAGGCGCCAC
The DNA here is from genome assembly GCA_030765055.1 of Mantis religiosa. Taxonomy (NCBI): domain Eukaryota; kingdom Metazoa; phylum Arthropoda; class Insecta; order Mantodea; family Mantidae; genus Mantis; species Mantis religiosa. The sequence continues at coordinate 103,423,255 of CM060950.1, forward strand.
TAAAGTAGCAACGCCACCGCTTGCTCGTGTGCCTGCAACGGAGTCTCCCCTAAATGCCGAAAAAGAGGTTAGCTGTAATGAGTGATAGTGATGCAAATGGGTTTCTTTGAGACAAATAACTGATGGTGACCGTTGAGAAACTAAAAACTGTAGGTCTTGAACTCGAGCTCGGAAACCATTGACGTTCCACTGGATTATTTCCACAAAGAGTTTTTAACGGGCCGTTTTAACTTTGGCTGACTTGGGCCCTACGATTTGAAAATCGTTAGTCTCCTGTGACTCCGCTGATGTTCGGGAGTCAGAACTCCTACGGCTCGTAGAACGAGACCAGGATCTAATAGAAGGCGAGCGACTTCGCGATCTATGTTGTGGCCGGGATCGGTTTTCCACATTTACTACGGGATTGTTGTTACTCGCTGATGGCTTGGTGGCTGGAGTCTATACGGCTGAAACGGAGGTAGTGCTGGTGGATATACAAGCAGTCTGAGACGTGGGTTTAACGGCTAGAAAGTCAGTCTGTGTGGAGGCGTGGGCGACAGGGACGTGTTGAACAGCAACAGTGGTATTTGGAGTACGGCGAGCTGCTAATGCATATCCAGTAGTAGTGGTAGCACGCTCTAGTTGTTCAAAGCGCAGTCGTGCCTCTGGAAAAGTCAGGCGTTCCTTTACACGTAGCTCCTGAATACTTTTTTCGTCCATGAATCTAGGGCACTGTCGCGAGCTGGAGGGATGACTACCGCCACAGTTCACGCAACAAGGTGTTCGACTGCAGTTTGGGTCGTCGTGTATCGGTAGGCCACATTGCTCACAAAGAGCAGGATTGGTACACGTGACCTTACTATGTCCGAACCGCTGACATTGGAAACAGCACATGGGGTTCGGGACATACTGGCGGACGCTCGCGCGTTCATAGCCGCAATAGATGTACTCGGGTAACTAAGTCCCGGCGAAAGTAAGAAAAACCGTACGTAATGGGTACTCCTTGCCATCTTGTTTTCGTGTTAGCCGGTACGCCTGACAAACAAGTTGATCAGAGTGGCAACTTACTATTTCTTCATTCGCAAGACCATTTAAGCTGGAGGTGGTGACTACTCCTCTACAGGTGTTAAGCGTTTTGTGTGGGACTACCCGGATAGAATAGGAGCCCAACAAAGTCGCTTTTTGCAGTTTGCGAGATTGGTCTGCACTTGTGCTCTCTAATAGTAAGGTGCCGTCTCGGAGGCGCGTCGCATTTTTAACAGGGCCACTGATCTTATCTAGTTCACGCCTTATATAGAACGGACTAATATCTTTAAACGTTTTGCCATCACCTGCCAAGGTCATCACTAAATAAGGGTCGGTGAAAGAGGTTTTGCGCGGAGACATTATGATATAGACTATTTAAAAAGAAACCAGCAAGAATACCAATTATGTAAATTAAGGAGATATCACTATATGTACGTCACTGTCCACCAGTATACATTGTAAACAATTTCAATGAACTTTTCAGATAAATTGTGATGTTTATTTTTAAGAATATAGTAAATATAAACTATTTAAGTGTATTTAGCAGCATAAGGAAAATAATTAGCAATATATAACTATTTTATAACGAAACTAAGCAAAGGAATAAACAGGTAACTTCTATAGATCTGTTTATACCACCTTAGGTTTGATTAGGGTCAGTAATGTGCTGAGAGACCGGTTTCTCACACAATGCCAATAGGAGCCACTTAGCGTTGTCGATACGTCCTTCACTCATTTTCTAGTCATTAACCCTCTTTACCTTTTCTAGGCAAATCTTCAGTTTAAAAGTGTACACTAGATTACGTCGCAAAAGACGCTTCATTCACAACCCGAATGCTAACCTTCTTATGAGTGATGTTGTAAGTGGTATACGTGAGCACTGAGCTCGCTATTCTTTGCACTCCTCTTGGCATGATGTAATTCATAAACAATAATCATCCTATAGATAGTCAACACGAAAAATTCAATGCCATGACCGGGATTTGAACCACGGATCTCCTGGTTTCCATCCAGTCACTTTAAACCATTGAGCTACCATGGCCAACTTACCGTTACGACACTAAATTCTCCATTTGACTCATATTATTTCCCCGGTAGACCACTAGGGGCTCTCGCATTCGAGATACTCCGTTTGTGGCGACTTACTATCGTAAGTACTTGAAACCCAGGTTTCATCACTTACTGTTAGTTGCAGCATGGCCCGCTGAAGATGTCCAAAATGTGGATGAAAACATGTTCCGGAAGATTGAGCATCAAAACTCTGAGTAAGTACTCTTAAGTACATTAAAGAATGTCATCTACTCATAAGTAACCAAAAACTGATGTCTCACTTTAAACACTTTGGTTATATAAAAAAAAGTCATCCTGTATGCTTGCAATTTTAAAAATTTAGCAGCTGTATGAAGATTTTTTTTTTCTATGAGGTTTAAGGGCACGATGTCAAACTTAAAAGCTAAAACAATGTATAAAAGTTAGCTTTAAAAAGTTAAAACATGACGCTAAACGTTAAATACAATAATAATAAAAAGTAAAACAGCAAAATTATAAAAATGCTATGAGAAATCTTAAACGGCTGCTAAAACTAAAAGACAAGTTAGATATTTTTCTTTAATATGTCTTTTTTCTTTAGGTTTGGCGTTTATCAATCCCGTTGTGCAAAACTTATTAATGAGACATTTGACATCATTTTTATGAACTGTATGACTGTCCGTCTTGTTCGTTAAATGTCAAACTTAAAATTACGTAGGTATCAAATATAATTAGGAATAATCGAATTACATTTATAAACGGAAAGGAAGTTCTCGTATACATTTGCTAAATTGCAAATACTACATGGCAAAGCGAGAAAGCATATCGGGAAAAATTCGCAACACAGAGATGTTTACCTCAGCTTATCGCACATACACGGCGAGTCCAGTGCATGTATAGTCTGTTCAGATGTAATCATGTCTTCTGGACAGTATTATGTCATACATCGGCAGGCGCCAGAAAACATATCATAGACACACGCAGCTTCCAATCGCTCTACTTGTGTTTCGTCACTTGCTGTACATCAACTTACTAATATTTCACCCTTCTAATCCACCAGATAAGACCCGATAAGAGACGATCACAGCGCTGGTCACCTGAAGGTCGATAATGTCGAGTAATAATATAAACCTCCATGAGAATCTGCATCGACTTCAGGAATATATAAATAATACACCAGAAGGCAGGTAAAAGGGTTGCCTTCCTTAGCTACGGCGCCAGCAAGACGAGATACAGTTTACTCTCGTGACACAAATTTACAGTTTAGGTCTGATTCAGAGCCTGGGTGTCTTATCTCAGGTCTAAAATACCGGCATGAAAGACTCAAATGTACGTGGGCATATAATAAAACACAAAATACCCACTCAGAACAAATTTAATAATTTTGAGAAGTAAATAAGATTAACGGAAACAATATCGTGTGCAAGATAATTAAAAAAGTAACCGAACGGAGAAATTTGTTTTATGGCGAAAATAGTTTTTCTGGAGCACGTCACTCTGCGAATACAACGTCGCGGATTGAGACGCCGCGCGATTACATAGAATGTATGTACAAGATGAACCCGACCCACTGCCCAGCCTAAGCTTATCGCGGTAAAACAGTGAATTAGATTCAGAAAAGATTTGACACGGCCGGGCACGGCCAACACTCCGAATAGACGTTTCAGAAGATAAAGCAGAAACCACAGGTTTCCGAGAGAAGAATATAAGAAAGGGATGATAAAACCATATAAATTAATAAGCAATTGGGAATATATGATTTAAGAAATAATAAAGTCAAAAGGAATATTGTAATAGGAATAACGTGTAAATGAAATAAATATAGAGGAAAAGTTGCCGTAAGTTAGGACGAGCAGACGAGGCCGGATACGTAAACAATAGAACAATAGAGACCCAAAATTCCTTCGCCAGCATGCAGCCACTAACAATAATGAGATTTAAGGAAAATATGTAGAGGCAGGATGCAGTACCGTTATGACGCCTAGGTGTCATACAACTTTAGGGGGTGGACCCGTGACTGCTGCACAGTTGAAGGTGAATGGAAATGGCCAATAAAGTCGTAGAAATAAACTCCCCCAGTAAAATGTAGCGTAAAATACGTGGTAGGCGTGATATAGAGAACAAATAGAAAAGGCGTTGAGATAGATAAACTGGGAATAAGCCGAGAGTAGGGCGAGGTGAGAAGCGTGACTCGGTTGGTTACCACGAAACTGAGAAGACGGGCTACTTTGATATCTGATGGCAAGGTAATAGTGGAATTAGATTTCAAACGTGATAGGATTAAATATTTTCAAAGAGACAAGGAGACGCAACGAGAGTGATAGCAAGCAAAAAAAGCAGAGCAATCCGACAAGTAAGATCTGTGGGAATAAACAATTCACAGGAAATTGAAGGACTTTTCACTGACTGGTGATAACTGCGGGACCCTGAGAGAGTACTCTTGCTCACCGACACCTAAGAAATTATAACTTGAAGTTGAGGCTTGAGATATGACAAAACAACAACAGTTCACATCCAGGTTCAAGTATGAACTCCACAATGCAGTTAATCATGATATAAAATGTACTAAAATGCTACAAATGTTGTTCTTTGTTTCCTCTGTTATTAAGTGTGCTGGAAATTTAGCTCTACCAGAATGTTTAATATGCTCTGGTTACTACTTACTGCAACAATCCTTAACCATCCTGTCATACCACACCAAAAGGCCACCCCAAGAGAAATCTTTTTCGATTTTCAGACCAGAAATGAGCTGCTATTGCGGACTTATCAATATTTTTGTATCTTAAGTACCTGAAGTGTTCTTTCTTTCTAGTGCCTATGTTTCTACAGGCACTTAATATACAAAAATATTGATAAGTCCGCAATAGCAGCTCATTTCTGGTCTGAAAATCATGAAATTGAAGATAGCACCGAATTACTAAAATACGTACAAAAACTTAGTGAACTCGTCATAGGGGAGAGAATATACATAGAAAAACATAAAAACCAACTAATGAACTTTGAAATCCCGCCAGAAGAGAATCCCACATTTAAGTTCATCACTAAATAAACAGGTGGCAGCAGAAACTCCAGAATTACCCACACCACTGGATCAAGCTTTAGTCGCATGAGCCGACGATGCAAACGATGGTTTGCGAAACATGTCCTCAAAATAGGTACGTAAGTGAAGCCGATGTGTAATAAATACGACTCATCTATAAATTAATAATTATTTCGCTTCACTGTGGTGTTCCAATACAGTTAAATCTCGATATTATAAGAAACTGTTCATTTCCTGTTTAATTCAAAGTAATAGTTAATTTTCACTACAGTTTGAGAAGTTGTTTTCAAGGTAAGAGTAAATCAAAAAGCTCTTCACACTTTTAATCTGCTATACTTCCTGCACTATAAATGGTAGTTGAATACTGTCAAGCAGATACTGTAAAGTTTTAAGTACAACCAGAGCTTTATAACGCACAATAGCATCAGCTATTCCACATTTGTACTGCTTTAATGTAAGCAAAATAGCTACAATGCAACACAAGATGAAGCTACATCTTACCTAAATGGGAAAGTCAACAGGCATGTTTGGATATGGTGGTTGTAAAATCCCCATGTAACATTGAAACAGCTCCAAATTTAACGTCTTTTGCACTGTATCACTGACCAACATTTATAGAACTTTCTTTTTTGAGAGAAAAGTGGCTATTGGAGGGACATATTTTAGCATTAAATATTACAAACAGAAGCATTATTAACAGTGAAGTTTTCTCACTGTGACTCAACAAAACTTCAACATATTTTAGCATCCTACAAAACTGGCTTGTTCCTCATATGAATAAAGATTTAAGAGATTACATTTTCTAGAAGAACAGAGTCCCACCACACTGGCATTGGAATGTTCCACATTTCCTGAATGATGGATAAGCTGCATGGAGTAGAAAGACTTGACACTGCAGTTCTGGCACAAGGTCTCCTGATCCCACACCCTGTGATTTCTTCTTCTGGGAAATTGTGAAAGATGCAGTTTAGCAACTACCCTTCCCATGAATTTGAATAACTAAAGAAACTGTATCACAGATGCAGTGAACTCAGCAACACAAACATTCTTTGAGGTAGGATGAATTCAGCTATCATCTACAGATGTATTATTTTATCTTGACAGGAATCCTGCACGGTAGGGATGAGTAGCAACTGTGGTGGGGTAGTACACCTATCGCCACAATGCATCACACGCATAAGATTACAAGAGGGGAGTGCGGTGGATAAGGTGTCTAAAAACAAATCTCACTCTCGAAGCCAGTATTGCAGCTCTTATAAACTAAGTTATAATTCTTACTATGATAGTAATCTACACGCTTTTGTTGGATTTTAAATAGTACATAGGCATTTGGAACAAAACCCTGTTCTTTTTAGTTAATTGATGGAAATTAATCATTTCTCCACACTAGCCGTATATAGGCTAAGATATTTGATGGATAGAGTCAACATGAAAAATCCAATGCCATGGCCGGGATTTGAACCACGGATCTACTGGTTTCCGTCCAGTCGCTCTTAACCTTTGAGCTACCATGGCCAACGTGCCTTCCTGACATTGAATTCTCCAGTTGACTCGTATATTTCCCCGGTAGACCACTAGGGGCTCTCGCATCCGAGATACACCGTTCGTGGCGACTTACTATTGTAAGTACTTAAGTCCCAGGCTTCATCATTTAACAATTATTATTTTTAGTTAATTGATGGAAATTAATCATTTCTCCACACTAGCCGTATATAGGCTAAGATATTTGATGGATAGAGTCAACATGAAAAATCCAATGCCATGGCCGGGATTTGAACCACGGATCTACTGGTTTCCGTCCAGTCGCTCTTAACCTTTGAGCTACCATGGCCAACGTGCCTTCCTGACATTGAATTCTCCAGTTGACTCGTATATTTCCCCGGTAGACCACTAGGGGCTCTCGCATCCGAGATACACCGTTCGTGGCGACTTACTATTGTAAGTACTTAAGTCCCAATAGTAAGTCGCCACGAACGGTGTATCTCGGATGCGAGAGCCCCTAGTGGTCTACCGCGGAAATATACGAGTCAACTGGAGAATTCAATGTCAGGAAGGCACGTTGGCCATGGTAGCTCAAAGGTTAAGAGCGACTGGACGGAAACCAGTAGATCCGTGGTTCAAATCCCGGCCATGGCATTGGATTTTTCATGTTGACTCTATCCATCAAATATCTTAGCCTATATACGGCTAGTGTGGAGAAATGATTAATTTCCATCAATTAACTAAAAATAATAATTGTTAAATGATGAAGCCTGGGACTTAAGTACTTACAATAGTAAGTCGCCACGAACGGTGTATCTCGGATGCGAGAGCCCCTAGTGGTCTACCGGGGAAATATACGAGTCAACTGGAGAATTCAATGTCAGGAAGGCACGTTGGCCATGGTAGCTCAAAGGTTAAGAGCGACTGGACGGAAACCAGTAGATCCGTGGTTCAAATCCCGGCCATGGCATTGGATTTTTCATGTTGACTCTATCCATCAAAAAACCCTGTTCTCCTCAAGCAGGCATGATAACCAACTGTCGGCCTTTCGACATCGCTGCAGAGTCCCTGTAACGAGTTTCACTCCAGGCATGTGGTCTAGTATGTGCTGCATTGATATAAGTTTCATCCATATGAATTATATAAACTTCACTCCGACATCTCCGAATATTTCGTAAATACTTAGGCCTTTTTGCCCTTATGGTACGATGTTCGATTAAAATTTGTCTGTCACGCTTAGTGGTTTTTCCCCCCATATAAATCCTAGCTTCAAAAGAACTCTTCTTAATGTTCAAACACTGCCTTGGAAGTCAATAGAATTTAGAAGCTTCATAGGCACTTTCTTCAGAGTTGGTCTTTGTTTTTCTGTGCTTTAAAAATTATTCATAGTTCGCCTAGCTGCTTCTGAATTAAGACATCCAAATAAGATTTTGTGCATGTTCTTAATCTTTGTTTTCTGGGCTTAGAGAAGGACATTGCTGCACTAGCACCAATGGCTTTTCTTTCCTTAATAGCTCATCTAAACTGCTTTCAGACACAACTGTTGCCTCAGATGCCCTTTATCAGATTTTTGTAGAAGACCTAGACCATTATTCCTTATATATATAGACATTGGTTATTACTTCTCCTGTTTTTAAATGTAGCACTTTATTTCCTAATGTGTTGCTAGGAGGAGTCATTTCTAAATGCTCTCTTGGAACCAGCAGACATGCATATTTTGAAACAAGCTGTATTATTACCGAGTAGCTCTGCACGTGTTTACTCGCTCGCAACTGATACGCAACTGACCTGCCCTCCCCTCCAGTTGCTACTGTTCTGAAGTGGACTCGTCAAGATACCACTAAGCATCACCCTCCATCTGTCAAGATATAAAAATACATCTGTACATATTATCCATGCAGCCATAGGGGGGCATAGTGAACATCTGCGAACCTCCTTGTATGTATAATCAAATTTACAGAATTAAAATACAACATATAGTTTAATAAATACAGCCAACTGAAAGTGAGTACATCTTTTTGAATCACCCTGGAGTATGGCAGGTCTAATGAGCTTTGGATTGACAAAATTTAAAATAGTATCCTCACATTTGTTTCAGGTGAGCATAGTGAGTTGCAAGGGTTTGCTGCAAGAGAAACTTCACTAAATTTCACATTTAAACTTTAGAAAGCTTCAAGATAATGACAGCAGAAATCTGCTTTTGTTTGCTCTGTTCCTGTACCTATGGATTCATCAGCCAAAATTGTGCCATACCCTTGCTGCCAGCAACAACCAATCTGCTCCCCTAAGACTAGCTACAATACATGTGCTCCTTGTGCTATACTAAAATTAGGACACAGTTGAGCATTCTCTAAACAATTTTGGAGTCTCCATTCTTATTAGAAAGTACATGTTAGTATTACAATTCCTTTCTTGGAAGTGTTGAAAACAGTGTTGTAATAAATTAAATTTAAAGGGAGTCGATTAATGACACTAAATAACACTTAATTTTAAATTCTACCGGAACATGTTTCAGAGACTTTGCCTCCATCGTCAACCGAACATCAACTGGTTATCAGAGGTGTAGCTGGCGATATTTTGTCATAGGTCTACTCTGGTGGTGGTTCGAGGAACTTGCTAAACAAATCTTTCTGGGGATGTCGAAATTGAATACTTTGTTCCTATTTTTTTAAATTAAGATTTGTTCGCATGTGGACAGTTCTTGTTTTCCTGGTGGATGTTTTAGTAGTTTTGGTTCTGGATTTATGTTGTGGTTTTTTCCCCCCAAAAATGCGTGGCAACTGCTGATTTTTCTAATTGTTTATATTTTATGTTCCTAAAGAGTTCCTTTGCTCTTGTTTCCAAATTTCTTTTGGTTTTTCCAATATAAGTTTGACTACAGTCATAACATTCAATTTGATATATACCAGATTTTTTGTTAGATAGAATGGCATCTTTGATGTTTGAGCAAATTAGGTTTTTAAGGAGTAATGGTTGACTGGTACTAGTTGAATGTTTTGTTTTTTGAAGACTTTTTTGAATTTATTAAGGGCCCATGGATGGTAAGTGAATTTTTTGAAAATCATATTAGTTTCTGTAGCTGAGAGGGTTGTGGTTTCCTTTATTAGCTTCTTCTTTTTTGCTAAGTTCACTTTTTTGTCTACTAATGATTTGGGAAAGTAATTTTTTGTGCTATTTCAATCATTTTGTTGTATTCTGTCTTGTATTCTTCTGCTGTGAGAGGGATGTTGACCAGTCTGTGAGTTAAATAGGCAATCTTCAATAGTTTAACACACAGACTGGTCAACATCCCTCTCAAAGCAGAAGAATACAATAAAATTATTGAAATAGCACAAAAAATGACTTTCCCAAATCATTAGTAGACAAAAAAGTGAACTTAGCAAAAAAGAAGCTAATAAAGGAAACCACAACCCTCTCAGCTACAGAAACTAATATGATTTTCAAAAAATTCACTTACCATCCGTGGGCCTTTGATAAATTCAAAAAATTCTTCAAAAAACAAAACATTCAACTGGCACTAGTCAAAAACCTAATTTGCTCAAATATCAAAGATGCCATTCCACCTAACAAAAAATCTGGCATATATCAAATTGAATGTTGTGACTGTAGTCAAACTTATATTGGATAAACCAAAAGAAATTTAGAAACAAGAGCAAAGGAACACTTTAGGAACATAAAATATAAACAATTAGAAAAATCAGCAGTTGCCACGCATTTTTGGGAAAAAAACTACAACATAAATCCAGAACCAAAACTACTAAAACATACATCAGGAAAACAAGAACTGTCCACATGCGAACAAATCTTCATTTCAAAAAATAGGAACAAAGTATTCAATTTCGACATCCCCCAGAAAGATTTGTTTAGCAAGTTCCTCGAACTGCCACCAGAGGGTACCTATGACAAAATATCGCCAGCTACTCCACTGAGAACAATTCGATGTTCGGTTGACGATGGAGGCAAAGTCTCTGAAACATGTTCCGGGAAAATTTAAAAGTGTTGTTTAGTGTCATTAATCGACTCCCTTTAAATTTAATATGCTAGTATGTATTATGAGTTAAATATTCAAAGTGTACCTGTGAAGTGTCACACAAATTAAAACAATACTGCACTTTTTACATTGTTTAGTAAACATGAAAAGTAACTTATTTTAAGAAGTAAATCTTATATATTTCATGCTACTTCAATTGTAATTTGGCAGCACAGCCTGGCAAATAGTCATAATGTTGTGTTCAGGATCGTTAGTTTCTTTAACTGCTCAGAGCTTTAGGTTTTCAGAGAAAGCAAAACATTATAGCAAAGATTAAGCCAACGCTAGATATTTTTATGAGTTTAAAAATGAGAAACTATGCACTACACTTCAAAATTGAATACTACAATTCTTCAAAGTGGCTAACTGCATGTAAATAGAAAAGTAAGTTATTTTGCTGACCTTGCATTCTTTTAGAAACTGATTGCTGATATTAGTAAACTTTCACAAAACAAAAATTTGACATGAGAAGATGCAATGACAAAAATGAAAATTTTTAGTAAAACTAGAACAGACATTTAATTAAGTAAATAATGCAGGCCATATGTTTTGAAACATAATGTTGGTTCAGTCTAATAAGTAGTAATAAAGCATTTAATCAATGTAACTTATTGGTACAGCAAGATCTACACTTCAGAGGTCATTTTGAATATGATGAATTCCTCAATCGCGAAAGAGTTCTTGCACATGCTAGCCAAGTATGACATCAACTAGTCACACACCGGCAAAGTGCTGAAATTGTCATTGGAACATAAAATTCAAAATATTACCAAAAGAATTAGTGATGGAATTTCGGATTTAATAGGATAAAAGTAAAGATAGAGCTTTTCTTGCTTTAATGATGGACAAAATGGAGGTTGCAAAATTATCTCAGCTTTCCACCGTCATTTCTATGTAAAAATGGTGAAAATCAGGACAGACTTTTAGCCTTTACAGTGTAAGCAATAATCACTCTGCAATTGCATTTAATGAGCATGCATATAAAATCCTTAGAGACTTTCAGTGCAACTCTGAAAACAAGTTTACAGCTCAAGGATATTGTGGAGCTGTAATATTTTCTGGCCATTTAAATGGGTTACAAGCACTAGTGAAGAACATATTTTCCAAGGCTCTATTCATTTACGTTACACTCATAAATTTAACCTAGCTTTATCACAGTCAGTGTAATTCATAAAGAAATGTAAAATATTTTTCATGGCATTGAACAGTTCTTGTTTGTTCACTTTTTCCTCATTCAACTAAATGTGTAAATGCAATGAATACATCAAAAGTCAAGAATAGTTTCCAGTGGTGTCAATTATGCATTTGAATTAAAACTCTAGAATTGGGAACACAGTGCATGAAAATAACAGAACTGATCTCATGGGATAGTGGCACTTCTGTTTGTGCCAGAGGAAACCTAGCAATCACTGAACAATTTCTTCTTTTCTTTACTATTGGAAATTTTCAGTTATATTTTCCCTCTCACTGATGCATTATTCAATATTCTCCAACAGATTTATTTATTTATTTTCAATCCAATAGCACACACAAAAACAAAGCTACATAGACCACATCAGTTTATAATACAAAATAATTACAATATAAAATAACACTATACACATATAGACAATTGTTCTTAACCCCACATCAGTCATGTGATAAAGAATACAAGTTTATAAAATTAACCTAAATATTGATAATGTAAATTTGTGCACACTATTACATCAAAAACTCAACTATGCTTAAAAAGTGATTAATTTCCATTGTGGATAAGAAACTCATCTTTATTATAAAAACAATGGGTTAACAAATACATTTTGAGTTCTTTTTTAAAAGTATTTCTATCGCTCAGTCTGTTTGGTAATATGTTGACGTATTTTGATCCAGCATAAATAATATATTTCCAAACTGGCCCCTATAGGATTGAAGAAAAAAGTCATTTTGTCTGCGAGTGTGGTGTTTGTGTATATCTTTATTTAGGCAAGGGGATACTGTTGAGTGTGTTTTTACATACAAAATAACATAATTTACATATATGCAAAAGAGGGGTAAGATTTTGAATTTCTTGAAGTAAGTTTAAAGAATCATGAAACAATTTTAAACACACACACACCCACCCACGCACGCATGCACATACACTTAACATATCAACAAATCTCACTGCCATTTTAACAGGACATGGAAGGCTTAAAGCCTATCACAAGAGATTCAACATAATTGATGATGCTACATGCACCTGCAACAGAGGAGACGAAACCACAGATCACATCCTGTATGACTGCATCAAATGGAAGGACCAAAGGGAAAATCTAAGGATGCAAACAAACAAGAAAGGAGGGAAGTGGCCAGTACATAAACCAGCACTTGTGGGACAATATCTAAGGGACTTCAGTGAATATGTCAACACAATCAATCTAGAAAGTGCTGAATAACTAAATAAGTAAATTAATTCTGAAAGACTAAAGTGACTGTGTGAACACAATCTAAAAACACAATAATTTCAATACCTCAGTTAATATGAACAATCAGAAAGCAAAGCAAAGCAAACCAGAACATGTAATATTACAAATGTAATGGAACATGTGGATGAATAAGGGAAAACGAAAACACAAACACAAACACACACACACACACACACACACACACACCACACACACACACACACACACACACACACACACACACACACACACACACACACACACACACACACACACACACACATGTGTGCGCGCTTGCTCACACGTACACACGTGCACATGCCACACCAGGGAAAAAGTAACATGAAGCTGCCAAACAATGAAATTATTATTGTAAGTTATTTAGTTTATTCTGAAAGTCAGGGAACATAACTTTTTGCACCATGTGTTCTGAAAGGGGATGCATTGGCAGACACTTGTGATTTCTTGAACTGGAAGCATCCAGAGATAATTACAACTCATGAAAATAGTTCAAGGCACAGAGACCGCATTGTTAACTTAAGTTAATTGATGGAAATTATTCATTTCTTCACACTAGCCGTATACAGGCTAAGGTATGGGATTGATAGAGTCGGCATGAAAAATTCAATGCCACGACCAGGATTTGAACCACGGATCTACTGGTTTACATCCAGTCGCCCTTACCCATGGCACTGAATTTTTCATGTCGACTATCAACTGCATTGTTAAGTTTTAAAAACAGAAGATAGATGCATTTCTAAATAATCAAGGTGTTAGTTACCACGATGCATTTTAAGGTATGTGCTACAGATAAAACATGTACTTTATATAAAAGAATTGAAACACGTATAATGTGGAAACCTAGTAAACCAGAAATTTGATTACTCTTAGCTGAAATATGAAAAGGCTGCATAAAAAATAATAGAATTAAAGAGTATTTTCTGAAATGAGAATTGGCCATGCATTTTTCTTCATAAACATAGACAGAAATAATCCCGAAGGAGGACTCTTATTTTGAGTTATTAAATTCCAGCCACTGACAGACTCTAATCTAATCTAAAAAAGATATGTAAAGCTGATGGTGACAACCATGCGTTAATCTAAAGAAGAACTAAGATCATCCATGTCACAACATAATCTTTCCTGACCTGTAATTATTCTACACCTGAAATGCAAACCTAAACATACAAAGGCAGAAAATAGTGTTGTTTCCTCACATTGTGGCCCTTATTTGTGACTTGCAACAGTAGTGTTACTGAAGCCATTTTCTAGTTTGTTTCGCTTCCACTCCATGCTTATAAATGTATGAGTTTGAAAGAACACTATTTAAATTAGGAGTGTTAATGTTTATGCAGTTCTCCACTATGCCCGAAAACAAGTACACTATAATAGATCTTTATGTATGATACGTATGTGGTAACTCCTGTAGAGAAGTTAAGTGATTTGAAACACAATTTCTAGTTTATCTATTACAATCAGGGAAACCATGGAAAGACTTGTGAATAAATATAGGGGAAGAGGGTCTTTTCTAAACAGAAAGCAAACAATAACAAGCCAGTTCTCACTGGGGAGAAACTGAATGAAACTGGAGAAAGTATAGAAAACCTTAGCCTATATATGGCTAGTGTGAAGAAATTATTAATTTCCATTAATTAACTACTAAAATAGAAAAATCTCTTTGAAAGTCTGTGTGAATGCAAATTCAATGAGAAGATGCAGAAATATATTGATAGACATGAACATCATCTCCAACATCTCTTATGATAAGTTCTCATTATTGTAATTGTAACTATAAATATGAGAACAGGAAGTGGAAGCTAGAACATTATACCTCTTTCAGTACCAAGGTGACCAGCAACAAGCTACCGAGCAATGGTCACAATCTGAGGAGAAAGCACAATAAATGCAAACATAACAGAGGAAAGACTAAAGAACTTAAAATACTTTTTGTCAAAATATTCTGCACGTAATTCAGCAGTTCTGCATAAAAAGGTAATTCAATTACACAAAACTTATACACTGCCACTGCCACCAAACAAGAAGACAAGTCAGCAGTAGCATTTAACTTATGGAACAAAAACCATAACCTTCACCTGAATCCAAAATTATTAAAAGGTGTGATAAACCATAACAAACTGATGTGGAAGAACATCTTAATATGGAAATATAAAGACAAAGTAATAAACTTTGAAATCCCACCAGTCAATAACTTGATAAAGAAGATAAGGAACAGCTCCCAAAACTAGGCCCTCGAAAAATCAGAATGTAAGTCACATAGTGTGAAAAACCGACTACAAATAGTTTTATCAATTTAAATTATTGTTTTATAATGGAAACAATGGCCGTTGCTGTAGCTCTTGTGTAACATGTGCTCTGATGTACAGTTTCTGCCAGTCACATTTTCTATGTTTAGCAACAGAAACCTATGAGAAAATTGACGTGACATGCGCCATTAAGTTTTGCACTTTCTTAGGCAGCCCAAATGTTGCATAACTGCCCAGTAACTTATCATACAGCTGCTCTCAACTTTGGATGTCAACTGTGAATTTTAAGCTTTCTGCCCAAACAGATTTTCACAATAATGAAGAATTAGATGGAAATTAAAAATGGATTACAAATTTAAGAGAAGTATATTCCTTCAGCTTATCATATGGAATAGAAATTTGGGGCTATATGGGTAGGTTATTTAATTTGCAAAAAAGGGCTATCAGATTGGTTTTTAATACGAGCTCTCCTGAGCCACGTAGGGAAAAACTTATACTTAAAGGGATATTAAGAGTATATTCTCTGGCATATGTATATTTAAAACAGTAACCTACGCAGTGCAAAGTCAATACCTTAAAAATAGCAATGTACATAGTTATTACACCAGGCACAAGGATGATTTTAGGCAAAATTTTAAAAAGAATATTTCACACAGAGATTCAAATATGAAGGGTTTATTACTTCACACAAAACTACCTACATATTTAAAATGTTGCAAGTGTAAACAATTTGAGAGTGATATGGAGAAGTACTTGATAGTAAAAATTTAGTATTCATGTAGGTATGTATCATATATTTACTATCATATGCTTAACACTCCTTTTTGTAAATGTTATGTAGTCATGCAGGATTTTATAACACTGTTCACAATTCTATTTTAGTTTTATAGCTGTAATTAGACAATGTCAGCAACTGTAATAATAATAATGATGATAATGATGATGATAATAATGATAATAATGATAATAACAACAATAATAACAATATATACATATATTATTACTATTATTATTATTATTATTATTATTATTATCATCATCATCATCATCATCATCAAAAATAAAAATGTAAACTACACACAGCGACAAATACTTGTTTATCAAAAAGAAGTGATTTGTCCATATAGCATAATATTACATATATTATTAGATGCTCTTAAGCAATTATTTCTGTGTATCAAAAAGGCAATTGCTTTGTACAAATTACTCTGGTGTATTTGAATACTGTCTCTCTGCACAAAAATTGGCGAGTTTTATATTATGCAAGGATGATAGGACAATGTCATTTAAGTGTGCTTATCAGCAGGTACAATGTCTTAACGACAAAATGAACTTACAGGCTATTAATATATTTTGATCACAAAAATCAAAAGAGACTTAATATTACTTGGTTAATATTAAAAACAGGAATGACAAAAATATCAACTCTTCTATTTGCAGTTTACTAATGACAAAATTGGAGTAAGAGATTTCATATGACTGAGATAGCCAACTCTTTCAAACACAATTTTGTGTTGAACATTAGAACATATATGTAGATTACTTTGAGATTTATTCAACAAATGTAAACTTTACCCAAATTACAGACCACAGCATTACTTATTATGGAAAATTTTGAATTCTTCTATGTTTGCCATTTAAGCATAAACCAATTGTTAATCTCACCTAGTTGGTTTGAAACTAATTTTACATAGTTTCATGAACTAAAGTACAAATTATTATTTTAAGAATTAATGCTAATAATCTCCAAAACAGCAGTTGCAACAGCTTAATTCCAGTTGCAAACTGTGTGGTATGATGAAGCAAATTAAAACCTTTGAATAGGAAGAAACCATAAAAGCATATATTGGAATGTACAAAATATTGAATAAATCATTCATTGGAATCCTTAAAATACTCATATTACTGCAAAAATACAGTTCCTGAATTTGCTCCTGAAAAGAAAGGTGCAAATAAAACAAGCATACAGCTTAAGTTTTCTTTCTTACAAATTGCACATAATACTGCTACAAAATATACCTTCCCTTCATTTCTTCTCAATGTAATATCACCCAATAGTAATGCATCTGCTACTTTTTACATCTCATATTTTGGAACATTGCTTCAATATCTACTTGGTTCACAGATTTATTAATTAATTATGAGGTAATGGAATACACCCTAAGAAGATAAGAACATTGGGTCCAAATACAATATTGCACACACACGTCTCCCAGCAACTGAGTACTCTAAGATGAATACTATAATACTCAATTCATATTACACACATGACGTGTTCGATGTCCCTGAGCTTGGGTGAATGTGGACACCCAACGGACAAATGTGAATGCATACATAAACATGCAACAGAAGCATAATTTGAGACGTTCTTCTAGGATTTGTTTTGAATTCATGGCTTCTGCATTTCAATTTAATTTTATTTTATTCAGGTTACTGTATAACCTGTGAAAACATAACGCATTCACCATTATACATGGAAAGGGAGTAAAATTTACCATTGCATTATATGGGTGGCAAGGCCTAAATGTTTTCGTGTACCTATCTATACTGAAATAAGTGATGTGTGGCATATATATATATATATATATATATATATATATCTTACATTTACACGCTAAATTGCAAATTAGTGGAAATTAACCGAGAAGCACCTTATGTAAATATTTAGGAATGTTATAAGTCATTTATCTAATCGCGCACTGTATCCATTGTGGCACCATAATTTTACCTACCTTGCAAAAATTCAGTTAACTCTAAATGCCAATGCAGACGTTACCACAATACACACACAAACAACAACAACACGTTTTACTTTCCATGCGAGGAATTTAATACTTGAGTAATTGCATGTGCAATTCTCTAGGTAGTAGCCTCAACAAACGTTAACGCATTTCTTATACATGAAATGATGCTAACAGAGATATCATGGTACTACTAATACAAATAGCTATTAGTATAACTTATCAACATCAAGTATTACTGTAAGGTTATAATGTGCTTTCTTTTGGTTTCATGTTTTGGGTATACTGTCAGATGTATAATAACCATTTTGGATCAGTTGCGGTTACGTCACTACGAATTGGATATTTCTACAGTAATTTGAAAACCTCTCTACCACTGACAGGTGCGCAATTTTCAAAGAACAACAAAGTATGTTGGTATCTGTTGGTATATTGTTCTATTTACCTAATGTCACTACTGCCAACACCAACTCCAATTACTCAGACCTATTATCTGTGCTGTGATCTAAGCCAAGCCAAGCCAAATTAGGCGTGAAAAATGGTCATCAATTTGAAAAATTTGCAAGACTTGTAAGGTTTGCGATGGCATATGAAAAGCATGAAGGAAGGGAATGGACTTTCACAAGGACCTATCGGTAAGTAAGATGTTGGCATGTAGCTAAATACCGAAAATTAATATAACTTAACCTGAATTGTACCTTCATACATATTTATTTATAATTAAACTCTTTAGATTATATAGCACTTTATAATGTATCAAGGATGTTTTACATGAAAAAGCATTAGTTTCATTAACCTTTTTACTTAATTATTAATGCAAAAACAATGTTTTTTCTGCTTTTTTTTAGCTACCTCATCATCTCAGGCTACCAGGAATACGATGGGAGAAATCAAAAGCGCCGAAGATTGGAAATTATGTATGTTTATTGTTTTGTTGATGTGCAGTGATCTTCAAGAACATCATTAATGTAGAACAAAGCTTTCTCTCTCTCTCACCTATACCACAATTTATTGTGGTATATCAGATATTTCTTAAAGTTTGAGTTTCATTTCAATATCAATGGAAAATTAACAAAAACTTTGAGGAGTGTTGTGACCAATATGTTCTAAATTTTCAGGAAAAGTGAAGTTATTTTAGGCAGTTGATTGAATATATTCGTTGGTATTGTGTTAGAGGTTTTAAATTTAAAATATTTGACTCATATATAATAGTCCATGTAAGGTAAGTAGCTTCCAGTTTAAATTATTGCTAAATAGCTTTCCCACATTACAGCTATTTTGCAATTGTCATTTGATTTCCAGGAGTTCATATAAAATAACATTAAACCAAAATTAAACACCATTAATATTATTATGTGATTTCTTCAATATTTAAGCTTTGTTTTGGGGGTGGGGTGGGGTTGAAAAGGATTAAATCGCCGGCCCTCGTAGCCATGGTCGTTAGAGCGTATGTCTCTAGCGTTATGTCGCGCAGAGGGTCCCGGCTTCGAGTCTCACCTCGGGTATGGGTTTAAATGTGTTGTGTGTATCGTGCATATGCGCGCCCACTAAAGAAAATAGATTCCCTTCGATAGCCAAACGGGTTCTTCCCGAAGGCCAAACAATGTGAATGTATATCGTGTATATGTTCGCCGCTAGAGAAAACAGATTTCCTCCGATGGCCAAATGGGTTCTTCCTGAAGGCCAAATGAGTGCGTACGCGCGCGCGCGCGCGCGCGCGCGCGCGCGCGCGTGTGTGTGTGTGTGTGTGTGTGTGTGTGTGTGTGTGTGTGTGTGTGTGTGTGTGTGTGTGTGTGTGTGTGTGTGTGTGTGTGTGTGTGTGTGTGTGTGTGTGTGTGTGTGTGTGTGTGTGTGTGTGTGTGTGTGTGTGTGTGTGTGTGTGTGTGTGTGTGTGTGTGTGTGTGTGTGTGTGTGTGTGTGTGTGTGTGTGTGTGTGTGTGTGTGTGTGTGTGTGTGTGTGTGTGTGTGTGTGTGTGTGTGTGTGTGTGTGTGTGTGTGTGTGTGTGTGTGTGTGTGTGTGTGTGTGTGTGTGTGTGTGTGTGTGTGTGTGTGTGTGTGTGTGTGTGTGTGTGTGTGTGTGTGTGTGTGTGTGTGTGTGTGTGTGTGTGTGTGTGTGTGTGTGTGTGTGTGTGTGTGTGTGTGTGTGTGTGTGTGTGTGTGTGTGTGTGTGTGTGTGTGTGTGTGTGTGTGTGTGTGTGTGTGTGTGTGTGTGTGTGTGTGTGTGTGTGTGTGTGTGTGTGTGTGTGTGTGTGTGTGTGTGTGTGTGTGTGTGTGTGTGTGTGTGTGTGTGTGTGTGTGTGTGTGTGTGTGTGTGTGTGTGTGTGTGTGTGTGTGTGTGTGTGTGTGTGTGTGTGTGTGTGTGTGTGTGTGTGTGTGTGTGTGTGTGTGTGTGTGTGTGTGTGTGTGTGTGTGTGTGTGTGTGTGTGTGTGTGTGTGTGTGTGTGTGTGTGTGTGTGTGTGTGTGTGTGTGTGTGTGTGTGTGTGTGTGTGTGTGTGTGTGTGTGTGTGTGTGTGTGTGTGTGTGTGTGTGTGTGTGTGTGTGTGTGTGTGTGTGTGTGTGTGTGTGTGTGTGTGTGTGTGTGTGTGTGTGTGTGTGTGTGTGTGTGTGTGTGTGTGTGTGTGTGTGTGTGTGTGTGTGTGTGTGTGTGTGTGTGTGTGTGTGTGTGTGTGTGTGTGTGTGTGTGTGTGTGTGTGTGTGTGTGTGTGTGTGTGTGTGTGTGTGTGTGTGTGTGTGTGTGTGTGTGTGTGTGTGTGTGTGTGTGTGTGTGTGTGTGTGTGTGTGTGTGTGTGTGTGTGTGTGTGTGTGTGTGTGTGTGTGTGTGTGTGTGTGTGTGTGTGTGTGTGTGTGTGTGTGTGTGTGTGTGTGTGTGTGTGTGTGTGTGTGTGTGTGTGTGTGTGTGTGTGTGTGTGTGTGTGTGTGTGTGTGTGTGTGTGTGTGTGTGTGTGTGTGTGTGTGTGTGTGTGTGTGTGTGTGTGTGTGTGTGTGTGTGTGTGTGTGTGTGTGTGTGTGTGTGTGTGTGTGTGTGTGTGTGTGTGTGTGTGTGTGTGTGTGTGTGTGTGTGTGTGTGTGTGTGTGTGTGTGTGTGTGTGTGTGTGTGTGTGTGTGTGTGTGTGTGTGTGTGTGTGTGTGTGTGTGTGTGTGTGTGTGTGTGTGTGTGTGTGTGTGTGTGTGTGTGTGTGTGTGTGTGTGTGTGTGTGTGTGTGTGTGTGTGTGTGTGTGTGTGTGTGTGTGTGTGTGTGTGTGTGTGTGTGTGTGTGTGTGTGTGTGTGTGTGTGTGTGTGTGTGTGTGTGTGTGTGTGTGTGTGTGTGTGTGTGTGTGTGTGTGTGTGTGTGTGTGTGTGTGTGTGTGTGTGTGTGTGTGTGTGTGTGTGTGTGTGTGTGTGTGTGTGTGTGTGTGTGTGTGTGTGTGTGTGTGTGTGTGTGTGTGTGTGTGTGTGTGTGTGTGTGTGTGTGTGTGTGTGTGTGTGTGTGTGTGTGTGTGTGTGTGTGTGTGTGTGTGTGTGTGTGTGTGTGTGTGTGTGTGTGTGTGTGTGTGTGTGTGTGTGTGTGTGTGTGTGTGTGTGTGTGTGTGTGTGTGTGTGTGTGTGTGTGTGTGTGTGTGTGTGTGTGTGTGTGTGTGTGTGTGTGTGTGTGTGTGTGTGTGTGTGTGTGTGTGTGTGTGTGTGTGTGTGTGTGTGTGTGTGTGTGTGTGTGTGTGTGTGTGTGTGTGTGTGTGTGTGTGTGTAAGAAAAGCATTAAGTCAACTTCCCGCTCGTATGGTAAACTGTTGTTGCGCGTAATGTGTACGGAGGAGAAAAGCATTAAGGGACACTGCGTCTAAAATGTCAAATTTCCAGTTTTGTATGGATTTTTCTTAAATTGTTATTGTGATCATACCGTTGCTATGTTAATATAACTATAACATTTATTCGAATCGGATGAACACTTTGAACGTTTAATTATTTTATACATTTTATTATTGCATACTCAAAACATCCCACGCGCCTTAAAATTTGAATAGACTGATTTGCTTTTTAGAGCTGGAGTTTTAAGTCACACTTATAAAATGTTATGCTTTGATTATTTCAGTGTTTCTGGTGAGTGCATTGTTGCAATTTTCTTAAAATGTTAGAACTTTTATCTCTAAAATTACCATTTCTTTTAATGAAAAATACATTTCTGAAAAATTAATATTGGTGTTAATATATATTTGGGTCCGATACTTTTATACATTTCGTGAAAGATAAGTTTAATTTAAACAAAAACCCAGGTGTGAGGGAACTTTTGAATGTGCGAAAATGTTATTTTGAGGAAAATGCTGTTTTATAGCATGTTAGGCTACAAAACACTGAATGTTATACTAAAAGTACGAAATCCCTACTCATTTATATTCATGCAAGTTTATACATCCCTTTGCGTTCCTATTCTATATTTCTGTACTCTTTTAGTAACCTGGAGACCATTTACTGCTTGTTGCAGTGGATATCCTGCTCTAGTAGAGAAGAGCCTCACTATGGTTTTGACCTACCTATGAAGAAGCTGCTGGACATCCTTCACCCCTTACCACAAATCTTAGCTCCTAAGAAGCTAAACAGCCCAAATTAAAAGCAGAAAGACCATTTAATGCCCCAAATTCCAACAACTTCTTGGAAATAAACATTTCTATTGGACAGTATTTCCAAATGGGTGAATGAACACCTTCATTTGACTATTTTGTCTCATAGTGTTTCCAGTAACAACTAAAATAACCACTCGAATAAATAATAATAATAATAATAATAATAATAATAATAATAATAATAATAATAATAATAATAATAATAATAATAATAATAATAATAATAATAATAATAATAATAATAATAATAATAATAATAATAATAATAATAATAATAGTAATAATAGTAATAATAGTAATAATAGTAATTATAGTAATTATAGTAATTATAGTAATAATAGTAATAATAGTAATAATAATAATAATAATAATAATAATAATAATAATAATAATAATAATAATAATAATAATAATAATAATAATAATAATAATAATAATAATATAATAATAATAATAATAATAATAATAATAATAATAATAATAATAATAATAATAATAATAATAATAATAATAATAGTAATGATGATGATAATAATAATAGTAATGATGATGATGATGATGATGATGATAATAATAATAATAATAATAATAATAATAATAATAATAATAATAATAATAATAATAATAATAATAATAATAATAATAATAATAATAATAATAATAATAATATGAATGATGATGATAATTATAATAATCATAATGATAATAATAACAACAACAATAATAATAATAATAATAATAATAATAATAATAATAATAATAATAATAATAATAATAATAATAATAATAATAATAATAATAGTAATAGTAATAGTAATAGTAATAGTAATAGTAATAGTAATAGTAATAGTAATAGTAATAGTAATAGTAATAGTAATAGTAATAGTAATAGTAATAGTAATAGTAATAGTAATAGTAATAATAATAATAATAATAATAATAATAATAATAATAATAATAATAATAATAATAATAATAATAATAATAATAATAATAATAATAATAATAATAATAAATTTAATAATAACATTAATAATAACAATACTAATAACAATACAGTAAAATAAACAGAAATCGAACAAATGGTAGTAAAAAAACAACATGCTATCATGTCTGCATGGATCTGTTTACGGCGCTTTGCAAAACAGATAGTCTACAAGGTTAGATAATTGCATGGTAAATAGAATGTAAGAAATTTACGTGCTGCACTCACATGACCTTCCAGACTTTTATGAAGCTAGCCTTAGGAATGCTTTGGCTCTACTTACTTCATGTCAATCGGGAGAAACGTTATAGAATTATTAATTTTCTTGTAGGTGCAAGGCTAGAATGAGAATACAGTAGGCTTTAAGAGAGTAATTGCTTTAAAAGGCTAGTCACTATGTGGGTCTTTGAAATTCTATTCTTTGCATGGAAAGAGTTAAAAATGAAAAACGGCTTCGCATTTGGGCAGAAGACAAATAACATCTCCAAAATTTTCATTCAAAATATATCTGATATAAATTAATTGTTTTAACGAGATATGTCTTTTTTGTAGTAAGGTTTGTCTACTTCTTTTGAGTTCTGCAAAAGTCATCCAAAATATAAAGGACTTTTGAGGACATTCACAGAAAATTCGAGATATGCATTTCATTTGTCATTAAAATATTTTAAGCATATTGTATATATTAAATAAAAAACGTTAGACATATTTGTGACAAAATCACAATTTTCAAGAAGTTTCCATATAAAGGGTAGTCCGAGAGGATGTTCTTGAACATCGTTTCGCCTCCTTGGAAGATGCTGAACTAAAGTACCAGGTTTGGTGTTTAACATCGTTTTGTTTTTGAGTTATAACGTTCACAAACTTACAGACGGACGGAAGCATGGACGGAATCTCCCCCCCCCCCCCCACACACACACACAGATCTGAGGGATTTCAAAGCTTGTATTTCCACTGAAATCTCGTAATCGAATTTTTTAGTGGATTACAATACTTACTGTAAGTATGTAGTAAGGAGAATAAAAGCCCGCCTCTGTAACATAGATGACAGTGTCAGCCTCATGTTCAAAGGTCTCGATCCCGAATCTCCGTCAGGATATGGCTCAACTTTGGAGGACGTAAACTGAAGGAAAAGCGGGGAATGTAAAGATTGGGCTGGATACGGACAAATCAAATGAAAAAAAATTCTGCAATTTGAGGTCTATGAAGTGAGTTGTTTCTCTCGACAATACGGCCTCTGAAACATAAGTAGAATATATTCTAAGACCTTTTCGTTATTTACACGCTCTTATCTGTTATCATCAGCGTTAGAATTTTTAGGTGTAAATTTCAGATAAGAAAAGGGAAAATGTGCTCAAATAAGGTAAAGAAAAGGGTCAAAAGGTGCTGGTTTATTCAACTAGTTCGACAATTTATCTTTCCTCTCTTCTAGTTTATTGAATTACAAACAAGTACATCAAATTATCACTCATCTGAAGAAGGCAAAAACATGAAGCTGTTATACTTCAAGACATTAAGCATCTCTAAATTTTAAAAAAGTAAGTCTATTTCTATTAGGAGAAAGAATGTCTTCGTAAATGCTAAATCTTCTTTCGACATCCACAGGAACCAGTGGGGCAAATATCGTATTCATTCCGAATGGTAATTCTACAGATGTGGCGAAATCATCGATGTGCGGATTCTTCTGAAGTCTAAACTCAAGTCTGTCTTTGGCAAAGCCGTCTAACTGCTGCCTCACGGAAGTAAAAATATTTCGTTGTTTCTCCTTTTCCAAACCTTGTTCTTCTAATAATTTAACTGGATCCAAAGAAAGAAATCTCTTTGATTTTGTCAAAATTTCTCACACAACATAGCAGCACACTCGATCCAAGATCCCCAGCGAGTATTGACCGGGAAATTTGGAAGGGGCAGGCCAGTGGTTTTCCTTGTGGACCACACCACGAACTTGAGCTTTCAGCAGAATCTTCTTCAGGGCAGAGATGAACTGATTTGCGATGTCGTATTCGTTCCTTATGGATTCACAAACTCTGTGCAGGTCGATTGCATTACTGTAATAGCATTGGCTTTCTACAGCTCATATTTTAATAACATGGGCTTAACTTTCTCCTCTGCTAAGAGAAAAACTAAAATGTTCAAAACATATCATTCCATTGAGTCTATGGTTTCATCCACAATGATTCCCACATCGTAATCAGACACTTTCTCCTCTATTCTTTGTAAGGTTTCTTGGTAAATAGGTTCCATGTAGCTTTTTCTTTAAGTACTCCCATTCGGCACTGATATATTTGTTGTTTTTTGTTTCAAGAAATCCCTTGAAGGCTGGATGGTTCACCTTATTGAGAGGAGTTCCTGCATGTGTAAGAGCTGCACACAACTCTATGTTGATATCCTTTAAATATTTGTCTGAAGAGTCTTCTTTATTTGATGCTTAGAGCTGAAAATGTGCTATTTGATGCAATCTCGCTGCTATTCTTCATCTAAAGAAATTCCTGAATTGCCAATAGTACATCGCATAACAGTTCCATCCTTGTCTATGAAATCTTGTTTGAATTCCTGAGTCAGTGGACCCTTTGGCATGGTAAAATCTGGTAATATACACGTTTATTAATGCAAAAAAGGACTAATATCAGTTCACCTGATAACTCAATGTGACTGTTACACAACTCATTCATTTGCTCTGCACACTCTTATATACCACCGCGACAATTACCAGAATATTCTCATTTATGCTGTAACTGCAGTCTCAGCGATTTCTAGTTGCTTCGAGCAGAACAAAGAGTCAATTCTTGGAACTAAACGTGTACGGTTACTGTTCTGTGCGTGACCTTGGAATCTACGCGAACAGATGATGTCTGTCTCAGTAACAAACTGACATTCACGAACAGCAGACTACCGATTCTGGTGAAATTTAAAGGATAGAGTGATATACAATGGCAATGAGTCACTGTCAGTTGCATTAAATTAGGCTGCTTTAAAGCGGAAAGCAAGATAAAGAGGATTTGTTGTGCATAATTACCTTTCATTGTTGTAGGTGTACATTCAACTACCGCACAGCGTTTACTGAGAGAGTTAGGCTTACTCTTTATGTGTTCACGTAAGCTGAGAAGATGTTAATTAAAAGTTAAATATTTTATATTGATTGAAATCATACGGAATAAAATGGAAGAAAACTTAAAAGAAAAAAAGAAGAAAAGAAAATTATGAGCACGGTTGAGTGAAAAAGGGATAAAGGTACCCAAAAAGGGGAAAAGGGTGCATGAAAGGTGCGCATTTAAATATTCTAACCACGGTTATCACTGTGTGCACAAATATGGCAGGTGCAAAATTTAATGGCGGTTGTCTGGAAGTGCTGGTTAACACAACATGAAATCAAATGCTTGTTTATGCTTACTTGACAGCTACAGTAATACCCTATAAAGTGGTTTCATTTCGTCTTGTTACTGCATATTGCTTCTCTTCGCCTTTTGACATATGGCTACGTCGCGCTTAGCTGTAGTGGTCAACGTTCAGCCTATATTTAATTTTTTGTCTGCCATGGTTAAACATGATGATGATGATGATGATGATGTATATATAAGGGCGTCCAACTACGAGGTTATCAGCGCCCTTGGAAAACTAAATCATGGCAATAGCCAGAGATAAACGGAACCATAAATAATAATAAAAAAAATAAATAAAATGGCACATAGAATAAACATGCACGCTTAAGAAAAACTATTTAAACAATGACAAACTATAAATAACATTTAATACAACGCGAAAAGGCATAAAACCGTTTCTTTATTAAATTTTATAACTTCGTGAAAAAAATTAAAACTACCTGCCCAGTGGTGGTCGAATCAATTTGCTCCATTTATAGGGGTTGGGCTAGTATTTTCAGGAGGTTTACGCTGCCTTATTTTACTGTCATTCTAGCAGTTAGGGCAGGATCTTCCTGCTTCATATTCTCTATGGAAGAGGACAGCTTTTCAACTGATAATTTCGGGATCGACGAAGATGATAGTCGCCGAACTGAGTCCTCTCCAGAAGATTGCTCAGAAGATGATCTATGGAGAGATGGTCGTGGACTTATACGCTGGTTTATTTTTTTTTTTTGGTACTAGTCTTATTATTCTCCCTCAGGAAGTCGGTTCTTTCATATGAGGTCTTGAACTTTCTGGGCGATGCATCATATATTACTTGTTCACATGTCGTTCTTGAAGTAGATGCTTTGGGCGTTGAGTTGGCAAATTAAATGTGTAGTGTTTAACGCCCGCTTTTACTACATACGGCACCGCAGGAGGTGACACTGATGATACATGAGATGAAGATGGAGCACCGGTGGAATGAGATGGCGGGGGAAACCGGAGGTCCCGGAGAAAACCCGCCCCAACGCCGTGTTGTCCACCACAAATCTCACTTTGCGGTCGCCTGGGATCGAACCCGGGCCGCCTTGGTGAGAGCCAAGTGGTCTAACCACTGAGCCACGGCGTGGCTTGTTGAGTTGGCAGAAACGTTCTTCTTAGGACTGGACTTGGTAGACGTGCTCACTGTTTGTTCGTGCTGGTGTCTGTTGCTTTGGTTGTGATCTTGGTGTTATTGTTCTTTCCGAAATTACTGTCCCGTTTAAGTAACTAGTTTGTGTTGCGATTTCACGTCTAGGTACCGGCTTAGCTCTAACTGCACTATAAGTAACGGTCCTACGGACAGAAGGCTGATGAATGCGAAAGAGCTTTCGGGCTTCTAAGAAGGACACCTCTTTTACCCGGATCTCTTGGACCGCATTTTCCTCCATAAACCGGGGCATTCTCTGGAGTTCGATGAATGATTACCTCTGCAGTTGACATAGGTTGCAGGTAAAGTACATGCAGCGTCATGATTGACTTCCCCACAGTCAACGCAGGTAGCAACTCCTTTACAAGAATCACTTGTGTGGCGCAAGCGCTGGAATTTGTAACACCTCAATGGATTGGTATATACTACCTCACTTCAATAGATTCATACCTTGCCTTGATCCTTTGCGGGAGATCTACCCCATCAAAGATAAGAAAAATGATACGAGTGGGCACCAGTTCTCATTCTTTGCGGTGGACTCGATATACATTGGTCACACCTTGTTCCACCAAATTTTCCTGAATCTCCTCATTGGACATACCGTCCAGTGCACTGGTGTTTACAACACAATGCGAGTTCAGAGTCCTATGCAATACAAAGTGTACCGGATAACTTGTAAGCATATTGGCGTTCAAAATTTTCGCTACCTGTGTTGGTGAAACAGATTCAATCGGGAGAGTGTTATTGCGAGACCGAATACATTATTTTACAGGACCAGCAACATTATCTAAACCCTTCTGGATAATAAACGAGTTCACGGTAGTAAATTTCCGGCATTCCTCATTTCTGCTAACAACCAAGTACCGGAGACTCGGCTACTTCTTTTCCACTGTTCTTAATACTTTAGTTCATTTTTTATCTCTTCCCATAGCAACAATGTCCGCTACCATTGCAAACGTCTCCGATGGCATGCTCACACCCTGAGCGCCACTCCAGCTTAGGAGAGAGTCCCGGCCTGGACCTTACTCACCTCAGGGTCTCACCTCCCAATGTACAGACAGAGTGTAATCAGCTTATGCAATGGCCCCTCCCCGGGACTGCCCTTTATTAGCGGATACGCTTACAGTCCTACATGATAATCAGGGGCTGGGAGTTACGCGTTATACAGTCACCTCTGCGCTCCTCCGCGTTAGGTATCCATCAGACTTGTTTTCAAGGAGGTTAAAGTTTATGGGTCAAACGCGGATTTGGACCAAAGTTTTTGGGCATTTGGCAACAGCTCTCTCACCTCGCGGAGGCACCCAATCAAGAGATTTGGCTCGGAATCCCGGTGTCCCCAATCCCATACCTATCGAAGTAGACTCCAGGAGGGAATGAAAACGTGGGAACTGCTTCTCGACGTTCGGGGCAGAACAAACTTAGCTTACGCTATTGCGTGTATTAAGCTGCAAATGCCCCTCTGCGTACTGCAACTGTTTTAACGTGCAAACGGATATCTATTTAGGTGAAAGACGGTGTGCTGGGTCACCTGTTAATTGCTTTTCCTATTTATTTCAAACATTTCTTAAAATGTAGATACCTCATTATTTTACAATTTGTGTATACAAATTACTACAAGGTCCCGAGTTCGAATCTCGGTCAGGGTGAGTTACCTGGATAAGGTTTTTTCCGGGTTTTCCCCTTATTCTGAAAGACGAATGTAGGGTAACTCTAAGCTCTATGGACCCTGGGCTCATTTGAGCATAATTTCACCCATTTCATTCATCGTCCAATATGACTTAACGTTGGAGGACGTAAATTACAAAAAAAAAAAAAAAAAAAAAAAAAATACTACAATAAAAGTATACAATTATAAAGAATTAAAGAACGTTTTAGAGTTAGAAAATAAACTAAGAGTACAAGCAAAAATATAATTTAATTAAAATCTACTAACTATAAAAGCTGGTGCCAAGCACTCGCAGCTGAAACCAGCTGCATTAGAAATACAAATTCTATTAAAATACCAAATAAAAATCTATTTAAATTGCTGTATCTCCTAATTATCTAATACATATCCAGCGCTGGTATTCATCTTAAAAAGAAAATGTAATAAGTGTATTTATTTTTTGTTTATCTTTTAGATGCCTCTTGACAAAATTATGCGATTCTTCACACCCAACATGAAGAACAAGTCAAGAATCGTCCCTGTTCACGGGATTATAATCATATTGAGAATGTCTTGGCTAAGGTGAAAATGGACCTGAGTTCTAATTTTCCTGTAGATGGACGAAGAAAGAAAGATGGCCTCTGGGCATAAATTCAAGCCTGTGATCTCGTAGCTTATCGTCCACCTTACTGCAGACATTTAATTTTGTCTATGCCCCGAACGTTAAGGGCTGCTACACGTGCTGAAGTTTAATATAGCAGATGTTTTGTGTTTTAGTTTTAGAATGCAATAGTTTATTTATTTATTTTACTTATCTAACAGGAGTCTTAGTAGAATTATGTCTTTGTCTGCATAGAAAGGTCCGTAACTTCAAATGTCAAAGTTCTTTTCAACGCAGGGAATTTGACAGTACCGCAGCACGAAGTTCCTCCGGAGCTGGTTGGCTCTATAGTTTTCGCCAGGAGAATCGCCGGACTTTTCTCCGGGTTAGTGGCAATTCGACATTTTTCGCTCCATTTGCCAATGATAAAGAGCTGGTTCTGAATCTGCCGAAAGATGTAGCGGGTTTGTTTGCAAAGATCATGAGATCGTCTGCATACTGGAAGGTATAGGTGTTGTAATGGTTCGGAATCCCAGCCATGTAAGCTGCGAAAAACATCGCTGAGAGCACGCTGCATCCCAGACTCCGGCGCCAATGGGACCTTCTGTGAACTGCGCTCCCTCCATTTTTTCGGAAGCTATGATTTTGAAGAAAAGCGGCCGCCAAGGAAATATATGGAGAGGTCTTCATGCCCCAGGCGTTTGAAGATCAGCCCTCCATGGTAGGTGGCAGAGAAGGTATTTTCCACTGCCATCGTTTTAGAACTTTCCTGGAAAACCAAAGAGCTCTCAGCTAATCATAGTAGTTGCCTAGTCATGCAATGTACAAGGGGTGTTTGCGTCGTTGCGCTCCCTTGGGTGACGATGCTTCGCAATAATGCTTAGATTGATCGCTGACGTCATCCACACGATGGCGCTGAAGACGTCGTCACCTCGAGCCTTCTGGTTCTCCGGGACGCTCTTAGCTGCTGGTAATTGACTCCGTCATCCTCTGCGATGATGTTGAGAACGAGGATGCCCGCGGCTGCTCTGGACGTTCTCCTACATCTTATGGTTTTAGGATTAGGTTACAAGCAATGATCCCTTGAAGTTCAGGGTTGTGTGGGTGGATCACTTGGGCGTAGGAGGAAACAGTTTTCTTGTCTAGTGGCAATCAGTTATATTTTTTCTTGGTCGCAATGTTTCTCACGACAAACTTTATGCGGACCTCACGTCACCACAAGTGTTCTCCTTTATTGAGCATGCTTTTGTCACCGTGTACTACAAAGCTCCGCAATTCTCACCCGCACTATAAAAATAAACGTATTTTTATCAACGATAACTGTGCGACTGTAGTGTAACTTTTAACACCCGCGAAACACACGCGCGCAAACTTTTCGGGCTCACAGTCGTGGTTTCACTTCCCCGTATGCAACGACTCTTGATAATTCCGCGCAATATTTTCTCGCAAACGAACGTGGCTTCTCCTCCAAGTATGCAACAGCGACAAAGTAATTCCGCGCGAACTTCTCGCGCTAACAGATGTGGTTTCTCCTCCACGTACGCAACAGCGACTGACTAAAATCCAGCTTTCTATAACTTTTTATTTTAACTGCGTCTACAAACGCCCCTTCCACTACTTACATGGGAGACGGATGTAGCTCTTCTTTTACTGGTCGACCATAACCACCCAAATCACTTTTTATATTTTTTCGGGAAGTATTTATAAATTGATTTGCCGAGAGAATGCATATGGCGCCTTTTTTAAGGAATAATGTTTTTCTTATTTTTTTATGATTCACCCGATTTCTCCTGTCAGAACTTTGTCAGAATACAGCACTTGCGACCCTGAAGATTTATGGCTCTTCTCGCCTTTGTTATCGGAACAAAACACTTCCACTGCCGAGGGTCCGTTTCAAGTTTGTCTGGCACGCGCGGCGCGCGCGCGCGCACACACACACAAACACACACAAGACTTTACAAGGGAAATAATTTTTTAACACGTGAAAACATAAGATCTCGTTTATACATTACATATAGTTGACAAATGTTTTAGTTTAACTTTTAATAATATGATTGATTATTAGGAGCAGAGAGTACTGTTTCAAATGTCCAGTTCGAAAACCAAACTGATGTTCTGGGAGAAGGGCATTTCCCTATAGATGAGCAGTTTCTCGAAATGTTTCGATAACTGGCAGGAGACTGACGGATTGGTAACTGGACAAGAAAACCGGATTTTTTCCCGGCTTTAAAAGGCCAAGTATACGTCACATTCCAGACAGATGGAATGTGAGGTATATGCAGGCATGCGTTGAAAATACAGGTCTAGCGAATCATGGATGTACAGGAAATGTTCTGCATCATTTCCGCCGTTATACGGTCTTATTCATGGGGATTTTTTTTTTTTTTTTTTTGGTTTTCAGAGATCCTAAGGCAGAAACTACCGCCCAAGGGGTAACAACAGCGATGTGGAACTCCTCATAGTCTACGGGGTGGGTTTCCAAGACGTTTTCCACCACCTACTCCATGACGCCCGTGCAGTTGTAGCTTGTGGCTCAACTCAAGTTATAAGTTGGTTTTCCAAGTAGTCTGCCAGCGCATCTGCTTTTTCTTGAAGCTCGAAAACGAGTCGTCTTTCGTGGTTGTGCAAGGTGTGCTGCGACACCACTTTGTCTTTCCGTTCCGTCATGGTTTTCTCTCCTGGAGGTTAACATGCCTTAAACTATTTTCTCAGGCCACTTGTCGGTGTGACCTTAGGGTGCGTTTCAGCAGGATTTGAACCTGCATGTACTTCTGCTATCCTGGGATAGAGAAATCTCTCACAAAGCTTCCTGATTGCGTTTTTCGCTTTGATGAGCTGTTTCAAGGAAGTAGGGATGACTGTGGGGTTCGATAATTCTACAGGAACGCCATTGTATGACCACGGACCGCATTTAAAATGACAGAGAAGTTTTTAGCCACTACTTGTATGTCTATGTTGAGTCTATTTGAAGCTGTGCATCCAAGGAGTTTTGGAAAGTTAGAACAGTAACTTTCAGCCGACTTCTTCAATCTGGCATTATCAGAGCTGCGAGGGTCACGTCGGAGTCTATCACATCAGGTTTGTGGTGAGAGTCTAGAACGTTTATCACAGAGAGATCCATGTTTTCTGGGATGTTCTTTGTGATCATGAAATCTATGATGTTCACCTCTCGGGCCATGTACACAAAGGGTCGGCTCCTCACTAATCTCATCCGCCTTCCTGTTTTGGGTTCGACTGTTCCAACTTGCATGTTTCGTGTGGAAGTGGGCGATGATACATAATCTTTAGATTACATGATCTGTAGATTTAGAAGTACCCTTCGCCTCACAGTGATATTTGAAGCGATATTCGCCTCATAGACGAGGTGGCCCGGAGGAGAGTAATTAGGACAGTGAATGGGAAGTTCCAATGGAGCTCAATTTTGAGCAGACTTCAGAACTCCAGCGTCGGCTCTATAATCCAACCAAAGATAAACAGGGTACGAAGGGATGGGACTTTCATAGGGATGCACAGCGCAAGTATAAGCAAGAGCTGAGGAAATCCTCCAGGGAAGCCTGGAGAGATTTCTGTCAAAGCATAAATGACCTACCAAGTATGGCTAGGTCACAAGCGTATAAAGTGGGCAATCCAATCTTTTGCCCCTTTCAAACGTCCGGGTATGGATGGAATTTATCCGGCTCTGCTTCAGCAGGGACAGGATTGCTCATTCCAATCCTGGTAAGAATTTTTAGAGCTTGCCTGGCGATGGGTTATGTACCCCCGCTGTGGAGACAGGAAAGACTTGTTTTTATTCCTAAGCCTGGGAAGAGCTCTTACCTTGGGCCTAACTATTTTAGACCTATTAGTCAACTTCCTTTCTATTAAAGATTCTGGAAAGGCTAGTAGATAGACATATCAGAGCACTTTTATATATTGAAAGGCCCCTAAGTACTGAACACGCCTAGCAGGCTGGAAAATCTGCGGATACGGCGTTTCACCAGCTGGTTTGCGGAGTGAGGAAATGCTTGACCAAGGAGAGCTGGCCATGGCAGTATTTTTAGACATAGAGGGGGCTTTCAGTTTCACTTCGTATTGTCCTATCTATAGAGGATTGATTAGACATGGAGTTAATCTGTGTGTAACTCGATGGATTATGGCGTCCCTGGAGGGCCGCCGGGCAATAGTATCGCTCAACCAGAGTAGGTTGATGTGTACTATGCCCAGAGGCTCAGGGAGATGTCTTATCTCCACTCATTTGGTGCCTGGTGGTAAATTAATTACTTGTCAGGCTCAATGAAAGTGGAGTATATGCCCAAGGCTACGCAGATGACATCTGCATTATTATCAGAGGCAAATTTGCGTATACAGTTTCGGGCCTTGTGGAAAAGGCCCTTGAAGCTGTTGAAATGTGGTGCCCCTTTTCTTTTTTTGAAATTTTACGTCCTACAACGTTAAGTTATATCGGACGATGAATGGAACGGGTGAAATTATGCTCAAATGAGCCCAGGGTCCATAGAGCTTAGAGTTACCCGACATTCGTCTTTCAGGATAAGGGGAAACCCCGGAAAAACCTTATCCAGGTAACTCACACTGACCGAGATTCGAACTCGGGACCTCTTGAACGTGAGGCAGACACTGTACCACCACGCTACCGAGGAGGGCAAATGTGGTGGCGTGAGGTAGAATTGAATTGTAAGCTAACCCTGATAAACTAACTTAATTGTTTTTACAAGAAAGGGGCGGCTTGATGGATTGTACGAGCCGAACTTTTTTCAGGGGGGGGGGGGGAAGTTGCTTCGATCCGGGTCGGTCAGGTATCTGGGAGTTATACTGGATTCTAGGCTGACGTGGAGAGAGCATATTGAACAGAAAGTGATTAACGCCTGCAATACTTTGTGGGCCTGTCGGAGGGCCCTTAGTATGAGGTGGGGACTTAAACCACGGGTGGCTCTATATCTCCATCGCCAGGCCCTCCATCACTTATGCTGCGGTGGTATGGTGGCCTTGTGTTACGACACAGGCTAATAAAACAAACCGAACAAGAACAAATGCTTAGCGAGTTTCGGGATTACTGGAGCCTTACGCACCACTCCACTCAGTGCCCTAGAGGCACTGCACGCCGTGGCTCAGTGGTTAGACCGCTTGGATCTCACCAAGGCGGCCCGAGTTCAATCCCAGGTGACCGCAAAGTGAGATTTGTGGTGGGGCGGGTTTTCTCCGGGCCCTCCGGTTTCTCCCGCCATCTCATTCCACCGGTGCTCCATCTTCATCTCATGTAAAATCAGTGTCACCACCTGCGGTGCCGTATGTAGTAAAAGCGGGCGTTAAACACTACACATTTCATTTCATTGGCTCGCCTCCTCTGGATGTTTATCCAAGGAGAGGCCGGTGTGACTGCTCATCGTCTCTGGAGTCTGGGCTATTGGTCTTTCAAAAATCCGGTTAAAGGACACAGAGAGATATTGAACAGGCTCTAGAAGTTGCGGACTATCCTAGCGATGGGTTGCGACAATATGAAGCCTATTTCTAATCTTGACTCCGAATACAGGGTCAGTTTTCCGCCGAGAGAGGAATGGACTCGTGGCCCACGGGTTCCTGAGTGTGTCAAGGGGTCCGTCTGGTACACAGACGGCTCCAAGACCGACCTTTCTTTAAATATATATCTATGTATATAGATATATATTTTTCCTTTTCTTTTTTCTTATTCAACCGTTTTTTCAGTATTTTCGTTGATTTTCTTATCTGTTTCTCTAGTTTCACACATATTCACTATGCATATAAACACATGCCCAAGGCGGGACTCCAACCCGCGACCCTCTACGCCGCGAAACGCTAGATACATACGCTCTAGCGACCATGGCTACGAGGGCCGGCATACTCGGGGACCGGGGCTGGCATTTATGGGCCTATCACGAGGCTATCGTACTCACTGGGAGGTTATTCTACAGTATTCCAGACCGAAATATATGCTATTTTTGCCTGTGTTTATCACATCCTAAGGATGCCATGGCTGCATGGCCAAATTAGTATCTGTTCTGACAGCCAGGCTGCCCTGAAGGCACTATGTGTTAGCACAAGGTCTAGCTTGGTACGAGAGTGCCAAGAGACCTTGAATACTCTCTGTTCTCGCCGACCAGTACAGCTCTGTTGGGTTCCTGGGCATGCTGGGATCAGAGGAAATGAACTAGATGATAGGTTAACCAGAGAGCTCGGCCAATGCGTTTATTGGTCCATAACCTGCCCTTGGTATTACCCCAAGAAGGGCCAGATGTGAGATCCTTGATTGGGCATCACTTCAACATGGCACTTCATGGCGTAATTTTACTACAGCTAGGCAGGCTTGGTCTATTATCGAGGGACCTAGCAAGAACAGCAGGATTCTGCTAATCTTTAATCGAGTACAACTTAGAAGTGTTGTTGGCCTAACAGGACACAAAACCCAAAATGACACCTGCATGTGATGAAGCTTAGTGCAGACTCCACATGCAGGAAGTATGGTGGAGAGGATGAGTTTTCTCTACATATTCTGTGCGAATGTGAAGCACTTGCTACACTTAGACAGTTTATTCTGGGCTCAGAAAAACTGAAACCAGATGATATAAGGAATGCTCATCCAAGACTTATCCTATTCATTTTGTAGGTTAGGGGACTTGAATAAACACTCCAGTAAGAGGGGCACAATGGGTCCAACATGCAGCCTACGTGCAAGGGACCGAAAGGGCTCAAATCATTTAGTTTCATTCATTCATGGAAATGTCTTAGCTCTTGTTAGACATTTTTTATTGCTATGATAATCACTATGACATATTCGTCCCCTCTAGTTGATTTAGAGTCCAGGACCACTTGGTTAGCAACTGCCAATCACCTTCTTGATTTGTGCCAATTATAATATGTGTAACCTTTAGGTGATGGTAAACAAGTGCTTCTGAACAAATATTGCATAAAAGTGTGTAAACACTATGTAAAATTGAGAACTACTTAGGAAATGATTATCTAGGCTTGCGGGCCGTGGCCCAGTGAAAAGCTCACCTTCCAGATGTTTCATCTACAGCTGCATCAAACATCTTCAGTGACATGGCCATCGTCTTCTTCTGTAGGTCTTCGTGACAACTGATATCACTGGACTGGGTGGTTTACATGTAGATTTTCACTGGATACATGCATGTTATATAGAGCTGTGTTAACAAAGTAATACCTTCAAATTACTCCCTGTGTACGTGCTCCTATAGCTTCCATCACATTGTTAGAGGCTTTACTAACATGGCTTGTACAGCTGAACATTCAACACTCAAACAAACAAAGGTTTTAGTTATGAAGAATCTTTGTAAAGAAATATGTTATTGTTTATGAAATGGACTACTGGATTACAATTCTTTTGAGGGTAGTGCTAACTTGCTACCCCTCCTACCGTTGCTCCTGTTCCTCCCATATTGCTGGCTTTTTATTTTAATTGAACAGTTACCACTGATTGGCAAATGGAATTATGAAGCCTGAAACTTCAATTATTTACAAAACTGGAAGTCATCAACTAAATTTGACATCTCTTTGTGGTTTACCAGGAAAAATGCAAGTTAATTTGGGAAATTTATGTTGTGTATCAGCCAGTAAAAGCAACTGCAACCAAAGTGCAAGATAGAGGTATCTTTTAGATGTGGCATATGACAATGTTGAGCAGTAGTTTATGGTCGAGTTCACTTGTGTATTTGTAAGAAAAAGGGGTGTCAGGTTAGTCACCTGTCACCTGACCCACTAGCTTTATCAGCAATCTGCTGGTGAAAGCAGAGATCTTGCCTCCACCACTGATTTACATGATGTCATTTGTGCACGTCCAAGCAAGGTCATGTGCCACCTCTAAAAAATACTTCTGTGTTTGGTTCAAATCCTGCCTATGGTATTTGGTTTTATTACTCCAAATAGCTTTTAAACTAAATAGGAATTTAAACTGAAATGATTATGACGCTCTTTTTATGACATTACTTTCTCACTCAATCCTTTTCAGTTGTTAAAGGTTTCATTAACTACAGTAGTGCATTTACTAATCTAAGTTCAATGCATTGCCTAAGAAAAATTTGTGAATCGAGGAAAATTCCCAGAAAGGTTTCACACAGTTTCACATTGCTTGACCACAATAGATTTGAGCATCTTAAGGGGACACACTGGTACCAAAATGGCCAAAAATGTAATCTTTTTTCAGAAAACTTTTTTTTTTTTCTTCAGAAATGTTATCTTCAATATTGTCACCCGAAATTGTGTCAAATTCACCTGGAAGTTGCTCTATTTCAAATTTATCTAGAATCTTGCAGTGAAAAGTGGGTGTGGCAGATATGTCAGATTTCAGTAATAACAGCTGGAGTAAGTCTGTCTGTGGTTTTTAGACTTTAATGAGAGATTTATGTTTAAAATATAAATGTATTGCACAAGTGCTGCTATCTGTTGACAGAAAATTAAAAATATAACAAATAAATTATATTGTTTATAAAGTAGCCAAGTATCCATGTGTATTTCCTTTCTTGGAAGTGTTGAAAACAGTGTTATGATAAATTAAATTTAAAGGGAGTCGATTAATCACACTAAACAACACTTACAATTGCTATAATACTTGTGTCATTTTAGCAAATATAATGGGATAATGGGAAATGAGAGGTAAAGAGGAATGTGTTACTGTGAATTTTAGAGAGTTCTATGGTTTTTCTATGAAGATTGTAGTGAAACACCAAACCTGTGGTTATGTTTTGTATGAACATTTTTCAAGCAAAAGAAAAGGTACAACCACTGAAAAGAAAACTAAAGGTACTTTTGATAAAAACAAGAAAATGGTAACAACATTTTCTACATTTGGAAGAGGAGATACAGCTATAGAAATATTCTCTATGGGTTTAAGTATGCATACATTGAACAGTGCAATGTCCAGTAGGCGTAAGCTCCTGGTACTTTTATAACAGAGCTGTTGCAAGAGGTGACAAGCCTGAGAGCCACAAAAATGAGGTCCATAGACCTCTAAATGTCAATGTAGTGGAGAAAATTATACCCCTAAATAAAAGGTTGTGTTCAAGAGAACTGTTAGAAAGATGTACCCAGAGAAAAGACTCACAATGCAAATGAAAGTCTTCATAGTGTAATTTGGAATAGTTGCCTAAGGGAGGTCTTTGTTTCAGCCAACAAGGTTCACATGGCTGTGGCAGAAGCAATATCCCTTGAAAATCAAGGACAGCTGTTGACTGAACTGACAAAGAAGTCAGAAATTTGTCCTTATTCCACCAAAATAAGTAAACACAGAGATGAACATTGTGTCAAGCAGAGTGCTCGACGACACTTCAGATACAGAAATAAAAAGGAGAAATGCAACAAGAGTGGCAAATGTCATCAAAGAAGATTTGAGCCTGAAAGGACAAGGAGTGTTGTATGCTGCAGGGGAATTCTAATGGGCGAGTAAATAGCAATAGTTCCAATAAAGTGTGTTCCAAAACTTTAAATAGCTTTTTCTCCATATAACAATTTTTGTGCTTTAGGGTAAACTTTTTTGCACAAAATATTGATGAATAAAGTTGAAATTTTCAGAATATGTAGAATATCACTTGTTAAAGAAAACTGCATTGGTTTGTTGATCACATTCATACATAAAAGTATGTGATTTTTTTCTTTGTAATTATTAGTAATATTTCTTTTTGTTCTATTCTAAAGAGAAAAAAGTTCATATTTCTAATAAATATTACAAAGAAAGACAAGAAATATGGGTAGGGATAGAAAACGGAAAATAATTGAAGTTTTATGGTTAATAAAGAGAGAATGGAGAAGAGAAAGATAGGTAGACCAATGTAACAGGCAAAGAGGAAAGGAATGGCTTGGATTAGAACGGGATCAATGTTCTTAAGGGGACTAAGAAGTAGCAGGATATATGTGAATTATATGGAGAAACAGAAAGCACAGTTCAAATGCTGACAGAGTGCAAAAAGCTAGCAGCATGGAGACTGAAAGTATGGAAGAAGAAATGGGAAAATGCAAAGCAATTACACAAATAAAAATATTTGCCACTTAGGCTACACTTATCTTAACAAATTGGTGTTAATACTTCTTTTCAAATGGAAAATTGATTTGTTTGTGAAATCAATTTTCCATTTTAAAAGTATCAACACAAATTTGTTAAGATAAGTGAAGCCTAAGTGGCAAATATTTTTATTTGTGTAATATTTATTGCTTCACTGTAGCTAGCTTCATTTTCTACGTAATAAGATGCAAAGCAAGTTGATAACCACAAAAATGGCTACAGGGAAAATGAAAGTAGAAATAGAAATATGGGGAACCTTTGGGAAAGCTAAAGAGAAATGGATGAGAAAAGCAAAGGGTGGAAAAGAAAAAATGCTGGGACGACAAGGGGAAACAGTAAACTAGAGTAGATGATGGAAGGGTGAATATTGTGACTTTGTGGGTTCGTGGAATAAAAAGTCCAATTACACCACTCAACAATGTTCTTTATTTCCACCGACTTACAGTTAAACACTTGCCAATTACACAGAATTACGTGCTGCAACAATTATAATTCACCAGTTCGTCCGTTACAATTTCACTGTACTCGCGGTTACGTAAGCTCCGATGCACGCACAGTCTTCTCGTTCATTAACACGTCCTTCGCTAGCACGTCAAACACTGACTGACTGACCAAACCAACAACTGACTAACTAACTCCGTCTGTCTGTAACTCTCTTTATATCGGAATATCCCGCCTTCTGGTGTTTACAGGATTGTTCTAGTAACAGAAAGATCGAGAAACAGGTGTAGAGAAAACAGGCGACACAGTCATGTTTTTTCCCTGACCACAGCCTGTCACCACTACAAGACGAACGAGGAGGAGGTGTGGCTAACCGAACCGCCCCTGCCCTTCCGCTGCCAGCTGCCTTCACAGGGTGTTCCAGCGCTCCCGTTACAATATGCTACTCAGCAATGCTAGAAGACCTCGGAGCCAAGCAGGCTGAGCTAGCTTGGTTAGAAAATGGCACCACGCAATTTATACAGCTAGACTAAGAAAATATATATGTAATGTAGATAAAAATATTGTAAATACAAGTTGTATAAATGAAGTCAATTCTATTCTTATTAGGTATATGGCAAGCTGAGTATGGTTTATTAACTATAAATTCTCTTTCTCTCTCACACGCAAACATACAAAGGCTCTTTTTATATATCTATATTTGAGCTTTTTGATGTCTTCACAGTGGAGCCAGGTAAAGAAGAGGAGGGTTACAGCATAAATATGAAATATGACAAATCTGAAAAATTCACAGAAGTTAAGTATCTGTAATACGTGGAGCAATAATATCTCCTTATATTGTGTGCCAACTTTCAATTTAGCAAAATCTGGGGAAGGAGGAGGGGGAAAGAGAAAAACTTTCACAGACGAACAGTAAGATGAATTTCATTCTAAAATTAAATGATTACACATTAATACTACTTATCTAATTAAAAATTATCTAGCAGTAGTTCTCTTCTCTGCACCCATGCATTGGATCTCATCACTGGGAAATTAATAATTC
Source organism: Mantis religiosa (assembly GCA_030765055.1). Classification (NCBI taxonomy): domain Eukaryota; kingdom Metazoa; phylum Arthropoda; class Insecta; order Mantodea; family Mantidae; genus Mantis; species Mantis religiosa. The sequence continues at coordinate 103,465,135 of CM060950.1, forward strand.
TGGGTATAAAAGTTAAAATTTAGAAAGGGTAGAGCCAGATTGAAAAATTCAATGTCATAGCCGGGATTTGAACCATGGATTTTCTGGCCTCCGTCCAGCAACTCTAACCATTGGACTACTATGGCAAATGTGCCAACATGACATTAAATTCTGCAACTGACTCTTGTTTTTCCCAGTAAACCACTAAGAGATCTCATAAACACATAAGACAACTACCCTAATGACGACTTACTATGCTGTAAGTACTTTAACACTAGAAGGAGCGCACCCGTCATTTTGACGGATGTGCTGCTTTAGAAGATTTATTTCTTGCTTATGTTTTTTTTTCTACACCTCCCATGTTCTACGACTTTTAATAAATACTTATGACAAACACATCCGCAAAGAATTAAGCATTTTGGACCTTTCTAAAAACTGGTACAATCAAGTCCTACTAGAAGGACCGTCATCCATCATTTTGACGGGTACGGAAGTGTGAACAATAGCCTGTCCACATCTGTTGTTTTCCTTCCTGATTGGTTTATGGCACTCTGCAGACCCTTTGTCGATGAGTAAGAAAGCTTTATTGCCCAAGTAGCACAATTCCTGCTACCACTTCTGTATTTACGAGGCAAAAAAACACCATCTTTCAGGAACACAATGAGCAGAAACAAATTTGCTGAAATTTTGTGGTTTATGCGATTTGATGACAAAGACACAGGTTCTCAAAGACTAAGTACAGATCGCTTTGCGCTGCTACTCCTATCTGGAATCCTGTTATTGTCAATTTCTTGCAGTGTTACATTCCAAGTGAAAATATCACTGTGGATGAGCAACTGTTTCCTTGCAAGCCTAGATGCTCTTTTATTCAATATATGAGCAATAAACCGGACAAATTTGGAATAAAGTTTTAGCTTGCAGTTGATGCAAATTCAAAGTATCTGGTGAATGGTTTTCCTCACCTGGGCAAAGACGATCAGCGCCCCACAGGTATTCCTCTTGCAGAGCATGTTATAATGTGTCTTATACAGCCCTTTGTTTTTGTAGGAAGAAACATTACATGTGACAATTTTTTCACAGCCAATGCCTTGCAGAAAGTTTGAAGCATAAAAGTACAAGCATTGTGGGTGCAGTAAAGAAATGTAGAAGAGAAATCCCTCAATAAGCAAAATGTGCTACAGCAACTTTGCACACAACTGTACTTTGTAAGACAGGTGACATAACTCTGACATGCTATCAGGGGAAAAAGAGCAAAAATGTGATTCTTTTGAGTTCAATGCATGACATTACTATAAATAAACAACCTAAAAATCTACCAGAATCAGTGGTGTACTACAATAACCCAAGTATGGCATTGACATCGTCGATCAAAGGGCTAGACTGTACAGTGAAATATCGATGCAGAGAGTAGCCTATGCATTTCCCCCCCCCCCCCCTCCCCAATGTGTTGATCTTGGCAGCTATTAATGAATGGGTACTATGTAAGGAAGTAACAGGTGAAAAAGTAAACAGACGTCAGTTCATATACAACTTAACAGCAAGTATGTTTGTGAACCTTGTTTAGGCAACGCTGAATACAGGTGTATTAGGTGCTACAATGCTGCAGATGGCTTTGAATGAGCAAAATCAGGTTGATAAGTGTTTTTTCTACTATATACTGTGGTATTCAAAATTTTATGTTTAAACACACATGTTTGCTAAGGGAAGTTGTCCATTTTACATTTGGTTATCGTATATATTTGGATTAATTTTTAGGCTTAAAATGTTCATTTTACCATGTAATTCTTTAGACAAAAATGAAATTATATACTGGTAAGCTGTATAAATAATATTAAATAAACTAGTATGCATTCAAATTTGTTTACCATTTTAAAAAGGGCAAATAAAACTACATCCGTCAAAATGAAGGGTTGGTCCTTCTTGGTAGACCGTACTCGCCGGTCCTTCTAGTGTTAAGGCTCTGGCTTTATAGTTCGGACCACCATTAGGTACAATTAATAGAAATTAATTGTTCTTTCACACTAGCCATGTGTAGGATGCACTATGAAAGGATAGAGCCAGACTGAAAAATTCAATGCCATAGCTGGTCTCCGTCCAGCCGCTCTAACCATTGAGCTACTATGGCCAACATGCCGACATGACATTAAATTCTCCAACTGACTCTTGTTTTTCCCAGTAAACCACTAGGAGATCTCAGAAACACATAAGACAACTACCCTAATGGCGACGTACTATGCTGTAAGTACTTTAAGGCCCGGGCTTTATAGTTCGGACCACTACAGCATAGTAAGTTGCCATTAGGGTAGTTGTCTCATGTGTTTCTGAGATCTCCTAGTTGTTTACCGGGAAAAACAAGAGTCAGTTGGAGAGTTTAATGTCATGTCAGCACGTTGGCCATAGCAGCTCTAACGGAGACCAGAAGATCCGTGGTTCAAATCCCGGCTATGGCACTGAATTTTTCAGTCTGGCTCTACCCTTTCATAGTGCGTCCTACACACAGCTAGTGTGAAAGAACAATTAATTTCTATTAAAATTTAGAGTTCAACAGGAATGTTACATTAAAGAAACCAAGTAAAGAATATATAGTGATTTTCAAATTTCATAAAAGCTTGTCTTGGGTTTGATAAAAACAAACTAATTCATATAATTATTTTAATCCATAAATTATACTTAATTTTAAAAGCACACTGTGAACATACACACAGATGTCTATAAAAGGAGTATAACTATTTTGGAAAAATGGGTCTACGGTGGCTAAGCTGGGTCCAAGAAGCTCAGCCCCGGAAGACTTAGTGCTATAAACAATCTGAACTACTTTGGGGAGCACAAAAATTATCATGTCATTTCACTTTAATAAACTGACAATTTAAATGCTGTCTGAGGACTTTGAACATGCCCAGAACTGTGTGTCATAAGATAGCACACACCTAGAGAACTGGTGGCTTTTTAGGTTTCTGTTCCTCTTTTTTATGTAAGTAAGCAAAAAAAGAATGATATTCTTATATCCCCAAAAAACTAACTACCACTGGAATGTAAGATTTTATTTAAAAAGAAAAAAGACCACAAAAGGTTTGTGATCTAACAGTCTGTTACAAATATTTAGTGCTTCATTATTCATTTTATTTTTTTGCAACACATTACTGTAGGGATTTGATAATAGCATTGATTTTTTCAACACATTCTTCTTTCTTCTTATTCAACTGAGTTTCTGTGTCAACAAAAGCCTGACGAGCAATTTTCCCAGGAACCAATTTGTCTACATAAAGGCTCTGCTGCTGAGTGTATAAGTCCTTCAAATGCCTGTTAAAGAAAATTGAAATTGTTAGTATTTTGATATTAAAAGTAAGACAGTATTATAGGGTGATATATTAAATGCTTATTAATTTACTGCAACTAATAACTTCACATTTCTTAATGGCTTCACTGACAAGTCAATTAATTCCTGCAGTCCGGGAATGGATACCCAATAAACAGTGGAAGACATTTGAATTACTAAACACTGTAAAAATGATTCATAAACACATGTTCATATCTTCTGTATTTATCAGGTTATTTTAATGAAACAAAAGCTGGTTTAAAGCTCATTCAAGGCAAAATACATTACATAGCCTCTACTGTAATGATATCGCAATTGTATACAACCTTTAATGGACATTTGACTATCAGTGAAGTGGTTGAATTCTATATGAAGAACAGTACGAAAGCTACACAAACTATTCAAACATAATTCTTCCTGCTGTGATTTTGATTAACCCAGGTTTCATCTAAATAAAAGATGGGCCTGGAGTCACCTGTACTTTTAACGTTGTGCATTTTGCACAGAAATTTTAAGTATTGCAGCAACAGTATCACTTCTTTGAAGCAGAAATTTGTGACCATCATTCGCTCTCTCATATCTGAACCCAAGAGACTTCAAAATAGAAGATACAGAAGTCCATATATTCTATTTTCTCCCTTATTAAATTGGACAGCCTTTCGGCAGTTGGATATTCACCCTTGTCATATAAATCATAAACTGCTCGACGTAAAACAAACTTTTGAAAATCCTAAGCTGGTAGCATGATTTTACACTACTCAATATTTTCCAGGAGACAAACTAAATATGGGAATTTATCCTAATTCAGGGAACAGCTTTCCTTCTTTAACAATGCTCGTCAGAATGAGCACTACATGACAACCTTGTGCCATTAATTCATGACTCTGAGTGAAATTTATACTTTTGAAAATATCTTTAACCAACTATTTGAAAAAGGAATACACATGTAAAATATTTCTAGCATGCTTACATACTATCTTACAAGATGTCTCATAGTTACTACTAGGTACACTAGTAGGCTTGCTAAGCGACATATTTACTAACTTTGAAAAGCATTAATTAGAGTCAACTGAAAAATTCAATGCCACAGCCAGGACTTGAACCACGGATCTCCTGGTTTCCATCCAGTTGCTCTAACCTCTTGAGCTACCATGGCCAACACACTGATGCAACATTAAACTCTCCAATTGACTCATATTTTCCTGGTAAACCACTTAAGAGTCATCATATTCAAGATACACATTTGCGGTGACATCCATGGTTCAAATCCACGGCTGTGGCATTGAATTTTCCAGTTGACTCTAATTAATACATCCATATACAGGATGTTGTTTTAAAAAGGATTAATTCTGAATGGATTAATTCAATATAAATTTAACATTTGAAAAAGCAAGTTTATACTCTCAAAGAGATCTTTAGTGAATTCAAGGTACAAAACGCAACTGCTGCATACAGTACTAAACTAGCAACAGAGCAGAACGGACATGCAGTACAGTTGTTTCCACAGAAGGAAAAGGGAACTAAGTGACATGGCAGCCACAAAGCAGAGGGGAGAAGTTATAAGAAATAATGGTTTGGCAATGAGATTTAAGCAAGAATGGAGGAAGTGGGATAATACAGAGTTGGAGATTAAAACTAAAGAGTTGGAGAAGATAAAAACAAGAAGGAAAAAATGAAAAGAAGAATGGAAAGTATAGAAAGCTTAACGAAAATATACAACTTAATAGTGTCCAGGATAGAAGAATGAAAACAAATTATGCAGGATGCGTTTAGGACTTGGAAATTGGAAGGCAAAAGAAATATATTGGTGAAATTCAGCAATACAGAATTCGTGCATTTATACTAAACGGCAAACTGTGGATTGATGAGCAAGTGGCTGAGCAGAGAAGCAGCATAAGGGGCATCCAAGATGCACAGCATATGAAAGTTGTTGACACAGCAGAATTAATCAAGCTGACTTCAGTATCCGGTGTGAATGTCCAGAATGCATAAGGAGTAAATGAAGTGTGCATTGACGGAGGTAAAGTGGAATACCAGTATAATTAAGCGTGAATTTGGAGATGTGCCCTTGAGTGTTTATTCATCTTTTAAGGTGAAACATTCAAAGAGAAATCTTTAAATATAAGCTTTTATCTTTTATACAATTAATTTAAATTTATTGTAAAAGAGAAAGATTAAAATAATTAGCGTTAAATAGGTGTTAAATGCATGTATGCACAGGACGTCTACAGATGTCCACATGGCTTCTCCCACATCTTTAAAATAGTCATATGACGTCCATATCAGTGAAGGGTTAAACATATTTTACAGCCTCAAGTTTCTGAAACCTCAAAATATGTATTTTACAAATTTAACTATTTGTAACAAAAAAACCCACTTATCTTAAGAAAATGTCAATTTTTCTTAATAGCTTAATTAGTTGAGATCGATTTCGCTTGCAACCTCAGTCAACACACTTCGTCATGAAGGATAAAAGTTACTATGGAAAGATAGAGCCAGACTGAAAAATTCAAGTGTTAAAAATGCAAGTATTAATGTTTACTGCCCTAATTGTTAATGCTTTCTCTTAAAATAATAAGTAATTTAGGTATTGTAGTAGCACCTTATTCCTGAACATTAAAATTTTGAATCCCCCTTCTAACGACACATTTGTCAAAGTCATCCAAATCTATTACCTGTTTTGAAATGCTGTGCTTTTTACCTGGAGTTGCAAAGATGTATTATGATTTTCATTTTGTTTGTTATCTTTAACAATTCTTTTCAATGTTCTTTCTGACACTCCCAAGTCATCTGATATGCACTATAACTTTTCAAATCTTTTTAAAAGAAAGCTTCTGATGTAACCAGTTCTTTGCTTTTAGCTTCTTTCATGTGTGCTCATACACTTGAAAAGAATTTTCAATTCTGATTGTGTATGTTTTGGATCCTAATTTACAAAGTACACTGATGGCATAATTAATTTATGCAATGATCCATGTGTGTGGAAGAGAGAGAGAGAGAGAGAGAGAGAGAGAGAGAGAGAGAGAGAGAGAGAGAGAGAGAGAGAGAGAGAGAAAAGCAACTATGAATTAGCAAGGACTGTGCCACAGATGCAAATACATCACTACCTTCCCCCTCCACACCCCACCTGCAGTGCATGATTTCATTTAGCAGTATTATACATATGAACTGGAGAGACGTGACAGATAACAGATGTGGGTTTGCTTACAGTCAAGGATGGAGGCCAAGAATAATGGTATCATTCCTTTTCTGCAATGCAGTGGTCAATGTCAATGAACAGGAGTAGCGGTGAAAATTATATTGTACAACCTGTGTTAGTGTAATATTTTTATCTCAACTCCCACTCCCCCCAAAAAGTAAATAAAATAATTAACTACAATATTTTTAATGGTGACATACTTTTAACTGTGCTAAATCAGAATCAGCAGTATTTCGGACCACACTATTTCGGGCATCTACTGTCCTGTTATACAAATATATATATATATATATATATATATATATATATATATATATATATATATATATATATACTGAAGAATAAGTAAATACAATCAACCAATATTTGCAGGATCTGGGGAACTGCTGTTGCCTACAATAAAACACACTAATAAAATTTCGGTTACCACTTACGGGTTAAAGACTTATTGTTTGTGGCAGTCACTATATGGTAAGAAATGATAGTCAATGAGAGAAGTTATTGCATAAAAACATGATATAACTAAATAACAACTGTCACCTTTGTCCACTGCATTTTGGGCAATCAATTTATGCACTCTACAAGGAATTCTTCAATTTAAACAGCCATCTATATCAGTGATATTTTCAAAAGAGACCTGCTCAAAGCAGACGTATCTAAAGAGAAAAATTATAAGAAACCACCATATTGACATACAAATACTACTTTTGCAGTAAATGTACACAAAGCATTGTTTCCTGCTTTCTGTTTATGCATAAATTTGTTGAATTAATGATAATTTAAAAAAATTACACACAGTGACTTGACTAAGACACTATGTGGTACATATACTTTAATTTATTCTAATGCACTTTGCCTTCACTTGAAGGAAGTAGTTCAAAACTGAACTAGTCCTATTTTATTAAAATATTATGACAATGTAATTCAACTAAATACGTAAAATGTGAAGCTATTAACAGTGAAGCAAACAAATATATACAAATATAATAATTTGTAATTTAAAACTTTACTTGAAATGATGATAGTTCTTATAAATTCAACACTTATTTTAGAAGGTTAACACCTATGAAATTACTTACTTTCCTTTACCTGCACAATTGCCTATAACAAGTATGTGTCAAGAAAGATAAAGACTTGCATAAGTGAATGAAGACAAAGGCTTAGCTTTCATGTTTCCATATTTCTCACAATACAAAGTTGATGTCAAAGCAATTAGGTTCTAAGACACAGGGGAAAATATAAAACCAAACCAGCAACATAAGCAAAAGCAAATCTGCTAAGTTCACTGATATGACAAGTTATATTTACTAAATATGCTTATTTTAAATTTTATGGTTGCTATCCACAGACCTGCCTCCTTTGGACAGATCATTTATTGTTACCATACCCTGTTAAGATGAGGCTGAAGACAGAAATCTCTGACTTTTTTTCCACAAGCTTATTTTTAAATGGAGCTAGAGTAACAAAATTATCATTAAGTAGCGTGAGTGTGCAGCGAGATGCCGTAAGAGGCAGATGTGTGAGCAGTAAGTGGAGAGTGCCATGGGAATTGAAATACAACAGTACAGAGTGAGAATAGGAAGCTTTGGTAGATGGAAATTAGGAAGAAAAGGTTTGTTTAAAATAAGCCAGCAAGTATGGCTAGCAATATTAATTGCCATATTATTAGTGATTTGGAGTGGAGCAAAATCTTAGACCTGCAGATTTACAAAGCATTGAGATGTTGATTAAAGAAATGCAGGACTGCCTAGGAAAAAAGATGCACGGTAATACGGTACGGCTTAAGGAAGTGATGGAAAAACAAAGAGACGAATTGGAACAACAAATTAAGGACTGTAAAAAGAAAATTGAGATGGCATCAATTAGGTGAGAAGCAGGGCACAGAAAAAGGAACAGTAAAACTTTTGGAGTAAAGGAAGAATATGGATGAAGTGTAGAAGATATAGTGTATGAAATCATGGAAAGAAGTCTCGGCATGGAAATTTATGGCTGGGAAATCGAAGATGCATTTAGATTAGGAAGAAAAGATAGGAGAACAAGGCCAATATTAGTAAAATTTACAACTGTGAGGAGGAAATGGAAAGTGATTCGTGACACAAGAAAATTAAAAGGAACAAAGATCTTTATAGAACAGGATTACACTGAGGCAGAGCAACTATTAAGGAAGGAGCTGTTCATCAAAAGAAACGAAGCAAGGATAGCTGGGAAGAAGGCCTTTATAAAACACAAAGTTATTTGTCGAAGGAGAGATTTGGAGCATGAGTGTTAGGAGTAATGACTGTGAAAGAATTAGCTGACATTAGCATCATAGCGAAGATTCAAACACGTCAATGGACGGACCATCAGATGTGAAATCGAAGGGAGAAGAAACTGGCATGTGTCACGTTCAAATGGTCAGGAAATTGAGAGCAGAAGAGAGCGACATGAGTGGAGCAGAAGGAGGGGCCAAAGAAGGGGATGTAACAGCAGAAACGGAGAGCCTGCAGCTCACAACGGGAGGCAGGAAAACAAGAGAAGAAGTGGGAGGGAAAAGTAATTTCTGACAACAGATTGGAGGTACGCGAAATATCAAAGGGAGAGGGTAAAATACTAATAAAAGTTGAAGACAGAAGACAGAAAGGAGCTTCGAGAGAGGAGGTACCACAGGAAGAGGTTTTCTCCAAGAAGATCAAGATCCAATTTAGATAGGTTCTTATTTACAAAACAAAAAATAAGTAGGGAATGGGATTAAAGTTGAGGTTTTGGAATGTGGAGGGTTTAAAAAATAAGCTAATCACAAGAGAGATGCAAGAGAAATTGAGAACATGGACATTGTAGGTGTAGTGGAAACGTGGCTTGAAAAGAATGTAAATATAGAGAAGTTTAAGTTCATAGGAAAGACAACAAGCTAAAATTGTGACAGAGGAACGGCATCGGGAGGAATAGGAATTCTGATTAGGACAGATATAGAAGTGACTGCGGAAACAATGTCATTAAGAGATAAGGACAAGGAAGTGTTGTGGCTGATAATATGGCAAACAGGAAAAATCAACATGAGAATAGGGCTAGGGGTAGTATATAAACCTCCACATGCATTAGTTTTTCATAACCCCAGGTTATATGATGATTTAGAGGCAGGTATTGTGACTTTGTGGGTTCGTGGAATTAAAAGTTGAGGTTACAAACACTAAAATTGCTCTTTATTTCCGTAGAAACACACTTCGGTCAACCCCTAGTAGCGGAATTTTGTCACATACACATTCAGCTTGCAAGGTCATTGACTACAAAAGAGTTCACCTTTACAGCTGCTCACGCACACGTGTTCAATTACCGACCCACTCACAGTGGCAGGCAGCAGCTCCTTTAATAGCTCACTCACTATTCCAGAAATTCGTGGAATGTTCTCAAACAATCAGGACGGCATTAGAAGACAAACTCTCCAGAAATCCGTCTCCTTCCTCCCACCGTTTCAGCAACCTTTTATCTTCGCACTGTACTGTCCGTCCCTTTGAACTCGTCCTGTGCGCCACCTCGCCGCAACAATGCATTCACAAGGGAGTGTGTGGTGTTTTAGGGCCCGTCAACAACAAGGTCATTTGGGCCCGTGCATTCACGACGCTGATCCCTCCTCAAGGCTGGTCATCCCGAACAGAACCACCGTATCGGGCCAGACGATCCAGGTGTACCAACAACATTTTTCCTCAGGGCACCTTCTGGATGCAGTAGACCACGTCAATAATCCTCTTTACCAGCTGGTGTGGTCCTTGCCACGACTGTTGAAGTTTCGGACAGCGTCCCTTGGTCCGGGTAGGGTGGTACAACCATACCAGATCACCTTGCTGGAACCCTTAGCTGTTGGCTTGCCTGTCGTATCGGGTCTTCATGTAGTCGCTCACTTTCTGGATCTTCTGACGAGCCATCTCATGCATGTCGTGGAGATGCTTCACCAGGTTCTCCACATACTCGGTTGCTGGCTGTTTTGTTTCCGGGGGGCTCCCATAGGCCAAGTCACAAGGATTGCTTAACTCACGGCTGAACATTAAGCTGGCTGGCATCTTTCCAGTGGTGTCGTGTATTGATGAGCGTTAGGTCAGCAAGAACAGTGGCGCCTTGTCATCCCAGTCTCCCTAATGGCTGGCCATGACCTTCCTCAGGTGTTCTTCTATGGTCTTAATGTACCTCTCCACCATGCCATCTGACTGCGGATGTAGAGGTGTTGTGCGGGTCTTGTTCACCCCAAGTCTTTCCAGTGCCTCCTTCATCAGGTTAGACTCAAATTTGGTGCCCTGGTCGCTGAAGAGCTCTAACGGCACCCCTAAATGGCAGAACACTTGCTCCACGAGGCAGTCTGTGATTGTATTCGCCTCCTGGTTTGGCATGGCATACACTTCCGCCACTTGGTGAAATAGTCCACGGCCACCATCAGGTACTTGTTGCCTCGGTCGGACACTGGGAATGGTCCAGCTATGTCGACAGCGATGCGTTCGAAAGGCACTTCAACGTTGTACTGCTGCATGTGACCCCGGCTCCTAGTCTGGAGGCCGCAACTTGCCACGCACACGTGACATTGACGGCACCATCTCTCAGCATCTGCTCAGAGCCTGAGCCAGTAGTAGCGCTGAAAAGTTTGTCGATTGTTCGGTTTGCTCCCAGGTGTCCTTCTGAGGTACCGGCATGCACTTCCTCCAAGACTTCTGGGACCTTACTCCGGGGAAGTATCAACTGCTCTCTCTGCATCTTCCCATTGGGTGATACCCATACCCGTGACAGCACACCCTATTTGGTATTCAACGATTCCCATTGGGCCCAGTACGACCCGTACGCAGCGCTTCTGGGTGCGATGTCCTCCCAGGTCGGTCTCGTCCATGCCTCCACTTCCCTCAGGAGTGGTCCCAAGTCGGCATCTGCCAGCTGTTCCCTCCCAAAGACTGTGCTATCCCAGCCGTCCGCAGGCACTGCCGTGACCACTCCAATAGCTGCGGCGCGATCCTTCTCTTCCACTCTTGTGTATTGGCTGCACTCTTCCGGGCAGGGTCTTTGGGACATGGCGTCTGCGTTGCAGAGGTTCTTCACTCTACGATGTTCAGAGGTGAAGTCGTACTCCTGCAGCCTCTGAACCCAACGGCTTGTCTGGCCTTCCAGGTTCCTAAATTTAAGTAGCCAGGTGAGGGCAGAATGGTCAGTCCTCAGGTGGAATGGCTGACCGTACAGGTACTTGTGGAAGTGCTACAAGGTCTTTACTACCGCCAGTAGTTCTCGCCGTGTGACGCAGTAGTACTCTGCCTTCGATAGGACACCCGTAATGCAGTGGTCGCCGGCATCGGTGTTCACAATGAAAGCGCCAACTGGTTGTGGAAATCCCAAAATAGAAGCGCTGCAGAGTGTCTTCTTCAGGTGCTGTAAAGCACTTTCGGCATCCTCCGTTCACATATATTCGGTGTTCTTCTGTCAGGCAGGTGAGGGGCAAGGCGATGTTGGAGAACTCCTTTATGAAATGGCGGTAATAACTGCACAGCCCTAGGAAACTGCGCAATTCTCTCTTATTCTTTGGCCGAGGCCAATTTCTCACGGCCTGTCTCTTCTTTGGGTCTGTGACCACTCCGGTTGGTGAGACTACGTGGCCTAAGAAGCTGACTTCCTTGCAGAAGAGCTGGCACTTCTTCGTGTTCAGCTTCAGGTTGGTTGCCTGCAGTCTCTGTAACACCTGGCTTAGGTTTTCGAGATGGTCTTCGAATGTCTTGCCGACGATGATGTCGTCCGGGTATAGCAGGCAAGCGTCATAATTCAGTCCTCTCATCACTGACTCCACGAGGTGTTGGAAGGTAGCTGGCGCGTTGCAGAGACCAAAGGACATAACTGAACTGCCAAAGCCCTTGGCCTGTCAAGAATGCGGTCTTCTTGTATCTCGGGTCCAGAGCTACCTGCCATTAACCCAACTTCAGGTCCAGGGTCGAGAACCACTGCGCCCCAGCAAGCGTTTCCAGGGTGTCAATCCAGGGTAAGGGCAAGCAATCTTTCCTGGGGACAGCGTTCAGCTTCCTAGAGTCCACGCATTAGTGTAGCTTGCCGTTGTTCTTCGTCACCAGAACAGGGAAACACCAAGGGCTGTCAAGACTCTTCACTCATTCTCCTGGGTCTCATGTCCTCCAGCATCTCTCGTACTGCCGCTTGCTTCGGCAGCGGAAAGAGTCTAGGTGGTTGCCGAACAAGCTGGGCGTCTCCGGTGTCGATGTGGTGGAGCACTCGGTCCGTGCGGCCGTAGTCGCTGTCGCCTTGGCCGAAGATGCACTGTTATCGTCTCAGCAATTGTCAAACATTCTCGAGCTGCTCTGCGGTCAGGTGGTCGGCCGCCCTCTCTAATAAGCCTTCCAGCCGGGGCCCCAGGTGTTGCGTCGGCACTGGCTCCTGGGTCTCGTCGGTTGGTGTTATGCTGACCATGGGCTCGCACGTCCCCAACTCCGTCCCGGCCTGGATGTCGTTATCGATGTCCGTTGGGTTGAGCAGCCTCACTGGCACCTCCTCTCGGCACGGCAACAATATACTGGCTACACAGAGTCCGTGCACAGGCGTCTTCAGGTCCAGCATCAAGTTCTTAGTCCGCTGGCCTTCCAGTCGCGCCGTCACCATCACCTCGCTTCTCGTGGGGACATCCACGTCTTCCCTCAGGACGACCCTGCAAATTCCCAGGCGTTCTTTGGGTGGCCGGAGTATTACCTCTTCTCCATTGAGCCGCAGGACCTTCCTACCAATATCGACTGTCGCCTCGTAACTCCTGAAGGCATCCAGTCCCAGTATCACCTCCTCAGCCACCTCCACGACGAACACTCAGATGTACGGCACTTCACCCCAAGGTCAACTGTAACAGGGCCTCCGTCTCCACAGGTAAGGTGTCGCCCGATGCCGTCACTAGCTGGTATGGTCGGCTCGTATCTTCAACGGCAAACCCTTGGCCACGTCAGGTCTGATGATGGTCAATGCGGCCCCGGTGTCTAAGAGCACACGGCACGGCTTCCCTCTCACCCAACCGTCCGCGATGAGGTTGTCATCCATAAACTGGCTGATGGCATGCAGTGTCACTCAAGGGGATGGTGGTGATGGTGCCGACGTGCCCCTCGCCACGACGGCCTTTACTCGTTTTCCGGTTGCTCTCCCTGGTGTTAGCAGTCTCTCTCCAGGTGTCCCGGCTCACCACAGCCCCAACACACGACACGTGGTCTTCGCCAGCATCCCTCGGCTGGTCTTCGGTCTCCAGTGTGGCGGAAACTCCATGTTCTCGACGTCGGAGTAGCCGTCACCTTGGCCGCATGCATCCTCAATGCTGCCATTAGCGCCTCATGGATGGTTTTGTAGTCGCCGAGCATTAGGCATTGACGTATCTCAACGTCTCGTACCCCGTCAACGCAGGCTCCCAAAGGCCAGGTCACGGAAATGAAGGCCGAACTATCTGAAATGAAGGATGCGAACGAGGCCCTCGTCGGCAAATTTGAAGAGCAGTTTACCGGTGTGAGGGATGACATTGTGGAGCTGGGCAAGTGGATGGGTCAAGTGGACGAGCACGTTAACGACCTAGAGGGAAAGACCGCAAAATTAGAGATGACTAATCCCACTCCTGACACCAATTGTGACTTTGTGGGTTCGTGAAATTAAAAGCTGAGGCTACAAGCACTAAAAATTGATCTTTATCTCCATAGAAACACTTTGATCAACCCCTACAGTAGCAGAATTACGTCACATACAACTTGCAAGGTCATCGACCACAAAAGAGTTCACTTTTACAGCTGCTCACGCACATGCATCCAATTACCGACTGACTCCCAGTGGCAGGCGGCGGCTCCTTTTATAGCTTACTCACTATTACAGAAATTCGTGAAATGTTCTCAATCAGGACGGCATTAGAAGAAAGACGAACTCTCCAGAAATCCGTCTCCTTCCCCCCAACGTTTCGACAAGCTTTTATCTCTGCACTGTACTGTCCGTCACTTTGAACTCGTCCCATGCGCCATGTTCGCGACACTATGGACAAACTGAAAAGGAAGTTTATAGATATAGAGTTTATAATAATGGGTGATTTTAATGCAAGAATAGGAGAGGGAAACAGTAGATTGTGTGGAGAAGAATATGGGGAGGGAGGAGAAAAAGATGAACTAAAACCAAGTAGAGACAAAATAGGAAAAAAGGAGGGCAGTAAGCTCTTAGTTTTCTGTGAAACAAATAATCTAATAATATGTAATGGTGATGTAGGGGTAGATAAACAAGGGGAGTTTACGTTTATTAACACAAATGGCCAAAGTATTATAGATTATATACTATGTAGCGAAAGATTGGAGGAGAAAATCAGTAATTTTAAGGTTAAGAGTGAGATATTAAATAGTAGCCACTTCCCCTTACTATTAGAAATTAAAGGTACAGAGGGGATGGAGGAAAGGAAGTAGTCAGTTCAATTAGAAGAAATAGAAATATTTAAATGGAGAGAGGAAAAGGAGGAGTGTTTCTTAATAGAGATAAACTGAGAAGTAGGCAGAATCTTAGAATGTGGAGTATTGATTGCCACGAAAGAAGGAAATATAAGAAAAGCACTTGAATTATTAAAGTTACTGATATCCACTGCAGGGAGAGAAATGATAATTAAGCAGGGAAGGAATCACATAAAAGAAGGTTGGTTTAATGAAGAATGCAAATTAGCAAAAAGATTGGTATTCAGGCATCTAAAAACGTGGAGGGGCACGGAAGACAATTTAGATAGGAAAATTTTGTTGGATAGTAAAAGGGTTTATAAATGTTTGTTACAGGAAAAGAAAAAAGAATAGCAGGAAAATATAAAACGAAATTAAGAGAGGCAATAAAAGATATAGGTAGTAAAACAATGTGGGAAATAGTGAAAAAAAGCGAACAGGAAGGAAGGGAAAAAATGCAGAATATTGCCTCAGGAATTGTTAGAGTATTTTAGGGGCTAAATAGGAGATGACAAAGGAGTAGATAGGGACATTAGAATAATGGGGAGGGAAACAGTAAAAAAATAAAATATTAGATGGGAAATTTACATCGACAGAAGTGATTCAATAGCTAATTTTTTTTTTAAAAAAGGTAAAGCGGTGGGAATATACGGAATTCCAGGGGACTTTTGGAAAAAATACAGCAATACTAGGAATGTCCCAAACATAATGACAACTGTGTTAAATAAAATTAAGGAGAGTGAAGGGATACCAGAGTGTTGGAAAATGAGTATGGTAGTACCGATATTTAAGGGAAAGTAGGGGAAAACAATGCAGGAAGTTACAGAGGAATAAGCTTATTATCTGTATTAGGTAAGGTATACTCAGGAATAATAGCAAATAGATTAAGGGATTGGGCAGAAACAAGGAAAGATTTCAGAATTTCAGGCAGGCTTTAGAAAAGGTAAACAAACAGTATATAATATATTCATAATGACGACAATTATTGATAAATATCTCAGTAGGAAAAGAGGTAGAGTTTATATGTTTTTTGTAGATTTTGAAAAACCATTTGGCACTATAAATAGAGATGCATTAATATACAAACTGAGAATAAAAGGAGTATGTGATGAATTTCGAAAAGAAATAAAGATATACAGAGGAATTAAATTTGGTGTAAGATGTGAAAGGAACAAGATAACAGATGACAGAACAGAAGATGTGTTTAAGCCAGGGCTGGAAAATAAGACCAATTTTATTTAATTTATTTATAGATGATCTAGTGGACAGAGTGAAAGGAAGAAATCAACACTGTCCGATAGTAGGAAATAGGGAGATACCAGGTTTGTTATATGCAGATGATCTGGCGGTAGCAGTTATGATTACAAAGAACAATAAATGAAATACAAAAGTTTTGTGAGGAGTGGGCAATTAAAGTAAATACAAAAAAGTCAAGGGCGATGGTCATTAAAAGAGGAACAACACTGAAGAAAGAGGAACAATGGTTTTTAGAGGGACAAAAATTAAAAGTTGTGAAAGAATTTGAGTACTTAAGGATTAGGATGAATAACATTGGAGAATGGGAAGGACATGGCTGGAAGGTGGTTGCTTGCTAAAGGAAAGGCTGCAATGGCAGGAATAAGGATATGTAAAGCAAAACTTGATATGTCAAGTAAATGGTTAGAGAGAATGTATGAAACACTGGTAGAGTCATGGATGTTGTATGTTGTAAAAATATAGGGAATGTGAAAGGTAATAAATAAAATAGACCAGCTTTACAAGGAATTTGCCAATAAAGAGGTTTTGGGACTGCCCAGAGCAACACCAGGCGAAGTAGCCTTGGTAGAATTAGGTAAAACCAAAAGAAAAGGCATAATAATGGAAATAATTTTAAAATTTCACTATAAATGCTTGAGGAAAGATGAGGATAAAATCCTAAACTATGTATTAATCAACAGAAGAAAATAGGAAGTAGGAAACCTGGTGGGCTGAGGCAGAAAAAATTATGAAAGAAATAGGAATGGGCGATTTATGGAAACTAGAAAATAGGAATGTAGGTTTTTGGAAAATAGCCAGAAATAGAGTGGAGGGTATAGAAAGACAAAAAATATGAGGAGGAGGGATAGAAAACAGAAGATCGTTGAAATTTTATAGGTTAATAAAGAGATATTGGGGAAGAGAAAGATACAGACCAATGTAACAGACAGAAGAGGGAAGGAATGGCTTGGATTAGAACAGGATCAATGTTTTTAAGAGGACTAAGAAGTAACAATGTAGAAATATGTGAATTATGAGAAGCAGAAAGTGCAGCTCATATTTTTATAGAGTGCAAAGAGTTAGCAGCATGGAGGCAGGAAGGGAGAAGAAATGGGAAAAGATGAATAGTGAGTTGATAGCCATAAAAATGGTTATGGAGAAAAATGAGAATAGAAATAGAAATATAGGGAACATGTTTTGGAAAGCTAAAGAGAAATGGATGAGAAAAGTAAAGAGTGGGAAAGAAAATATGGAGTAAGGGGAAACGGCAAGTGAGTAGAAAATGAAAATGAAATGTGTAATGTTTAACGCCCGCTTTTACTACATACGGCACCGCAGGCGATGACACTGATGATATATGAGATGAAGATGGAGCATCGGTGGAATGAGATGGCGGGGGAAACCGGAGGTCCCGGAGAAAACCCGCCCCAACGCCGTGTTGTCCACCACAAATCTCACTTTGCGGTTACCTGGGATCGAACCCGGGCCGCCTTGGTGAGAGCGAAGCGGTCTAACCACTGAGCCACGGCATGGCCAAGTGAGTAGAGGATGTAAGGGTGACTTATGCTACTAAGGATAAAAGGCCTGGGAGCCAAGCAGGCTGTGCTAGCAAGGTTAATAAGGGAAACGACACCATAATTTATACAACTACATTATGGAATATGTATGTATTATAGATAAAGTATTGTAAATAGCAAGTTGTATAAATAAATAAATTCTAAAAAAAAAAAAAAAAAAAAAAAAAAAAAAAAAAAAAAAAAAAAAAAAAAAAAAAAAAAAGTAGTTTTACGTTTCTATACTTTTTTTTTAAAGGCCAAGAGATGAATCACAGAGTATGTTATGCTTTACTTAATGATGAAAATATTCCCAGAAAATACATAGTTGTTTCAACTAATCACACTGAATGAAGATGCTTACACTGAATGAAGATGCTTCCCTTCTACAACTTCAAATAATGACACATCTTCCATGTCACAAAGGTTCAGAAATGTTCAAACTTTATCTTAGCAATTTTGACATAACAATTTAAATTAAGGTACAACTCAATTCCCTGAACACTGTACTAAGTAGTTAAGAACAACAAAATACATACTTATCCAATTTCTGTACTTCAGACACCTTCTCTGCAATTTCAGGAGCATCAGCTTTAAGCTTGCTGACAAGTTCCGCAATGTGTACAGTTTCATTCTTGTAGTCCTGTGTAATACTCTTCATTGTTGCCTAGAAACAGACATACTTAATGGAACTTTTTATATGGTACTTTTAATAATGTACAGCAAGGGAAATGGGATGTGAATGGAATGAATGAATTGTTTTGCATATGAAAAGGTAGAAAATACAGCTAGTTAAGAGGAAAGAAGAAGAATGGCATTGGCCAGAGGAGCTGTGTAGAAACTAAAATGATTAAAACAGGCTTTTATACAAATGCCTTTTATGTGGAGAATCAGTAGAATCTAACAGAGCCCAGGTGTATTTTAGTAAGTTCTGAGAGGAGTTAGCATTGACAAAGGAGAAACAGAAATCCCTACCTTTACATTTGAAATATTTGGCTGCTCACCCTGACTTAAACACTAAGTTTCCTTTTAAAGGCACACTTTATAAGAGAGAAACACCAGCAGCTCCTTTTGTGACTTTTGTTTGCCAACATCTCAATGAGCATGTTTAAAAATGAATCTTTCACTCTGTGCAAGTTAGAACTGATTATTTCAAAATAGGGTCTCATGGCAAGGAGGAAATTTTGGGATTACAAAATTACTTTAATTTCTCCACCAACTGGAGATAGAGGCGAACAAAACACTGCCATTTCTGGATGTTCTGGGGTCTTGAAATAGTGATGGTTCCATATACCACAGCTTGAGATATAGATACACACTCATATTACTTGCCATGTCCCTGCAGGCTCAAACCGTAAAATCTTTTAAGTAAATGAATTTGACAAATTTGAAAACTTCTGAGTTATTAAGCATACAGAATTCCCTGGATATTGTTAATAATAAAAAAAAAAAAAAAAACATAGTTATAAAAACTGAAGAGGCTATGGTATCTTTTGACAAAATCCTTACATACCATCATTCCGATAGACATGCCAACGGGATTTGGTAAAAAATGGCTAGGCAAGTATAAGATAACCTCAGCACAAATGAAATAATGTATCAAAGTGAAGAATTTATGCATCAAACAAAATGGTTTGTCAACAAATAGTACCAATAAACTGCTGGAGTAGCCTCGGACATCCCGCTGTTACCTTGCCTGCCCATCTTATAAAACAGAAAGTTAAATTTCTTGACCTGACATAGAAGTGGCATTGATGTTGATGACATTTTATAGTTGAATTGGTACATATTTTAAAATAATGTAAAGCACTTTAGAAACGTCATATTGAAAAAGAAAAGTCAGCAGTAGCATTTCATTTTTGGAATGAAAATCATGTCACTGATCCAAATCCAAAATTATTAGTGATAAACCAAAATAAAGTAACATGGGAGAACATTAACTTTAAAGAGAGTCGATTAAAGACACTAGACAACACTTACTTTTAAATTTTTCCAGAACATGTTTCTGAGGCTTTGCCTCTATTATCGGCCGGCTCTCGACTGGTTCTCGTTGGTGTAGCTGACGATATTTTGTCACAGGTCTCCTCTGGTGGCGGTTCAAGGAACTTGCTGAACAAATCTTTCTGGGGGATGTCGAAATTGAATACTTTGTTCCTATTTTTTGAAATGAAGATTTGTTCCCATGTGGATAGTTCTTGTTTTTCTGATGTATGTTTTAGTAGTTTTGGTTCTGGATTTATGTTGTGGTTTTTTTCCCAAAAATGTGTGGCAACTGCTGATTTTTCTAATTGTTTATATTTTATGTTTCTAAAGTGTTCCTTTGCTCTTGTTTCTAAATTTCTTTTTGTTTTTCCAATATAAATTTGACTACAGTCATTGCATTCAATTTGATATATACCAGATTTTTTGTTAGATGCTAGTTGAATATTTTGTTTTTTGAAGACTTTTTTGAATTTATCATAGGCCCATGGATGGTAAGTGAATTTTTTGAAAATCATATTAGTTTCTGTAGCTGAGACAGTTGTGGTTTCCTTTAGTAGCTTCTTCTTTTTTGCTAAGCTCACTTTTTTGTCCACTAATGATTTGGGAAAGTTATTTTTTTGTGCTATTTCAATTATTTTGTTGTATTCTGCTTTGTATTCTTCTGCTGTGAGAGGGATGTTTACCAGTCTGTGTGCTAAACTATTGAAGATTACCTGTTTGTGGGATCTTGGGTTGTAGCCATTAGCTTTTATGTAGTTGTCTGTCTGTGTTGGTTTTCTGTAAATGCCAAAGTTTAGTCTGTTTTTATTCCTCATTATTTTTAGATCCAAAAATGGTAAATGCTCATCTTTTTCTATTTCTACAGTGAATTTGATGCTTTTTTCTTGGATATTTAAAAGTTTTAGTGCATCACTGAAGTGTTTTTTTGGTACTATTGCAAAGATGTCATCTACATATCGTTGCCAGAGTTTGAACATCCAAGGGAAACCTTTGTCACACACGCTAAATTCAATAGTGAAATAAGTTGCATAAACGAAAAATCGAGCACGCAAATCTTTGAAAACGTAGTAAACCTATCTAAGCAAAATTTCTCCACAAAAGAATTGGATCTTTTAAATAATGGATTAAAAACATGCGTCAGTTTCTCAAACAAAATTGAAGACTACATTGCAGATATCAACATTTCGACACAAATTCTACCAGTATCCATACAAAATACAGTAAAAAGCCATTGTGAAAATATTTTGGAGGAAATAGAGAACAGATCCTTTCAGAAGAGAAAACATAATACTATCCATTCTTTGAAACAGAAAAACGTTATTTACACAAAGGCAGACAAAGGCAACAAGATTGTCATAATGGAAAAATCAGATTATAGTGAAAAAAATGGAAAAAATGCTAACTGACAATGAATATGAAATCATTAACAAAAATCCTCTAAAAACTTGCATACAGTCATTTGAAAAAACAATAGCAAAATCAAGCATAATACCAAACAAATATGCAGTTAAACCGGATAACCCAACCTTACCTAGACTTTATGGCTTACCCAAAATACACAAACCATCCATAACAATGAGACCTATAGTTAGCAGTATAAATTCACCAACATACAAACTTGCAAAGTGGCTAACAAACAAATTCAATTCATTTCCAAAATTCGACAGCCTAAGCATCAAAAACACCTATGAACTTATAGAACACATTAAGGATACTGAACTAGAAGAAGAGGACACACTAGTCTCATTTGATGTTAAATCACCGTTTCCCAGCATACCAGTTAATCAACTCCCACCGTTGATAGAAAAATGGCTCAAATCACTTGGAATGGCATCATCTGAAATTTCAGACTACATTGTACTAGCCAAATTATGCATAGAACAAAATTTCTTCCAGTTTCAAACAAAATATTATCACCAAACTTCAGGGTTAGCAATGGGCAACCCCCTATCGCCCTTCCTGGCCGATCTGTACATGAGTGCATTAGAAATAAGGATCAACAAAGGTTTCCCTTGGATGTTCAAACTCTGGCAACGATATGTAGATGACATCTTTGCAATAGTACCAAAGAAACACATCAGTGATGCACTAAAACTTTTAAATATCCAAGAAAAAAGCATCAAATTCACTGTAGAAATAGAAAAAGATGAGCATTTACCATTTTTGGATCTAAAAATAATGAGGAATAAAAACAGACTAAACTTTGGCATTTACAGAAAACCAACACAGACAGACAACTACATAAAAGCTAATGGCTACAACCCAAAATCCCACAAACAGGCAATCTTCAATAGTTTAGCACACAGACTGGTAAACATCCCTCTCACAGCAGAAGAATACAAAACAGAATACAACAAAATAATTGAAATAGCACAAAAAATAACTTTCCCAAATCATTAGTGGACAAAAAAAGTGAGCTTAGCAAAAAAGAAGAAGCTACTAAAGGAAACCACAACTCTCTCAGCTACAGAAACTAATATGATTTTCAAAAAATTCACTTACCATCCATGGGCCTATGATAAATTCAAAAAAGCCTTCAAAAAACAAAATATTCAACTAGCACCAGTCAACCATTTCTCCTTAAAAAACCTAATTTGCTCAAACATCAAAGATGCCATTCCATCTAACAAAAAATCTGGTATATATCAAATTGAATGCAATGACTGTAGTCAAATTTATATTGGAAAAACAAAAAGAAATTTAGAAACAAGAGCAAAGGAACACTTTAGAAACATAAAATATAAACAATTAGAAAAATCAGCAGTTGCCACACATTTTTGGGAAAAAAAGCCCCAACATAAAGTGAGTGAGTGAGTGAGTGTGGTGTTTAAGGGCCCGTCGACAACAAGGTCATTTGGGCCCCCCCAACATAAATCCAGAACCAAAACTACTAAAACATACATCAGGAAAACAAGAACTATCCACATGGGAACAAATCTTCATTTCAAAAAATAGGAACAAAGTATTCAATTTCGACATCCCCCAGAAAGATTTGTTCAGCAAGTTCCTTGAACCACCACCAGAGGAGACCTGTGACAAAATATCGTCAGCTACACCAACGAGAACCAGTCGAGAGCCGGCCGATGATAGAGGCAAAGCCTCAGAAACATGTCCCTTTTCACAAAATGCACTATATCATTATCTCTTTTTTTTTGGTTTCCCTCTTCCGTTTCGTTTGTTCATTGTTCTTCGTCACATGAAGGGAAGAGGGTGAGGCGCTTCTAAGTGACAGTTAACCAACCCTTTTTTGTGCTAAACGCTCGGAAGCGCCCACTTACAATTAGACACACATACTTACTAGACATAGTAATCTTAGGAAATATTTATTTATATATATATATATATATATATATATATATATATATATATATATGAATCTAGAATCTGTAATTACTTTAGAGTTCTAGCTTTAGGCAAATGTCTGGCAATTCCACTTGACCTACCAAGTTTATGGTTGCACACATCTGCCCTTTTTTATTCCACTTTGTTTTCATACCTATCATGTGTTATTCACTATACATTTTTCCAATGTTCATTGTCTGTTTTTCACTTTTGTTTTAACCAGTTTTCATACCTATCATGTGTTATTTACTATACAATTTTCCAATGTTTATTGTCTGTTTTTCACTTTTGTTATAACCAGTTTTCATACCTATCATGTGTTATTTACTGTACAATATTTTTTTTGTTCGTTGTTTGTTTCTTTTGCACTTTTGTTACAAACTTTTTTTTTTATACCTAATCATGCGTTATTACCATACTTTTTTTTGTTCAGGGTCTTTTTTTACACCTTTCCTATTCTAGTCCCATAACAGCCTTTAAATGTTTAAATATATATTGTTCTATCGTTACATCACCGCCATCAAGAATTTATTTAAAAAATGAATCTCTCAATTGTAAACCCAGAACACAAATGCACAATCCGCATATTATTAACTTATCCCTTACAATGCGACACCATTACTGTATTCTAACTTGTATATATCCATGTCCTCATGCAATTATTTCGTAACATCTGGTCATACCTTACATCGGCTCATCGTAACGTCGGGCAGTTCATACGCCGATGTAATGCAGATGTCACAGTCTCTTTGTAGAGCTGTATTGAACTGATATTAAAATTGCCTACGTCCTTTCTAGTCCTAATGTCGCGCAGTCTATATGTCCTATCTCCCACGCATTTGCTGATTTCTACAGGACCCTTCCACAGGAGATTTAATGTCTTTTATTTTCTTTTAAGTAAAGATGATTTACTGTAGTTTCTGACCAGCACTTTACCTCCCATTGTGGGTTGCCATGTATGCAGGTACCTAGTACCCTTTTCCTTAGTTTATTCTTTCGTTTATCTTTCGAATGGCCCTCTGTATCCTCTCTGCTTCCGTCTCTTGGATAACAGGTAGAATTTAGAACACCGTTTATAATTGAGTCAGGAGGTTGACCGGTCATAAGCTGTACAGGTGTACATTCGTGATTAGGATTAATGGCATTATTCACCACCTATTGGATATATGGCAGGTATTCTGGCCATTTTGTGTGTTTCATATGACACAATACTCTCAAATTTATGTTTAAATCCCTCATGACGCATTCCGTTGGATTACTCTGCAGGTGGTAAGAACTTACACAATAGACTTTTACATCTGCTTCATGCAGTGCTTCAACAAATCTCTTTTCGCGCTGCACCGAAGCATTGCCGGCCAATATGGCGTCCATTTTCCGTATCTTGGAATGTAATCTTTAATTATTTTATTAGCACAGTTCGCACTTGTCAATCTTTTTAAAGGGTAGAGTGTTACAAATTTTGACATTACGCCTATCATGACAAAAATATACCTTAACCCAGTTCTTCCTGTTGGGAGGGGATCATGTTCATCTATCGACTAATTTCTTAGTGGCGTACCTCGTTATTGCCAAAGGTGGTCTATCGAACTTATAATGTAGCGGCTTGGCCTTCTGGCATGTCTCACATGCTGATATAATTGCTCTCACCTTCCTCCCTAATTTTGGTGTGTGTGTATATATATATATATATATATATATATATATATATATATATATATATATATAAGTGTTCCGAAATTGTTAAGCATGTTCGTTCGACTCCTGCATGAAATAAGGCTTCAATAATCACATTTTCTAGTGTTGCCGGTATGTAACTTTTCCACACTGGCATATTCCTACTGCCCAATTTATATACAATGTCTCCTAACATTCCTAGCTTGACTTTGTTCTCTGGCCCGATGGAAGGTATTTTGGTCCAAATTTCTGCCAATTTTCGGTCCTTGCGTTGATGCTCTCCCAATTGTTTCAATTTCGCAGTTAAACTGTGGTTCAATTTTAGGTCTAATTTCATTATCTTCACTTTGGGCTGCGAATTACTGTATCGGGAAGGCTTCCCCCTGTGTTGGTCCTAGATAGTAGGTCATTGAAGATATTGCAGCTTCCCGGAATATGTCTTATGTCCACACAGTATGCCATTATTTTGTGTATATATCTAGAAATGTTGCTGCTCATCATTTTACAATTTTTGATAAAAGCCAAACTTACATGGTCGGTATATATAATCACTTGTTTATTATAGATATGTTTAAATTTTTGTATCCCGAAAAATATGGCTCCTATTTCTTGCTCCGTGACACAAGCGATTCTTTCAGCTGCGTTAAGTGATCTGGAAGCAGTCGCAATTACATGTAATTCTCCCTTAGGATAATTCTGTGCTAGAGCACAACCATATGCTAGAAGTGTCAGTGTACATTATGAAGGGTAGTTCTTCCCTGGGGCACGTCAACAATATGGCATTTGCCAATAAACTCTTCAGTCTTTCAAATGCTGCCTATTCTATATTTGACCACTTCCACTTTGTACTTTTCACAAGGAGTGCTATCAATGGTGCAGTTTCCTTAGCATAATTCAATAAAAATCAGCTCTGGTATCCCAGTATGCCTAAAAATTTCTTTACTCGCTTAACATTCTTTGGTCGAGGTATTCTTAATATAGACTCTACACGTTCTTTATCGGGTGCCATTGTTTCTCTTGAGATGATGTATCCTAAGAATTTTACAGATTGTGCAAAACATTTACATTTCTTCCAGTTAAGTGTCAAACCACATTCCTTGATTCTAACTAATGTAAGTTCCAAATGGTTTAGGTGTTGATCAGTGTCTGAATCACGAATTAACACATCATCGATGTACTGTGAGATATACTTCTCGGTGTTGGTCCCAAATAAATGATGCATCACCCTTAAGAATCCACTACCAGAGACATTTAAACCAAAAGGGCATCTTTTGAACGCATACACTTTGCCTTTGTGTATAAAACCTAGATATTTCCTTAAATTTGGGTGAACTTCAATCTGCAAGTATGAGTTTGTGAGGTCCAAGGACGTAAACCATTTTTGTCTCCCAATACCGGTTATAATTTCTTCTATTTTCTGGGTTCGAACATTGTCAGGCGTTACGTACTGGTTCAGATTTCTGGAATCAATTGTAACCGTAACTGTACTATGCTCAATGGCTGCACATGTGGTGTGTTGCATCAATTATGTCGTCTCGCAACATTTCATCAATTTTCCGCGATACAGCGTCCCTGATTTCCTGCGGAAGGATTCGACATTTGTGATGCATTATGGGTACATTTGCAATTTCAAAGGAGTATTTAAACACCTTGCATCTGCCTGTTCTGTCACTGAAAACATCTTGGTGTTCGGTTAGTATGTCAAATAACCTTTGTCTTTGTTTCTCAGAAAGGTGGGTCACTTCTCCAATATGTGCTTCTACCTGGTCGCTGAAAGGGATGTTTATTGTCTCACCGGTTTGTTTGTTTACCTTGCTCTCGGCTACCTACATCCTTCCATCAGCTGTTTCTCTTTCTGGGTCACCGTGTCCTTCTGCATGATGTAAATATTGCATTCTTATATTAGTTAATTCATATCCATCCTCCATGCCTAGTCTCCACAAAAAATTCCTCGCTCTGTAATTCATTTTCTTTCTCGGTCAAGTGAACATGAGTTTCCTGAGATACTAGGACAAAAGGAATAATAGCATTTGCTCCGGCTATGTTAAATGTGGCTTGAAACTTCTGATAGTCAATGATTGAACACAGAACGTTCAGGAGGTCGCTTCCAATGATGTCAGTAGTAACTCCTTTTACTACAAAACAGATAAATTGCCATTCAAATTCCCTTATTTTATATTTAGTAAGACCTGTTGATTAATCCTCTGCTTCGTTCTCCCAACAGCACCGCTACATACTGCATTTTTAACTGGTAGCGCCTGAAGTTTTATTTTAAGGTTAGTCAGTTGTTCACACAAATTTTCACTACAGACAGTAACTGAGGATCCAGTATCGATTATCACGTGGAATGTCATTCCAGCAATTTCACCTTTAATTTGTGGTGCCTCCACAATTCCCTGGGTCGCCATTGTTATTTTGCCAAATGCAATGTTGCCATGTTTTACACCAGCATCGGTATTTATGATATTCTTTGACACATTGTATTTTTCTTGCACTTGCTCTTGCATATACTTTGCAGATGAACCCCCTATGGTTTGTGGGCACTGAAGTGTCTCGTTAAAGGACAAATGTGGTGACACCATACATCCTATGTTTAGTTTTCCGGAATCCTGGGGTTCCTATCCAGTCATTTCTGCTGGTGTTTGGGCGTTATTCGTTGTGTGTCGCGTAGCTGTCGGGGGCTGGGGGTGGGACACTGTCATCGTACATGGCGGGCTTCCTGTCAGGCATGAATTGTTGAATATAACTCCCTGGTACGTGCCTTCACGACTCCAGGGTCTGTAGTTGCGTCTGGCGTCATCTTCCGTGGCACTATTCCTGTGACTTTGATTACTAGTCTATCCTCACCTAGTGAAAGACATATCTTAAGGGGTAGTTTTGTCGCGCTCCATTACTGTTGCTCTAGTGATGCCAGCTCTCTCTGTGAGGTCGGTCGTAAGGTCGTAATTCCTGGTTTCGTTATGGCTATTATGGTTATATCAATTTGGAGGTGTGCGTGCCCTTATCCCGTCATGAAAGTTCTGTCGTGTCTGATGGCTATTAATTCTGTCAAATACTGGCCTGTCCGTTTGAGTCTCGTGTCCCTGCAATGCTGTAAGTAACTATTGTTTCTCCTAGGGTCTTAAGTCATATTCTATCTCTAAAGAGTGCAGTCATTCAATTTTTGAGTAACTGTACCTAATACTGACATAGCAACTATTGCAAAAGTTTCTATTATGTTCAAAACCACTTGTACCCTGTAAACATTAAATTCACCTTCAAAATTAACCAAGGAACCAATAGTTGAAATCTAAGTGGCAGAGTGTGATGTAGAGCTACCATGGTTTGCTAGCCTGCCAACTATATATGAGAAATATTATATACATCTTCCTGTTCCCCTTTACCTTAATCCTATCTATTTTATAACCGATTCTAGTCCAATGAAACTTCTCTTCCTACCTATTTCTTCCTCCAATCTGGTTTTCATTCTCTAAAATTAAGATTCATATTCTATAAGCTAATTATGTAAAAGACTTACAAGGAAAGCATTAACATCTTTGCTGGACTTTAGCTTTGCTAACTGCTCATTATATGCTGTATAGGTGAGAGCACGTCTGTCCTGGTGAGCTAATATTTTTTCACAATAACCAGCCACTCTCATACGACTTTCTCCGGCTTCATCCTGTTAACAAACAAAGAACAAGATCTGTTTAAGTTTAAACTATTGTGCATCTGAACACATAATACTTAAGGCTTCTTTGCTTCTTTTTTATAGGAATATCCAAATTTAATGAATAAACTTATTTCCTTAATTTGTTAAGTAACACCATATTTATTAATGTACCTTATGCACATGAGTAAGGTGTGCAACTGACTTTTAAACCTATTCCCCCCAAATAAATTGTGGATAAATATATGCATTAGAAATTAACTCATACATATAAAAATGTTTAGAACTATTTACAGATGCATAATAAAGGCATAGTTCTCAATTGCGTCCAAGTGCTCTACACAACAAGAAGAAAGCTCGATGCAAGCCAACCTAAAACTTTTGAATGATCTCTCAATAAGACTGGCCGAAATTTGGTCTCATTCAACTTTTACCTAGTTGCATACCCAAGATAATGCAAGTCTTTGAACTTTCTCAATGGGCAGTAGCTTGTTGCTTGCTATCCATTACAGTCTTTTCAGATGAGTCTTAAAAGGGCAGTTTGGGCAGACATACATGTGAAGGCATTCCACCTGGAATTATAACCATATCTGAATTTCCTGCAGTTAATCTTTTGACATCTTCCATATGATTCCTGCAAAAGCTGTACAATACTAGCATGTTTCTCTGGTGTGATGTAAGTGCTCCAAGATGTCACTTCCATATGATTTTAATCTAGTCAACTAGATATTGTTGGTGTAATGAAAGTGCTTCATGATGTTCTCTCATATGATTTTAATCCAGTCAATGACTAGTATAATATCCCTTCTACCTTTTTCCTGGATTCTCACCAGAATCTAGGAGGAAAATTCTCTTCCTTAAGAATGGCTTTCCATTTACATATTACCAATGGTGAAGATTCTTACCATCAGCAAGCACAGCCAACTTAATGGTGCAGTGTTGCTTTCTGGATCCTATTGCACGTATTGTTGCACGTATTGCCAATCTTAAGTCTCCCCCCCCCCCCCCCCAATGATAGCATCAGCAGCATCTCAAAATAAACAGGCATTGATTGGCATTTCCTATTTGCAAAATCAGATATTCGTACTGCTTACAAAGCTGTATAACATGCCTTTAAAAAGCCAAAAGTTGGTCTTCATATAATTCTGGCATATGTTGTGATATTGTGATTGCCAGGGAATTGAAAACCTGCACCATACAATACAGCATTGAATCCAGGCTTACTTTGAAATTCTGTGCAATGTCCATTTCTTGCACAATATTCATTGCTTGAAATAACCAAACTAGCATCTCAATCTTATAAAGGCTCTAAATCCGTCCTCTACTTCTCAATTCTCAGAAAGACTGTATATTGTAGTTTGTTGCCTGCAGCTTTACCTTTTTGATCAAATCCCTTACACAAGATTCTAGTACACAATTTTTTTCCTGCAGCACAATTTCCTATTTCTTCCGCTTCTTTGATAATTTTGAGCTCTTCTACAACATTGAATCAATATATCCTTATAGTTCTCATTTTTTAAGTCAACCAAGGTTTAAACAGCAACACGGTCACAAAGAATGAATGAAACCTAAATCATAACTATTGCACACAATGAAGACCACCTACAGATGAACCATGACTGATGCTCAAGCTTCACTTATAGTTTGTGTGCTTGTATACAAAAAATACACATGTAGACTACGTGAGTCAAATGTAATGCTTCCAACATAAAATAAGAAACACATCCAAATTTGAAAAAAAAAATGGTGCTGCTGATACCCAAGTAGTTATGGTAAGAGTAGGTGTATTGGAAGGTGTAACTAAAAAGTAATCAGCTTAAACTTACAGTTAAGGTTTTCAGTAAAACTTATTTGCTGAGAGGAAAAAAAAAAAAAAAACCTTCTTGGATATACTGCATCACCTACAATAAAAGGATAACTGAGGTTTACAAATTTGCAAGCAATATGCAAATTATAGGATAGCACAAGTTGCATCTGATGGTCTCTGTTTACAATGTGTCATCTAAAAGAAACTAACACTACCTTTACTTCTCTTCTTTTGGTTTTCAGTCAAGTCTGACTCACATTCAACAAATCCTGGGTTAGAATCCTGGTTAGGACGAGTTATCCAGATATGGTATTTTTCACAGCTTTCCTTTATCTTAAGAAGACAAATGTTGGATAACTTTAATCCTTTGTGGGTAGAAAGCACAGAAATTTAAACATTGTGAACCAAAAAATTAGTATGACCATTGTGATCTAGCCTGATTTTCTTGCTCTAAAAGTGCCAAATGGACTACAGAATATGCTCAATGCTATCTATATCTTAACATTCCCTAGGTCCCTACAAATGAGATTCCCAAACCAAAACCATTTGCATCATAGTATTGTGGTTAACAAAGTTGTGAGTTTGCTATGCGAAGTACAGTTCAGTTTTTATATATTTGTGCAGTAATATTACACCATTTTGAATAAAAAGTGCTTCCGTAATGGAAATAATGCTAGATTTAGTAGTGGATTTGATTTTCTTGCAGATTTTGGATTCTGAGGAGGAAATTTACAACTTGGAGACAAGTGAGTGCAAGTAAGGCAGGAGACTCAAGTGATGAAGATGCCACCCTGGTGCCAAAAGCTACAGCCGGATAAGGGATGGATGTATGTGCAAGTTATGCTGGACTGAGTAATTTTCCTATTATGAATACGAAGCACATCAAGAAAGTAAGTTTCCATATTTTTTTAAACAAAGAAAATATAAGTTACATGAAACACTTTATTGGCAACGTGTACAATATTACAATATAAAATATATTAATCAGCTATAAACTTCACAATTCTGAAAGTAAAAAAAAAAAAAACTTGGACAGAATCGATTGGCAGTATTTCAAAATTCATTATGCAATTTCTGTTTTTTGAGATAAATATTTTCTCCCAAACCACTGAATCTATCAGAACATTTAATTGCTTTAATAATTTAACTTCTGGATTTATTTTATGGTTAAATGATCAAAAATGATCTGCCATTGCTGATTTATCAATCTGTTTATACCTAACATTTCAAAAAACTCTGGTTTCTAAATTACATTTGATCCTTCCTATGTAAACCCGGTAGCAAAATCTGTTTGTTTTACTTTCAGAGTTTGGTAATAAATACAAAAATAACAGGAATAAACATATCGACTGATGATGCAAAGAATATCTGCAAAACTAGTGTTGAGTTCTGTGAAGAATTTACCAATTTCTTTAAAAGATAACTGATGTTTGTAGCAATATTCATACCGTTTCACTGGTGTTAGCTTCTGCTTTTTAGGTACAATATTTGAGCCATTTTTCGAGTCACCACCAGAATCGACACATTTGCCATATTTGAGATCACCTTTTATTGAGCTGAATGCAGTGCTTCACTTATCTTGGGTATCTAATATAGAAACAATTATTTTTCTCCATATTTCAGATGACAACTTTGTTATTCTGAATATATTATTAATGCATTTCTATTTCACGGTATCACTTTTATCATTTCCATAACCAAGAAATTTTTCATTTGCATGTAAAACATTTTCAAAATCAGCACAAAATAAAGGAAATAAACATTTTAATAACATTATAAAGAAGTCTTGATTTTCTATGTAGCAGCAGTATTTGTATTAAATGCAATACATTAGTGCTTGCTGCAAGAGAAGAAGAAAAAAAATTCAATTCAATGACAGCCACTGACTTCATAAGCCAGAAGTTGCCCCTTTGTTATACTGTGCTGAAGTTTTCAAGACTGTTTGATTTGGTCAGATATGGAAGATTCAACTTTGACAGTGTTCCATTCCTTCAATATCAGAGATTTTGGTTTCTGTAAACATGTCTTGTGTGACCTGCTGATATAAAAAGGGAGTGAAAAAGCCAACCTGGAGTTCAGTTCAGTTGTTAGTTATGAGTTCACCAGTGAGTATCAGACTTGTGAATCAGTTGGCTGGAGCAATTTTGCAGTTAAAAGTGAGTATTGGTCTGCAAGCAGTGGACGTCGAGAAGTTTGAGCAGCACAACTTGGTGCATGCAACAGAGACAAAGAATTATTAGACAAATGTGCTTACTGTTTAACTGAAAAGGAACATTAGATGGATGTGCTTGAAAGTGATTGTAAGTTAATACTGGGCTAACAATTCTAGCAACAAAGTGACAAATTGATTTTGGTGCAAATCCGTGTTGATATTTTGTCACAATATTATTCACGTTATAATGGAATCTTGTTACCATGCTCAGAACAATTTCATATTTAGTATGCCAATTGCTAAATGACCCAGTCCTGATCCCATTAAACATACATTAAACGAGGCCTTTCCAACTGAGGTGACATCAGGGCACAAGCATCCACCAGTGGTAACTCCGGTGCTAGGGCAAGCACCCAAGAGGTGGGGGAAGGTGAAGTGGCAGAGGCAGCAAAAAGAAAGTATTGCAGCAGTGGTAGTCGAAGTGCTGCAGTAGGGGGAATATTGCTTTGGCTGTTAAATGGGATAAGTAGCCAAGTCAGTGCGCAAAACTTAGCACAAAATTATTAATGACATTTTTCTGATCAGAAACACACTATATATATATATATATATATATATATATATATATATATATATATATATATATATATTGTGTATCGTTGTGTAAATTGTAAATTTCCCATTTAAGTTGATTCTTGACATTGTTTTGCTGAAACGAGTTCACCAATATTCAGAACAATAAATTCGGCAGTAGAAATTTGCAGTACAGTGTCTCTCAGAAAGCATCACACAGACGCCTCCTGCTTTTACTTTTATTTAACCGCTTCGCCAATGGCCATTTAAACCCTACACGGATTGGGAACAGATACACAATAAACAGAACAAGACATTTAAATTGTTAAATGCTGTAAAAATGCTTCATAAATACATATTCATATCTTCCGTATTTATTAAATTATTTCAGCAAAACAAAAACTGGTTTAAAGTCCATTAAAAGCGGTATACATCCATGGTACCATTACAGTAGAGACTATATTAATAAATTGTTGAAATTTCACTATTTTGTATCACTGCAGAGAAAGCCATTCTTTGCATTCAACGCATCTGTGAGTAATTTTGTTTTATTGTGCATACAAACTATATGTATATATTAGCTGTATAAGCAAAGTGTTGGGTTCAAGGTTTATAGGTTTCAATTTATGCTATCATGCAATTATAATTGCATATGTTGCATTACACATACACGCTGGAAAAAAACAAATTTCTCCGTCAGTATCTGTATGTATATTACAGTATTTCACAACTGAAGTTCATGGTGGGCTTATGTAGCGGTTTTCTTCGCTCAGTTCATACAAAGTACTGCCGTAAGTTCTGTCAGTACTTTCAATACATATAACTACTGAATGGAACAATGCATACTCATTGATACACCTATATTCTGAAAGAACACAGAAAATGCTACAAACTGATTCAACTCTTATTCAAAATAATCACCACATGCGGCAACACAGCAATGAAGACGTTCAGACCACTCATCAATAGCTGCACGAATCGTGCCCAGAGGAAATTTTTTCAGTCGATCTGACTGGAACATCTCAATATTGTGGTGCCGTTTTTGACATGCTATCTGCTTAAGCTTCTGTCATAGAGAATAATCCAATGGATTGAGAATGCACCTCTGAAGCTCCCCGCCAGGAAACCATCCACCATACCATGACAGAAGCAGTGTGATGTCCTCGCTGCTCACATGGAACTTTGTCTCTTGCTTCCTTGGAGGAACGTGCATACACACAATTGTTTCGCTTGTTAAACAACTCTTCTACAGTGAACATTGTTTCATCTGTGAAAAGGATGTCGTGAAACTGACTCTCCCCGTACATTGTCAACAAAGCCTGGAATAGAACCAGGCGATCTCCTTTAATTTTTCGGGTGGTAAATGCTGTGTGTACCTTTTATATGCACAAAAATGTAAATCATTCTTCAAAATGCATGACATAGTTTGTAGAGAAATATTCATAGCACAAGACAACATTGTTTGTTTATGCAAAGGCTTGCGTCGAATCTTTGCATGAACAGCATTCACAAGTTCTTTTGTCCATACACTCCTAGGATGGCGTGATCTGAAACGATGAACAGTTTCACCCATTTGTTTAAACCATGCTATTGTCCGTAACACAAATTGTTTGTTGATACCGAGCAGTTTCAGAGTCAAAAAAAGTTCCTTAGCCGCTTTCCACAAAGAAATAATGCCAATACAGTGATACAGTTCTCATACACTCCCCAATTCAGCTTTCACTCGTGCCTCCTTCTGACACTGCCAGCTGGTTACTCACGCTGTAGTGAAGGTCACATTGTAGGCAACAACATACAGCCTTGCCATGCTTCTTCACTTGCAATTATGGTTCTAGAGCCAGTCTGGATTTTACTGACAGAACTTTTGGCAGTACTGTGTATAGTAATTCTGTGTCAGAGTTCCAGGCAATCTGTTTAGCTAAAACAAATTTCAAATTGTTACCTCAGTGTTAATCATGGCTTTAACTAGTAATGTAGCAAATTAGCTTGTGTAGGAAGTGTACAGGCTTCTGAAATTACTTCAGAAAATGTGGAGGACCTTTTACTGTTTGACAGTGATTTGGATACTGGTGGCAAGTTTTCCGATTTTGAGGGGGGTGTTGAGGGTATAGGTAGTGGTGAGGAAGAAAATGGCCCATTTCCTACAGGTGTTCGTGAAGAATCAACATTATGGAGTTGTCAAAATAACACAAACAGACATACCTTCACGAGCACAACCTCTGGTGTACAACCAGATTCAGCTAACTTCTGACAACCAACCAATTAACATTTTCACAACATTTTTTACTACTGACTTACTATCTCTCATTGTTTCGGAAAGAAATGTATATGTGAGTAGGGCGAAGAAAGACCTGATCTTTAAAAGCAATTTAGAACAGAAGTAACAATGAGATTTAGAGACTACTTGGTTTATTTATGCTCATGGGCGTTATTCCTATACCTATGCTAGAATTTCAGCAGATTGCATATACAGCTGGGATTTGTGAATGAAGAAAAATGTGCTAAAAGACAGAGGCGATATTGCTGTGTGGCAAAGACGTTATTTAAGGACAACCACACTGCACCGAGATACAAATCACAAAATATACACGAAGAACACACGAAAAGTAAAGTATGGTGTGACACGACTTTTAAGACTGAAAGACAAGCATTTTTGAAAGGTATGTGTGCTGGTTTAAAAAATCCCAGTGGAAAAGGCCAAAGGCCTTTCATTATAAACTCTTTCAGTTTCATTGCTCAGTCATTCTGTTTCAATTTGCTTAGTTCATTATAAACTTGTATTTTTGCATGCCTTCATATCCTTATTTGTGTGATTTTATTTATCTTCCCGGCAATTATTACGACATTTACTGCAGGTTTAAATGTGACGGGAAGGCACCGCCTATGGCCTATGACACGAAAGCATTAGCCAATTAGGGCGAGGGAGAGGGTAGTTGAACGCGGAGTGATACATTTCAGCAGGGCAAGGTTATATGAAACAGAGATTAGACCATGCTGTCCGAATGCGGGTGTAGCGGTGTTGTGCAGGTCTTGTTCATCCCAAGTCTTTCCACCGCCTCCTTCAACAGGTTAGTCTCAAAATTGGTGCCCTGGTCACTGTGAAGCTTTAACGGCACCCCAAAACGACAGAACAGTTATTAAATTTTAGATGAGTCGTATTTCTTACACATCTGCTTCATTTTCGTACCTATTTTGAGGACATGTTTCGCAAATCTTCGTTTGCATCTACGGCTCTTGTGCGACTGACGCTAGATCCAGCGGTGTGGGTAATTCTGGGGTTGTTGCTGCCATCTGTTGATTTAGTGATGAACTGAAATGTGGGATTCTCTTCTAGCGGGATTTCAAAATTCATTAGTTGGTTTTTATGTTTTTCTATGTATATCCTCTCCCATATGACGAGTTCACTATGTTTTTGTACGTATTTTAGTAATTCTGTGCTATCTTCAATTTCATGATTTTCAGACCAGAAATGAGCTGCTATTGCGGACTTATCAATATTTTTGTATCTTAAGTGCCTGAAGTGTTCTTTCTTTCTAGTGCCTATGTTCCTTTTTGTCCTCCCTATGTAAATTTTTTCACAGTCTTTACACTTAATTTTGTAAATGCCTGACTTTTCCTCTGGTTTTATCTTATCAGTATTGTTACCGTGAAGTAGGTTTTTAATGCTGTAATTGTTTTTTGGTGCCAATGTTATATTGTATTTCTTGAATATTTTTTGGAACTTTTTTGTGGCCCAGGGGTGGTAAGTAAATTTAGCAAATCTAGTTTCTTGTTTTATTGGTGTGAGAGCTGTGATCTGTTTTAATTTCTTTTGAAGTTTGAATAATTTTAGTTTTTTATCTACAAGGTTTTTTCCATATCCATTTTTAATTGCAGTTTTTAAGATTTGATGGTATTCGTTTTGATATTCCTGTTGGCTGAGAGGTAGATTCACTAATCTGTGTGTCAGACTGTTGATGGTTGCATGTTTGTGTGGAATTGGGTTGAAACTATTTGCTTTGATGTAATTATCTGTGTGTGTTGCTTTTCTATGAATGCCAAATTCTAGTTTTTCATTGCCTTTTTTGATTTTAAGGTCTAAAAAAGGTAGAGTACAGTCCTCTTCAGTTTCTACTGTGAATTGTATGCTGGGTTCTTGCAGGTTGAGTAGTTTCAAAGCATCATCTATTAGTTTGTAGGGCACTATTGCAAAGATGTCGTCTACGTATCTGTACCATGTTTTAAACATATGAGGGAAGGCTTTAGTAATATGTGTTTCGAAAAAGCTCATGTATAGATTGGCCAAAAATGGTGATAGCGGGCTTCCCATAGCTAGTCCTGAAATTTGTTTATAATATTTTCCATCGAAGACAAAATAATTTTGATGTATACATAATTCAGTCATTGCCACATATTCTTCTATTGCATTGGCATCCAGGTTTATAGAATTTAGCCATTTTTTCAGTTGAATCAAAAGTTTGTCTAATGGAATGCTAGGGAAGAGGGAGCGGACATCAAAGGATACTAAAGTGTCATGAGGTTTTAGTTTAAGATTTTGAATTTTTTCTACGTACAAAAACATAGTGAACTCGTCATATGGGAGAGGGTATACATAGAAAAACATAAAAACCAACTAATGAATTTTGAAATCCCGCTAGAAGAGAATCCCACATTTCAGTTCATCACTAAATCAACAGATGGCAGCAACAACCCCAGAATTACCCACACCGCTGGATCTAGCGTCAGTCGCACAAGAGCCGTAGATGCAAATGAAGATTTGCGAAACATGTCCTCAAAATAGGTACGAAAATGAAGCAGATGTGTAAGAAATACGACTCATCTAAAATTTAATAATTTTTCGCTTCACTGTGGTGTTCCAATACAGTTAAATCTCGATAGACAGAACAGTTGCTCCACGAGGCAGTCTGTGATCGTCTTCGCCTTCTGGTTCGGGATGGCATGCACCTGCGGCCACTTTGTAAAGTAGTCCACGACCACAATCACGTACTTATTGCCAGTCGGACACTGGGAATTGTCCAGCCATGCGACAGCGATGCGTTCGACAGACGCTCAACGTTGTACTGCTACATGCAACCCCGGCTCCTAGTCTGGGGGCTGGAACTCGCCGCGCACACTTGACATTGACGGCACCATCTCTCAGCATCTGCTCGAAGCCTGAGCCAGTAGTAGTGCTGCCGGAGTTTGACGATCGTTCGGTTTTGCTCCCAGGTGTACTCCTGAAGTACCGGCATGCACTTGCTCCAAGACTTCTGGGACCTTACGCCGGGGAAGAACCAACTACTCTCTCTGCGTCTTCCCATCGGGTGATTCCCATAACATGAACAGCACAACCTATTTGGTCTTCAACTATTCTCATTGGGCCCAGTACTTGTACACAGCGTTTCTTGGTGCAATGTCCTCCCAGGTTGGTCTTGTCTCTGCATCCACTTCCCTTAAGAGTGGCCCCAAGTAGGCATCCGCCAGCTTCTCCCTCCTCAGGCCTGCGCTATCCCAGCCATCAGCAGGCTCTATGACAGCTGCGGCACGCTCCTTCTCTTCCACTCTTGTGCATTGGCCCCACTCTTCCAGGCAGGGTCTTCGGGACATGGCATCTGCGTTGCCGTGGCTCTACCCTCTACGATGTTCAGAGGTGAAGTCGCACTCCTGTAGCCTCTGGACCCGACGTGCCGTCTGGCCTTCCAGATTTCTAAAGCTCAGTAGCCAGGTTAGGACGGAGTGGTCAATCCTCAGGTGGAATGGCTGACCTTACAGGTACTTGTGGAAGTCCTCCAAGGTCTTCGCATGACGCAGTAGTTCTTCTCTGCCTTGGACAGCGTCTTGCTGTACTAAGCTATCACCCGCTCGTGTCCGTCCTGGACTTGGGATAGGACGCTTCCAATGCAATGGTCGCTGGCGTCGGTGTCCACAATGAAGGCGCAACCTGGTTGTGGGAATGCCAAAATAGGAGCACTGCAAAGTGTCTTCTTCAGCTTCTGGAAAGCGACTTCGGCATCCTCCGTCCACAATACGGCCGGTGTTGTTCCACCAGGCGGATGAGAGGCTTGGCGATGTTGGAGAAGCCCTTTATGAAACAGCGGTAGTAACTGCACAGCCCCAGGACACTGCGCAATTCTCTCTTATCCTTTGGCCAAGACCAATCTCTCATGGCCTGTGTCTTCTCCGGATCTGTGACCACTCTGGTTGGTGAGTCTATGTGGCCCAAATAGTTGACTTCCTTGCGCAGGAGCTGGCACTTCTTCGCATTCAGCTTTAGGTTGGTCACCTGCAGTCTCTCAGGCACCTTGCTCAGGTTTACCAAGTGGTCTTCGAAGGTCCTATCAACGATGATGTCGTCCAGGTATAACAGGCAGGCATCGTAAGTCAGTTCTCTCATCACCGACTCCATGAGGCATTGGGAGCTAGCTGGCGCGTTGGAGAGGCCAAAGGGCATAACTGTGAACTGCCAAAGCCCTTGGCTCGTCGCGAATGCAGCCTTCTCCTTGTCTCTGAGGTCTAGAGCTACCTGCCAGTAACCAGACTTCAGGTCCAGGGTCGAGAACCACTGCACACCAGCAAGCGTGTCCAGTACAGGGTGCCGTCAATCCGGGGTAAGGGAAACAGTCCTTTCTGGTGACCGCATTCAGCTTCCAGTAGTTCACGCAGAAACGTAGCTCACCGTTCGTCACCAGAACTACAGGGGAACACCAAGGGCCGTCACTCTTCGATCACTCCCCTGGATCTCATATCCTCCAGCACGTCTCGTACCGCCGCTTGTTTCGCTAGTGGAACCCGCCTAGGTGGCTGCTGAATAGGCCGGGCGTCTCCGGTGTCGATGTGGTGGAGCACTTGGTCAATGCGGCCATAGTTGCTGTTACCTTGGCTGAAGACGCGCTGGTATCGTCTCAGCCGTTGTCGAACCTCCTCCAACTGTTCTGCGGTCAGGTGGTCAGCCGCCCTCTCCAATAAGCCTACCAGCTGGGGCCCCAGGTGTTGCGTCGACGCCGGCTCCTGGGTCCTATCGATTGGTGTTACGCTGACCACGGGCTCGGACGTGCCCAACTCCAGGCCTGGATGTCGTGATTGGAGTCTGTTGGGTTGAGCAGCGTCACCGGCATTTCCTCTCGGCACAGCAACAATGTCCTGGCTACACAAAGTCCGTGCACAGGCATCTTCTGGTCCAGCATCAAGTTCCTCATCCGCTGGCCTTACAGTCGTGCCGTCATCACCACCTCACTTCTTGCGGGGACAACCATGTGTTCCTTCAGGATGACCCTGCAAATTCCCAGGCGTTCTTCTGGTGGCCAGAGTATCACCTCTTCTCCATTGAGCCGCAGGACCTTCCTGCCGACGTCGACAATCGCCTCATGGCTCCTGAGAGCATCCAGTTCCAGTATCACCTCCTCAGCCACTTCCGCGATGAACGCGCACTGACGCACGGCTTTCCATCCCAAGGTGAACTTCAGCAGGGCCTCCTTCTCCACAGGAAAGGTGTCGCCCGATGCCGTCACAAGCTGGTAAGGTCGGCTTGATTTCCTCGCAAACTCCTGGCTAGGTTAGTCTGGTGACGGTCACGGCTGCCCCAGTGTCCATCAGCACGCGGCACGGCTTCCCTCTCACCCAACCGTCCGCGATGAGGCTGTCATCCATACGCTGGCTGATGGCATGCAGTGTCAAACGAGGGTATGGTGATGGCGCCGATGTGCCCCTTGCCACGACGGGCCTTACTCGTTGTTCCGGCTGCTCTTCCTGGTGACAGCAGTCTCTCTCCAGGTGTCCTGGCTGGCCACACTCCCAACACACACCACTTGATCGTTGCCGGCGTCCCTCGGCTGATCTTCGGTCTCCAGTGTAGCGGATACGCCTTGTTCTCGACGTGGGAGTAGCCATCACCTTAGCCGCCTCCATCCTCAATGCTGCCATTAGCGCCTCGTGGATGGTTTTGTAGTTGCCGAGCATTAGGCGCTGACGTATCTCAACGTCTCGTAGCCCGTCAACGAAAGTTTAGGCGGTTTCTCGGGATACGAATTCGGGTGGGAGGTCAACGAAAGCTTTGCTGGCCAGCTGTTCAATTGCCAGGGCGAATTCCTGCAGCGTCTCCCCTGGCTGCTGCGTCATTGACTTCAGTTGGTTGCGGTAGGCTGCGGCCAAGTGGTGGTTGCCGAAGCGATTTTACAGGGCTTCACAGATATCCTTGTGCGCCACCGCCGTCTGGACCGCGTTCAGGAATTCTGTGGCCCGACCATGGAGGCTGGCTATTAGCTGTGCGGCCTCTTCCTCTGGTGACCACTTGTGCTTGGCCACTATGTCGAACTGGCGGTGGAAGACTTCGAACGTGGACGTGCCGTCATACTTCAGCGGTTTGACGCACACAGATATGTCGCATCCCGGCGCGTCGGCCTTTAAATCTTTCATCCTTCTGCCGACGTGATGATTAAAATTTAGCGACGCTCAACTCGATGGTCATTAGCGCCCTTTCAAAAACTATATTTCACTTTACAATTCTTCCTTTCACTTATCTTTAACTTTCCTTTGACTATGCTGTGGCTTTGCCTTCACTTTGCTCTAGCTCCACTCTGGTTCCATTCTGGCTTCTCTCCCGCTTCACCATAACCTCACTCAGACTTCATTCTAAAATCCCTCTATCTTTGCCCTGGCTTGGCTCTGGCTAGGTTCCGGCTGGCCTCCGGTCCCGCTCTGGCTTCGCTCTGGCCTCACACTTTATTCTGTACCTTTAACACTGGCTTCGCTCTGCCTTCACTCTGACTAGGCTCCGGTCCCCGCTAAGGTCCCGCACTGGCTTGGCTCTGGTTTCGCTCTGGCTTCACTCTAACATTCCTTAACTATACTCTTGCTTGGACCTGTCTTCACTCTGGCTTGGCTCCTGCTAGTTTCTGGCCCCGCTCCTGTCCAGCTCTGGCCTCACACTCACTTCATTCTACACCTTAACTTTGGCTTGGTTCTGGCTTGGCTCCGGCTTTGCTCTGGCTAGGATTCGACCAACCCCCCGATCCCGCTATGGCCTGGCTCTGGCTTCGCTCCGGCTTCACTCAAATCTCCCTCGAACTTCACTCTGTATTCACTCTAACTTGGATCTGGCTAGGCTCCGGCCCACCTTCGGTTCCAATCTGGCTTCGCTCTGGCCTCACTACCTTCATTCTTAAACCTAACCCTGGCTTTGCTTTGGCTTCGCTCTAGCTAGGTTCCAGCCCGTCTCCGGTCTTGCTCTGGCTTTGCTCTGGTCTCAGACTAACTTCATTCTGTACCTTAACACTGGCTTCGCTCTGGATAGGCCCCGGTCATCACTCCGGTCCCGCTCTGGCTTGGCTCTGGCTCTGCTCAAGTTCCGCTCTGGCTCCACTCTAACATTCCTTAATTATACTCTTGCTTGGATCTGTCTTCGTTCTGGCTTGGCTCTTGCTGGTTTCTGGCCCCGCTCCTGTCCCGCTCCGGCCTCACACTAACTTCGCTCTGCACCTTAACTTTGGCTTGGTTCTGGCTTGGCTCCAGGTGCACTCTGACTTTGCTCTCGCTTTGCTCTGGCTCCACTGAGGCTTCTCTCTACTTTGCTTTGGCTTTATTCTGAATTTGGTTTAATGTACTTTTTTCAACTTAGATTAGGGTCAAACACGGATGTGGACCTTGTTTGGGCGTTTGGCATTAGCTCTCTCACCACTCAGAGGCACCCAATCAATTGAGTTGGCTCGGGATCCCGGGATCGCCAATTCCCGTACATACCACAGTAGGCCCCTGGGCGCTTCTGCCGACGATGTCCTCACCATGGCGTTCAGGGATTTAGTGTTGGTGTCGGCCTTTCCCGTTAGGTTGTTAACGCGGATCGCCACTTCCAGGAATTTGGTGTTACTGTCAGCTTTTCCCTCTAGGTTGTTAACAAGCTCGTCCAATCGACCCATCCGCTTGCCCAGCTCCACGACGTCATCCCTCACGTCGGTCAACTGCTCTTCAAAATTTTCGGCGAGGGCCTCGTTTGCAGCCTTCATTTCAGATAGTTCGGCCCTCATTTCCTTGGCCAGGTTGTCGTTCGCTGCTCTCATTTCCATGGTTAACGTCGCAACGAGGGTGTCGCTAGCCGTCTTCATTTCTTTCATCTCGACGGTGAGTTTGTTAGTCGTCTTCATTTCTGTTGCCAGGCTATCATTCACCGCTATTTCTTTCAGTTCCTGTAGAATCTTTTCCGATGCAGCCTGCATGGTGTTACGTCTCACTCCTGACACCAATTGTGACTTTG
Source organism: Mantis religiosa (assembly GCA_030765055.1). Classification (NCBI taxonomy): domain Eukaryota; kingdom Metazoa; phylum Arthropoda; class Insecta; order Mantodea; family Mantidae; genus Mantis; species Mantis religiosa. Next base: position 103,508,255 of record CM060950.1, read on the forward strand.
TGGGTTCGTGAAATTAAAAATACAGGTAACAAACACTAAAAATTGCTCTTTATTTCCGTAGAAACACAATTATGTCACAATTAGACATACAACTTGCAAGGTCATAGACCACAAAAAAGTCCACTTTTACAGCTGTTCACGCGAATGTGTCCAATTACCGACTCACTGTGGCAGCGGCTCCTTGTATAGTTACTCACTATTCCAGAAATTCGTGGAATGTTCTCATACAATCAAGAAAGCATTAGAAGAAAGACGAACTCTCCAGAAATCCGTCTCCCTCCCCCTACCGTTTAGGTAATCTTTTATCTCAGCACTGTACTGTCCATCCCTTTAAACTTGTCGCCCATGCCGTCTCGAATCAACAATGCGTTCGCGACACTAACAAACAACCAAAAACAAAACAAGTTAATTCATAAACTATATGTATATAGCATCTAAGAAATGTGATTATGCATGTTTAAAATTTCAAACAAACGGATTGAAGTTTGGATCCCCGCATGTGTAGCAGCAGATCTAGGATAGTGTGCAAGAGAGAGGAAAATAAAAGAGTGGGGATAACAAGATGACAACGCTCAGCATGCACTTGCTGCAGAGCACAACTCTTCCCATTCGAAAAACAACAGCACAACTGAAATAACAAGAGGTGTGGGAATTTCTTGGAAGGATTTTACAACATACAAGCAATAAAAATGTTAATTATTTTATATATCTATTAAAGAAAAAAAATTAATTTATTCTTTCCTTGTCAGAGGCTATCATGTCTCATCCCATCATATTGCTGGGGTCATACGAGTGAACACAAAAGTGAATGTCATCTAGGAGATGAGAGTAAGACTGGCTATTGGCTAGAATAGACAAGCAAGACTAACAAACTAATATATCTTTTCCCGAAATTGCTTTTAATGCTGAACATGTCATATTTCATTTTGTCTTTCTATGGAAGTGTACTTTATTGCAAAGAGCAACTCTACTCAAACTGTTAGAAATTTCAACTGCTGAACTTAATTCTCTTCTATTTTCAAACTAATAATGCAAGTCATGTTGTGAAACTTAATTTGCTCTGTACTAATTGTAAGCTTCATGCACAAAGTATACCTTACCTTTGTTATAGAGAAGTCAAGTCGCACATAAATGATGACTAACAGGAACAAGAAGTAAAACGCAAGCACTACCAGTAATGGCTCTTGGAACATCAATATTCGGGGAAAATTGTACTGCAACTAAAAAAAGAAAACATAGTGTAAATGATAAGAATTTCATAATCTCATACTCATCTCAAAAAATAGAATTGCTTGGTAATGCACTTAAACAGAGCAAATTTTACACATTTTCAAAATGTACACCACATATGCAAGTTACTATAGATTTTTCAAAGGAATTAAAATTGCACATAACAATTTGTTCATAATCTAAAATGTTATACTTGCACAGAAGTGATTGCCCTATAAGCCTTACATTTGTCACACACCTCTGGAAGATGATGATGATGATTTGTATTTATGGGCGCTCAACTGCTAGGTCATCAGCGCCCATTAAAGATCATTGTGCGAATGACACTAAAAAACTTACACACTAAGTAAAAATATATCTATAAAAATAAACATTTAAAAGAAATACAAAAACAAAACACTCTTTATTGCTAAAATACAAAAAACGAAATAGATATAACATGTATAAATAGAACAAAAATATATTTATAACAAAAGGCGGCCGAAACCACCAATAGACTATAAAAATAAAAACGTATAAAATAACAGACGATAACAGCATAAACTATTAAATTCTTAACTGAACTCTGGCGATGTACTTCAGCACTTTTTCCACCGCAGAGTTATTGTCTGCTAGGACCTCCGTCAAGCTAACCGGCAGCTGCAGAGACTCCCGCAGGTCTGCTAGGTGAATACACTCGAGCAGCACATGACGGACCGAGAGAGTCTGACCACATGACTCGCAAATAGAAGCAGTGACCCTCCTCAACAGGTGACTGTGTGAGAAGTAGCAGTGCCCAATACGCAACCGAGCCAAACTCACCTCCTCCCGACGCGATAAGCGATAGGAGGTCGCCCAGTTATCCGGAAGCTCTTTTACCCTTCTCAGCTTGTTATTACGCAGAGCAGACCACTCATCACACCAGCGTGACAGTGCCGCTCTACGCACAACAAGCCTAAAGTCTTCCGCAGTGACAAAAGGGATGTTGACACTCGGTTCTACGCTTGCCACCTTTGCTGCCGAATCCGCCAGTTCGTTCCCATGCAGGCCTACGTGGCCAGGAATCCATGCGCACACCACGCTAACGCCAGAGACGTGTAAAACGTGGAGTGCATCCTGTATGCGTTGCACAATTGGGTGTTGGTTGTACAGCTCACGAAGGCTCTGAAGTGCGCTTAGGGAATCACTTAGGATAAGACAATTACCTAACTTTCTTCGGCGAACATGTATGACGGCTCGGTATATTGCATAGAGCTCTGCACTATAAATGGAAGTACTGCCATTGGAACCGAATGTATAGGGTTCGGCTCCATGGATGTAAGCACATCCAACACCAGTATCACTTTTGGATCCATCTGTATAAATTAAAGTATGGTCCTTATAATAAGTTACAAACTCTAAAAAACTACTGCGGATACTACACGAGGGCGTCGTAGCCTTCCTGTGCACCGTCATCCCAAGATCTACGTGGGATCCTACGCGCAACCATGGAGGATACTCTTTCGCCCTTGGGTAACATCCTAGGCATTTCGAGTGCATGACTCCCTAGGAGATCCCGGAACCGAAAACCTGGCGGCTTCGGGTTTATACTCGTGTTCCTATAACGTCCGTCAAGTAAGTTGTCGAAGAACGGTGCATACGTCGGATGCGACGGCATACTATTTAGCCCACAGCCGTAATTCCCCAGCAAAACCTCGCGGCAATATTGCAGAGGAGGTTCTGCTGCTTCGGCGTAGAGGCTCACCACTGGGCTAGTTGGAAATGCTCCAGTAGCGATACGAAGCCCAGAGTTATGAACCGTAGTTTCTTCAGCGCAGATGGACGAGCTGAAGCATAAACGATGCACCCATAGTCCAATTTGGATCGGATCAGTGTGCGATACAAACGAAGCAGCACTGAGCGATCCGCTCCCCACGATCGTCCACTTAGTACCCGCAGTATGTTAAGAGAACGTTCACATCGTGCTTTCAGCACTGCTATATGAGATGTCCAGCTAAGCTTCCGATCGAAGATCAGTCCCAGGAACCTCGTTTCATCTGCAAATGGTAAGAGGTGTGGACCGAGTCGGAGTGAAGGTGGTAAACGACTCCTATTGCGCCAGAAGTTGACGCAGACAGTTTTTTCTGTGGAGAATCGGAAGCCGTTTTTGGCACTCCAATCGCACAGATTGTCTAAACATTGCTGCAGACAGCGCTCCACGAATGCAGTGCGTCGTGAAGTGCAGTACACGGCGAAGTCGTCTACGAACAAGCACGATGAAACCCCTCGAGGAACACATTGGGAAAGAGTTGATGGCAATAGCGAACAGTGTAACGCTCAGCACCGATCCTTGAGGAACACCGTTCTCTTGTACGAAAAGATTCGAAAAAACTGAGCCGACCCTTACCCGAAAAATGCGGTCGCTCATGAACTCCCGAAGGAAAACAGGTAGGCGCCCACGTACATTCCAGCCGTGCAAGGTGCGTAGGATACCTGCACGCCAACACGTATCATAGGCCTTCTCCAGATCGAAAAATATGCCGACGGTCTGACAGTTCCTCATAAAGCCGTTCATGATTTGTGTCGACATCGACACCAGATGGTCTACTGTGGAGCGGCGACGTCGGAATCCACACTGGATGTTTGTCAGGAGGTTGAGTTTCCAGCCACCACACCAACCGCCCATTGATCATGCGTTCCATCACCTTGCATACGCAACTGGTGAGGGAAATAGGACGGTAGCTGGAAGGCAGATGGCGGTCCTTCCCGGCTTTCAAAATGGGTATGATGGTGGCCTCCCGCCACTTCTCAGGAAAAGTGCCGTCAACCCACACACGATTATACATCTCCAGTAGGAATGCCTTCCCTTCGGGCGAAAGTTGTTGCAACAATCGCACATGGATGCCGTCTGGTCCAGGTGCAGATGCCCGCGAAGATGAAAGCGCGTGATCTAACTCTGCCATGGTGAAGAGGCGATTGTAGTCTTCAAGGTTTCTAGAGCAGAAGGAGAACCCTTTGGATTCCTCCAGAGTCTTAATTTGGAGAAACTCAGGCGAGTAATTATTTGAGCTAGACACTTGAGCGAAAGCACTGCCGAAAGTATTAGCCACATCGTGCTGATCAACAACAGCACCTGTAGCGCTTTTAAGACCGGCGATTGGCATGTATGTGGACTTTCCGGCCACGCGCCTTAACCTATCCCATACGACTGAGGAAGGTGTATGTTGATTGAACGATGACACAAAGTTGGTCCATGAGGTCTTTTTGCTATCCTTAATCACCTGTCTGGATTTCGCACGCATTTTTTTGTATTCGATCAGATTATCGAGAGTAGGGCGCCGCTGGAAATTCCTAAGAGCGCGCCTCCGAGCCCGAATAGCAGTCCGGCAATTATCTGTCCACCATGGGACAGGGAAACGACGGGTGTGCGTTCTCGCTCGCGGAATAGATTGTTCTGCTGCCGAAAGAATCGTCACCGTGAAATGCTCAACTAAGTCATCCACAGACGCGTGGTCATCATAGTTGAAGACAGCCAACTGCTTGTAGACATTCCAGTTGGCACCATCAAAGCGCCAGCTGGGCAGACGTGCGGAACACGGATCTCGTGCTAAGAGACTGACAAGACACGGAAAGTGGTCACTAGAATGTAGGTCAGAGATGACATTCCATTGAAGGGAGACTGCTAGCTGTTGCGAACAGACGGCCACGTCAATGTGTGAAAAGGTGTTGAATGCATCGGATAAAAACGTGGGTTCTCCGGTATTCAGGAGAACCAGGTTATTGCTGTCTATGAAACTTGCGATTAATTTGCCTCTCGCACATGCTCGAGGAGCACCCCATAGAGTATGGTGTGCATTTAGGTCACCCACTAGCAGATAAGGTGTTGGTAGCTGGGAGACCAGATGTTGTAGGTCAGTAAGCGAGAGGTCATCGGTAGGTGGTAGATAAATGTTGCAGATAGCAAAATTTATGGATGGAAGTCGGATGCGTGCAGCAACTGACTGGATGTCAGACTGTAAAGGTACAAATTCAACAAAAATGTCATCTCTGAGGAGCATCATAGTGCCTCCATGCGCAGGCATACCCTCCTCAGGTTCAACATCGCACCTCAGTGGAGTATAGCCTCTGATTTTGAAGTCGTCTAAAGGACGCATCTTAGTCTCTTGTAGGCAAACGACGAGTAGTTCGTGTTTATTGAGCAACAATTCAAGCTCGGGTCTGTGTGTTCTGATTCCGCGTAAGTTCCAATGAATAATAGACATGGTAGTAGATTTGCTTTAGCTTATGACGACTTTAAAGGCGGCCGAATCAATTTACCCTTTTTCTTCGGTGTTGGGCTAACACCTTTTTCAGGAGATTTTTCCTGTCTCTTTTTCACTGCCCCTTGGGCAGTGTGGACGGGATCCTCCTGTTCCATCTCCTCTTCTGAGGAGGCACGTTTCCCGATGGAGAACTTCGGTTCGAGAGCCTCGAACCGATTGGAAACGGAGATCGACGACGACGAGAATCGCCGATCAGTCTCCTCTCCGGAAGAGTCGTCAGAAGACGATCTCGGAGGAGATGGCCGCGGACACTTCCGCCGGTTTGCCGACTTGCTACAAGTATTTTTATCTTGCAGAGAGTCACTTCTTACATACGCTTTCTTTAACTGTTTTGCTGGTGCGTTACAGGTAACTGGCTCAGAACTTTTTGAGGTCGATGGTCTTGGCGGTGACTTGGATGACAGCTTTCCACGACTGGCTTCGCTAGGTGTGCACACTGCTACACTTGCTGATGACTGTTGCTTTGTCTGTACCCTAGGTGCTATTGTTTTTTCTGCAATTGTTGCGCCGTTTAAATCGCCAGTTTGAGTTGCGATTTCGCGTCTAGGCACCGGCTTACTAGCAACCGACGGTTGGCGAGTACGCAAGAGCTTCCGAGCTTCCGAGAAGGACACCTTCTCTCTGACCCGGATCTCTTGGATCGCACGCTCTTCTACAAAACGGGGACATTCGCGGGAATTTGATGGATGTTCACCGCTGCAGTTAATGCATGCTGGAGGTCTTGTACAAGCATCTTCATGCAAGACGCCTCCGCAGCTAACACAAGTAGGTACACCGTTACAAAAGTCACTAGTGTGACCAAAGCGCTGGCACTTATAGCATCTCAAGGGGTTAGGAATGTATGGTCTGACTTCAATTGCTTCATACCCTGCCTTTATCCTTTGAGGGAGGTCAATCCTATCAAAGGTTAGGAACAGGGTACGAGTCGGCACCAGTTCCCCGCGCTCACGTCGTTGCACGCGATACACTGCCGTGACACCTTGTTCTTTAAGGTTCTCCTGAATCTCATCGTTGGACATACCGTCCAATGCACGGGTGTTTACAACACCTCGCGAAGAGTTCAGGGACTTATGGACCATAACGCTTATGGGGTAGCTACCAAGCATTGTAGCTTTCAGTACCGCCGCTGCCTGGGTGACGCTTTGTGCTTCAACCAGGAGTGTGCCGTTTCTCGACTTCACACACGACTTGACTGCACCAGATATTTTATCGAGACCCCTTTGAATAACAAAAGGGTTCACCGATGTAAATGTCTTACCCTCCTCTGTCCGTTTTACTACTAAGTAGCGAGGACCAAATGCCTCGGCTACTTTTACGATACTCTTACACAGTGTAGTTGGAGTTTTTGGGCGCAAGGGAGCCATGATGAATAGGTCCCCCCTCCGGAACCGTCGGCGTCAGCCTGCCATCAGGGGGATAAAGAAAGAAAGACACCTAAATCTTACGGTCTGTGCCGGCCTGGGCACCCGCTTCAGGCCCGATCTCACGGAGTACTTCGGAGGAGTTACCCTCCGCCTATCACTACTGACCGGTATGCGACACGTTCACCATAGGCAGGCCCGACTTTATGCCCCTACCACTGGAATAACCGCCAATGGCTCCCCACTTTAGGCCACGCTACCTCAACGGAGTCAGCGTGGATTCAGGGGACTTGTGGTTGTTTACATCGGGCCTCAGACAGCGGTAACACGTCGGGTATCCCCGTCCACCCCAGCGATACGCGTCCGCCGAGATGTCCGAGGGTACCCGGCCCCATCGGAGCTACGTGGGTGTACATGACAATGGAACGGCTCCGCACCTAGTGTCGCACGAAAGGGGTAGTGAGGAGGGTCCACTCAACCTTCGCGCCTGAGACCTCCGGGGAGCACACAAGTTGGAAGCTGCGCCGAAACCGTGGGACAGCACCACGGAGATAGAAAAGATCCCTGATGGTGAGTCAGGAGTTAATAAACCTAAAGCCCTTAAAACTATGAATATATAATAACCTTAGAAGAGGAAGAAACTTAATCCTACGGGGAAATGGGTATGAGAAGATGACGATGGGGATGAATGGCTCGGGCACCCCGGGATCGCCAATTCCCGTACCTACCTAAGTAGGCCCCTGGGGGGACACCTCTGGAACATATTGTCACCCGAGCATCGGAATTCCCGATAGAACCAGTCGGCAGGTAGGGCCAGACGGGAAGCATTCAGCCCACGCCTACCCATTTATCTCGTGTCACTGAGGGGATGATTAGAAGGGTGGCACGAGCCCTTTACCGTCTCTTTCCCCTCCCCTGACGCCTGGAACCTTCGGGATGATTCACTGAACCGCGAGACTTCCAGACACCGATCTTCCTATAAAAAGGGGCTGCAGTTGGTGAGTCAGATCAGTTCTTGGCAAGCAGCTGGAGGAGCGCCGTGCTAGTGAACGGACTGGAAGACTGTGTACGTGCATCGGAGGAGTTGTACGTAATTGCGAGTGCGGATTGGACCTGTGACAGACGAACTGGTGAATTGTAACTGTGTGCACTATGTAACTCTGTAATCGGCAAGTGTTCCAACTAATTTGGTGGAAATAAAGAACATTTTGAGTTTGTGCAATTGGACTTTTAATTTCACGAAACCACAAAGTCACAACTGGTGTCAGGAGTGGGACATTACAGCGATGGAAGCTGCATTGGCACACATTTTAGAAAAGTTGGAGACGGCAAATAACTTTGCCGCGAAGATGAACGAATTAACAACGAAGACGGAGACGGCAAATAATAACCTTGCCGCGGAACTGAAACAAATGAAGACGACTAACGACAACCTCACCGCCGAGCTGAAGGAAATAAATACGGCGAATGACAACCTCGCTGCGAATACGGAAGCTGCAAACAACTTAGCCACTGCAATGACTGCAATGAAGGCTGAATTAACCACAGAAATGAGAGCAGTGAACGACAGTCTGGCCACGGAAATGAAGGTGGCGAACGAGGTTCTCGCCGCCAAATTTGAGGAACAGTTGGCCGGCGTGAGGGATGACGTCCCGAAGCTGGGCAAGCGGATGCGTCAAGTAGACGTGCGCCTTAATAATTTAGAGGAAAAGGCCGACATTAACGCCAAGTCCCTGAACGCCATGGTGGAAGACGTAGAAGACTTTGCGAACCGCGTAAACAACCTGGAGGGAAAGGCCGACAGCAACACAAAGTCCCTGAACGCCATGGTAGAAGACATCGTCGGCAGGAGGTTGAAGGATCTGACGCGACGCAACATCGGTGGGCGTCAAACCTCCAAAATATGACGACGCGTCAACTTTCGAGGTGTTCCGCCGCCAGTTCCACACTGGCCAGCCGTAACAAGTGGTCACCGGAGGAAGAGGCCGCACAGCTAATAGCCAGCATCCAGGGACGGGCCGCAGAAGTCCTAAACGCGGTCCAGACAGAGGCGGCTTCCAAGGATATCTGGGAAGCCCTGGAGAACCGGTTCGGGAACCACCGCCTAGCCGCAGCCTACAGCAGTCAGCTGAAGACAAGGTCGCAACAGCCAGGGGAGACGCTGCAGGAGTTCGCCCTGGCGATTGAGCAGCTGGATAGCAAGGCCTTGGTTGACCTTCCACCGGAGTTCGTATCCAAGGAAGCCGCATACGCCTTTGTCTACGGGGTGCGAGACACCGAGATACGTCAGCGCCTAATGTTCGGCGACTACAAAACCATCCACGAGCACGAGGCGCTGACGGCAGCATTGATGATGGAGACGACCAAGGTGACGGCTACCCTGACGTCGAGGACGAGTGTGCGCTACACCGGAGACAGAAGACCAGCCGAGGGACGCCGGCGAAGACCTAGTGGCCTGTGTTGGGGACGTGGACAGCCGGGACACCTGGAGAGAGACTGCCCACACCAGGGAGAGCAGCCGGAAGAACGAGCAAGGGCCGTCGTGGAGAGGGGCACATAGGCGCCATCACCAACATCCCCTCGAGTTACACTGCGCGCCGTCAGCCGGCGTATGGATGACAGCCTCATCGCGGACGGCTGGGTAAGAGGAAAACCGTGCCGCGTGCTGGTGGACACCGCGGCGGCCGTGACCATCATCACACCTGACGTGAGATGATGATGATGATGATGAGTATAAGGGCGCTCAACTGCAGAGGTCATCAGCGCCCTTTTAAAAACAAACTGGTCATGGCAAAAGCCAGATATAAATTTCTCTTAAACACTAAAAATATGTCAATAGACTTACAAAAAATACATACGCTTAAAAAAATAAAAACAATGGAAATATAATCTAAAAAGCCATAAATTCTATTCGCTAAATCCTAAAATCTAATCTAGAAAAGAATCTAAAAACCTTCACTACTGCGTTATCGTCCGCTAGCATTTCTGCAAAGCTGACCGGCAGCTGCAGAGATGTCCTAAGGTCTGCTAGGTGAAAACACTAGCAGCACGGGTCGTACAGATAACGCTTCATTGCAAAACGGACACAGTGGAGAAGGCTCCTTTTTAAAAAGAAAACTATGACTAAAAAAGCAGTGCCCAATACGCAACCGAGCCAAAGTCACCTCCTCACGACGAGATGACCGACAGGAGCTAACCCAGGGAATCGGAAGTTCTTTGACAGATCTAAGTTTATTATTGCGGAGAGCGGCCCACTCTTTCTGCCAGCAGGTTTGCACAGCTCTCCGCAATACGGCCCTAAATTCTTCCGAAGTCACAGATGGTACTCGAACCCTGGGCTTCATGGTAGCCGTCTTGGCTGCCGAATCAGCCATTTCATTCCCCCGCAAGCCTACGTGACCAGGGATCCATGCACACACCACGCTAACGCCAGAAGCGTGTAAAACGTGGAGGGCATCCTGTATACGCTGCACAATAGGGTGGTAGTTGTACAGCTGTCGTAGGCTTTGAAGTGCACTGAGGGAATCACTCAGGATTAAGCAGTTCCCCAACTTTCGTCGACGTACGTGTAAAATGGCCCGGTATATTGCATAAAGCTCTGCAGTAAAAATGGAAGTGCTAGTGTGGAGTCCGACTGTATACGGTTCGGTTCCACACATGTAAGCACAACCAACACTATTTGAGTTCTTGGAGCCATCAGTATAAATTACAAAATGGTTCTGATATCGCGATAGAAATTCTAAAAAACATGTGCGGATACTGGACATAGACATGGTAGATTTATCATATTTAGTCATGCCCAGATCAACGTGGGACGCTCTGCACAACCAAGGAGGGTATGTCCTCTCCCCCCTAGGATACATCTTAGGCATTTCAGTATCAAGATGTCTAAGGAGTTCCCGGAAACGAAAACCAGGTGGCTTTGGTTTAATAGAAGTGTTCCTATAACGCACGTCCATGAAGGTGTTAAAGAACGGCGTAAACGATGGATGTGTGGGCATGCAATTAAGTCCACAGCCATAATTTGCTAATAACATGTTGCGCCTGTACTGCAGAGGAGGTTCTGCAGACTCAGCATACAGGCTTATAACTGACGTGGCAAAGTATTTGCCGACGAGGTAGCCGAGCCGACCATACCAGCTTGTGACGGCATCGGGCGACACCTTGCCTGTGCAGGAGGCTCTATTGAAGTTGACCTTGGGACGGAGTGTCGTACGTCTGTGGGTGTTCGTCGCGAAGAAGGCTGAGGAGGTGATTCAGGTACTGGATGCCCTCAGGAAACACGAGCCGACGGTCGACATCGGCAGGAACGTCCTGCGCCTCAACGGAGAAGAGGTTATACTCCGTCAACCCGAAGAGCGCCTTGAAATCTGCATGGTCATCTTGAACGAAGACGCGGTTGTCCGCGCGAGGAGCGAGGTGGTGGTGACGGCGCGACTGGAGGGCCAGAGAACCAGGAACATGATGCTGGACCAGAAGCGCCTGTACACGGACTATGTGTAGCCAGGGCATTGCTGCCGTGCCGAGGTGCCAGTGAGACTGCTAAATCCAACGAACATCGATCACGACGTCCAGGCCTGGACGGAGTTGGGAACGTGCGAGCCCGTGGTAAGCGTAACAGCTCGACACGACCCAGGAGCCGGTGCCCCGGCTAGAAGGATTACTGGCGAGGGCAGCCGACCATCTGACCGCCGAACAGCTGGAGAAAGTTCGACTACTGCTGAGACGATATCAGCGCGTCTTCAGCCAAGGTAACAGTTATTACGTCCACACGGACAAACTGCTTCACCGCATCGAAACCGGGGACGCCCGGCCTATTCGGCAACCACCTAGACGCGTTCCGCTGGCGAAGCAAGGGGCGGTACGAGACAAGCTGGAGGACATGAGATCCAGGGGAGTGATTGAAGACTCTGACAGCCCTTGGTGTTCCCCTGTAGACTTGGTGACGAAGATTAGCGAGCTACGCTTTTGCGTGGACTACAGGAAGCTGAACGCTGTCAGTCGGAAGGACTGTTTCCCCTCACCCCGCATTGACGACACCCTGGACACGCTAGCTGGTGCACAGTGGTTCTCGACCCTGGGCCTGAAGTCAAGCTACTGGCAGGTAGCTCTAGACCCGAGAGACAAGGAGAAGACCGCGTTCTCGACAGCCCAAGGGCTCTGGCAGTTCAGTTGTGCCCTTTGGCCTCTGCAACGCACCAGCTACCTTCCAACGCCTCATGGAGTCAGTGATGAGAGGACTGACTTACGACTCCTGCTTGCTATACCTGGACGACATCACCGTCAGTAAGACTTTTGAAGACTATCTCAAGAATCTGAGTAAGGTACTACAGAGATTGCAGGCGACCAACTTGAAGCTGAACGCGAAGAAGTGCCAGCTCTTCCGCAAGGAAGTGAACTACTTGGGCCACATAGTCTCAGCAACCGGAGTGGCCACAGAGCCGGAGAAGACACAGGCTGTGAGAGATTGGCCTCGTCCAAAGGATAAGAAAGAATTGCGCAGTTTCCTGGGGCTGTGCAGTTATTACCGACGCTTCATAAAGGGGTTCTCCAACATCACCAAACCCCTCACCTGCCTGACAGAGGAACACCGGCCTTATGTGTGGACGGAGGACGCCGAAGAGGCTTTCCAGCACCTGAAGAAGACCCTGCGCAGTGCTATTTTGGGTCTTCCACAACCAGGCGGCGCCTTCATCGCAGATACCGACAGCGACCATTGTATTGGAGGCGTCCTATCGCAGATCCAGGACGGCCATGAGCGGGTGATAGCCTATTACAGCAAGACGCTATCCAAGGCAGAGAAGAACTACTGCGTCACCCAGCGAGAATTATTGGCGGTAGTAAAGACCTTGGAGCACTTCCACAAGTACCTATACGGTCAACCATTCCACCTGAGGACTGACCATTGCGCCCTAACCTGACTATTGAGCTTAGCACGTTGGGTCCAGAGGCTGCAGGAGTACGACTTCACCTCGGAACATCGCAGAGGGAATAGCCACGGTAACGCAGACGCTATGTCCCGAAGACCCTGTCCAGAAGAGTGTGGCCAGTGCACAAGAGTGGAGAAAGAGCGTGCCGCAGCAGTCCGAGTAGTCACGGCAGTGCCTGCGGATGGCTGGGATAGCGCAGGCCTCAGGAGGGAGCAGCTGGCTGACGCAGACTTGGGGCCACTCTTGAAGGAAGTGGAGGCGGACAAGACCAACCTGGGAGGACATCGCACCGGGGAGCACCACCTCCAAGTCGTACTGGGCCCAATGGGACTCGTTGAAGACCAGAGAGGGCATGCTGTTCCGGGTATGGGAATCGCCCGATGGGAAGACGCAGAGAGAACAGTTGGTGTTTCCCCAGAGTAAGGTCCCGGAAGTCTTGGAGGAAGTGCACGCCGGTACTTCAGGAGGACACCTTGGAGCAAACTGAACGATTGACAAACTATGGCAGCGCTACTTCTGGCTGAGACTCGGAGCAGACGCTGAGAGATGGTGCCGCCAGTGTCACGTGTGCGCAGCGAGTCGCGGCCCGCAGACTAGGAGCCGGGGTCGCATGCAGCAGTACAACGTTGAAGCGCAATTCGAACGGATCGCTGTCGACATAGCTGCACCATTCCCAGTGTACGACCGAAGCAACAAGTACATAATGGTGGTCGTGGACTACTTCACCAAGTGGCCGGAGGTGTATGCCATCCCGAACCAAGAGGCAAAGACAATCACAGACTGCCTCGTGGAGCAAGTGTTCTGCCGATTTGGGGTGCCGTTAGAGCTGCACAGTGACCAGGGTACCAAGTTTGAGTCCAACCAAATGAAGGAGGCACTACAAATGCTTGGGGTGAACAAGTCCCGCATCAGCCAGCCATCAGCGAGACTGGGACGTCAAGGTGCCACTGTTCTTGCTGACCTACCGCTCAACACACGACACCACTGGGATGACGCCAGCCAGCTGAATGTTCGGCTGAGAGTTACGCCTCCCTTGTGACCTGGATTTTGGGAGCCCTACGGAAGCGAAACAGCCAGCGACCGAGTATGTGGAGAACCTGGTGGGCTACCTCCACGACGTGCACGAGATGGCCAGCCAGAACATCCAGAAGGCGAGCGACCGCATGAAGACCCGATATGACACGCAAGCCAACAGCCAAGGGTTCCAGCAAGATGACCTGGTCTGGTTGTACCGCCCTACCCGGACCAAGGGACGCTGTCCGAAGCTTCAGCAGCTGTGGCAAGGACCGTACCAGGTGGTGAAGAGGATTAACGACGTGGTCTACTGCATCCAGAAGGTTCTCCGAGGAAAGATGTTGGTGGTACACCTGGATCGCCTGGCCCACTATGATGGTGCTGTTCGGGACGACCAGCTTTGAGGAGGGAGCAGTGTCACCCACTTATCGGAAGGCACGACCAACTGGAGCTGCGTAGGGGACAGGAGGCATTCAGGCCACGCGCACCCATTTATCTTGTAGCGCTAACATAGGGGATGGTTAGGAAAGTGTCACTAGGCACTAGCCATCTCTTTCCCCTCCCCCTGACGTCTGGAACAATCAGGATATTTCATCTAACCCGGAACCTTCTAGATTGGTCAGTTGGTCTTATATAAGCGCCGTGCCGGGCTTGAGGAGAGCTCAGTTCAGTTCTTGGCGAGCAGCCGTGAAGAGCGCCGTGCTAGCGAATGGACTGGAAGACTGTGTACGTTTATCAGAGGAGTTGTATGTAATTGCGAGTGTGGAGTGGACCTGTGACAGACGAACTGGTGGATTGTAATTGTGTGCGCTACATAATTCTATGTAATCGGCAAGTGTTCCCACTGTAATTCAGTGGAAATAAAGAACATTTTGAATTTGTGCAATTGGACTTTTAATTCTATGAACCCACAAAGTCACAATAGGCAGTTGGAACAAAACCCTGTTCTTCAGCATGTACGATAAAAACTGTCAGCCTTTCAACATTGCTGTAGATTAACTGTAACGAGTTTCACTCCAGGCATATGGCCCAGTATGTGCTGCATTGATATAAGTTTCATCCATGTAAACTATATAAATTTCACTGTGATATCTCTGAATATTTCGTAAACACTTAAGCTTTTTGCCATATGGTACGATGTTCCCTTAAAATTTGTCTGTCGCATTTGGTTTTCTTCCATAGCTTCAAAAGAACTCTTCTTAATGCTGACACTGCTTTGAAAGTCCATAGAATTTTGAAGCTTCATAAACACTTTCTTCAGAGTTGGTCTTTGTCTTTGTGTTTTAAAAATTATTCACAGTTTGCCTAACTACTTCTTAACTCTTAATGTTCTTAATCTTTGTTTACTGGACATAGAGAAGGACGTTGTTGCACTAGCACCAATGGTTTTTCTTTCCTTAATTAATAACTCTCCTAAACTGCTTTTAGACACAACCGTTGCCTCAGATATCCTTCCCCAGATTTTCATAGCAGACCCAGACCATTGTTTTCCCACAAACCTATAGACATTGCTTATTACTTCTCGTGTTTTTAAATGTAGCACCCTATTTCCTAATGTGCTGCTAGAAGGCGCCATTTCTAAATGCTCTCTTGGAATCAGGAGACACACACATTTTGAAACAAGCTGTAGTACTACTCAATAGCTCTGCACTAATTTACTTGCTCGCAACTGATAAACAACTGACCTGCCCTCCCCTCCATTTGCAACCATTCTGAAGTGCATTCATACAGATACCACTGCGCACTCACTCCTTATCCATCAAGATATAAAAATATACCTGTATGTATAGTTGCATAAGCAGCTTTTAGTTTATCCTATACCAAGCGATAATCATGTTAGATGTTATGTTACAAACACATGCTGGAAAGAAATAAACCTGTCAGCATCTGTATGTACCTCTTATTATAGTATTTCGCAGCTGAAGTTTCTGGTAGCCTTATGCCACTATTTTCACTCAGTATTTTGGTTATTTATACTCTCTCGCTGTTTGAGTGATTTCTTATAGCTATCGAGAGCTGTATGAATGGCATATTTGAAACTGTTAAATTTCAGTGTTAACATGGCTTATCCTACTAATGTAGCAAATAAATTAGCTTGTACAGGATGTGTATGGGCTTCTGATATCACTTTAGAAAATCTGGAAGAACTTCTGTTGTTTGACATGATTTTGATATTGAAGGCAATTATGAGAGGTGCTGAGGATATAGTTAGCAGTGAGGAAGAAAATGACCCATTTCCTTCAGGTGTGCGTAAAGAATAAACTTTGTGAAGTGGGCAAACTCTAACACAAATAGGCATATAGACAAACACATTTTCTGGGTACAGCTAACTTCTGACATCCAACCAACTGACATTTTCACAAGAAAATTTTTATTCCTGACTTAGTGTCTCATTGTTACGGAAACAAATGTATATGTAAGATAAAAGAAGCCCTGACCTCTTGAGGTAATTTAGGGCTTATGAGGAGAATTCAGAAGTGGGCAGAGTACATGTTATATTTTGTAAGCCTACATTAGATATGTACTAGTCTACAGATGCCTGTGAGCTGCTACACTGTTTGGAGAAATGAAGGGTCATATATGGATGGTGTGGATCAGCTATTACTAGCAATCCCTCTTAACGAAAAACAGTTAAATGGTAGAAAAAAGTATTTTTGTACCAGCTGTATGTAACCATAAACAATTGTTTAGTAATTTGCAGAGCTCTAAATTGATGCAAGATAATGAATGACCTACCTGTACTTGGCAAATGTCAACAGCTTGTAACCTAATTGAGTACTATAATATTCAGAGGCCTCTTCATACTGGGGGTAAGAAATCCACCACTATAGCACCCCTCATATTTGAGAGAAAACATTTTCCTAAAAGGATACCACCCACAACCAAAAAAGTTGCGAGCATTTTGAAAATGTCTAGTGTGTTGCGAAAAAGAAGTTTGCAAGGAAACCAATATTATTTGGTGTGAATCTGAAGATGTGCCCTTGTGTGTTTATCCAGATTTTGAGGTGCACAATTTAAAAATAAACCTTTAAGGGTACGTTTTCATTCCTTACAGAACTAATATAAATTTATTGTAAAATAGGAAGATTAAAGAAATTGGGGTTAAATGAGCATTAAATGCATGTTATGTGCAGGACGAGTATACTGTCACTGTATGGCATTGTTGTGCTGCTGCCACAAACACGGCCAGGCACATGGGCTGGAGAGAAAGAGCCAAAGAGAGGCTCCAGAGCATTCAGTCTATTGTTGTTGCCGAGAAATTTCTTGGACGGTCTGCGGCATACTAGAAATAATTGGGGGGTATAAATACCCTGCAAGGTATGTAAAATATGAATCTATTAACAGTGAAGCAAACAAATATATACAAATATAATAATTTGTAACCTAAAACTTCACTTATCTAATAAGAAATGATAATTCTTATAAATTCTCCAGGATCGCGATTTCATGTATATTCATACACATCTTCAGCTGGAAGAAACATAGCTGTCGTCATCGTTACTAAACATTATGTTCTTGTTAGTACTATAGTACTACCAAAATCTGAAAATAAAACAAATTTAAAAACAGAATCGACTGCCAGTATTTCAAAATTCATTACGTGATTCCTTTCTTGGAAAACAACACTTACTTTTAATTTTTTTTTTTTTTTCTGGAACATCTTTCAGAGACTTTGCCTCTATCCCCAACCAGACATCGATGGCCGGTTGAGGATAGAGGCAAAGTCTCTGAAACATGTTCCGGAAAAATTTAAAAGTGTTGTTTAGTGTCATTAATTGACTCCCTTTAAATTTAATTCATTATGTGATGTTTGTTTTTTAAAATAAATATCTTTTTCCAAACCATTTAATCTATCGGACCATTTAACTGTTTTAATAATTTAACTTTTGGATTTATTTCATGGTTAAATAACCAAAAATGATCTGCTATAGCCGATTTATCAGTTTGTTTATACTTAATGTTACAAAAATGTTCTTTCGTTCTGGATTCTAAATTACGTTTTGTCTTTCCAATATAAACTTTATCACAATCGAAACAATTAAACTGATAAATCCAGATTTTTTATTATTAGTAATTTTATCTTTTATATAGAAATGCAATAAATTTTTAATACTATAGAAAGATAGAGTCAGACTTAAAAATTCAATGCCATAGCCGGGATTTGAACCACGTATCTTCTGGTTGCCATCCAGCCGCTCTAACCCTTGAGTTACTATGGCTAACGTGCCGATATGACATTGAATTCTCCAACTGACTCGTGTTTTTTCCGGTAAACCACTTAGGAGTTCTCATAAACACAGGAGACAACTACCTTAATGACGACTTACAACGTGTTTTAAGGCCCGGGCTTTACTTACACGTAAGTTGCCATTAAGGTAGTTGTCTCATGTGTTTGAGAACATCTAAATGGTTTACCGGGAAAAAACACGAGTCAGTTGGAGAATTTAACGTCATATTGGCACGTTAGCCATAGTAGCTCAAGGGTTAGAGCAGCTGGACGGCAACCAGAAGATCCGTGGTTCAAATCCCAGCTATGGCATTGAATTTTTCAGTCTATCTTTCCATACTTTAGCCTACACATGGCCGGTGTGAAAGAACAATTAATTTCTTTTAATACTATATTTATTTTGAGGAACTAAAGTTATACCAAACTCTCCAAAAAAAATTTGAAAATGTTTATTAACCCAAGGATGGTAAGCAAATTTTTTTAAAATTATAATCATCTTATTTTTCTAACGGTAGAAATATCATTAACAGTTTTTTGATATTTGAATTTTTCAATTTTTTTTATGTATAAAGTCTTTATTAAAACCATTGATTAAAGCAGTATTAATAATATGTTTATATTCTTTATTAAATTCCTCTTTATTCAGGGGTATATTTATTAATCTATATATCAAACTATTGAAAACAAATTTATGTGAAAAAGGGTTAAAACTTATTTTTTATGTAATTATCAATATGTGTAGGCTTCCTATAAATACCAAAGTTTAATTTATTATTATTTCTTGTTATCTTTAGTTCTAGAAAAGGAAGAAATCCATTAATTTCAGTTTCTAATGTAAATTTTATAGCTTTATCTTGCAAATTTAGTAATTTTAAAGCATTGTTTATGAGTTTTTCAGGAACAATTGCAAAAATATCAACATATCTATACCAAACTTTAAAAATTAAAGGGAATGCTTTAGCTTGCATTTCGAAAAAACTCATATAAAGATCAGCAAGAAAAGGTGAAAGAGGATTACCCATTGCTAAGCCAGAAGTTTGTTGAAAAAAATCACTATTAGTAGTAAAAAATGTTGATCTAAACAAAATTCAATAATGCAATTCCTTTCTTGTAAGTGTTGAAAACAGTGTTATGATAAATTAACTTTAAAGAGAGTCGATTAATGACACTAAACAACACTTCCTTTTAAATTTTTCCGGAACATGTTTCTGAGGCTTTGCCTCTATCATCAGCCGGCTCTCGACTGGTTCTCATTGGTGTAGTTGACGATATTTTGTCACAGGTCTCCTCTGGTGGCGGTTCAAGGAACTTGCTGAACATATCTTTCTGGGGGATGTCGAAATTGAATACGTGATGAAACGTGATGTGGGAAAACTTTGAACATAATTATTTGGCAGTCCTAAGCAAGAAAATGAGAGAAAAAACCATACGACTTAAATACAAATTGGCCAATCTGTGCAACATATCTTCACACCGAAATCATACCGGGAAAAAGTTTAAAAACATTGGGAATATCAACGTATGTCGATCAGCAATCGTCACAAATGCTAAATACAATAGTAAAATAAGTTGCGTAAACGAAAAATCGAGCATGCAAATCTTTGAAAACATCGTAAACCTATCTAAGCAAAATTTCTCCAAAAAAGAATTGGGTCTTTTAAATAATGGATTAAAAACATGCATCAGTTTCTCAAACAGAATTGAAGACTACATTGCAGATATCAACTTTTCGACACAAATTCTACCAGTATACATACAAAATTCAGTAAAAAGCCATTGTGAAAATATTTTGGAGGAAATAAAGAACAGATGCTTTCAGAAGAGAAAACATAATACTATCCATTCTTTGAAACAGAAAAACGTTATTTACACAAAGGCAGACAAAGGCAACAGGATTGTCATAATGGAAAAATCAGATTATATTGAAAAAATGATAAAAATGTTGACAATGAATATGAAATCATTAACAAAAATCCTCTAAAAACCTGCATACAGTCATTTGAAAAAACAATAGCAAAATCAAGCATAATACCAAACAAATATGCAGTTAAACCGGATAACCCAACCTTACCTAGACTTTATGGCTTACCCAAAATACACAAACCATCCATAACAATGTGACCTATAGTTAGCAGTATAAATTCACCAACATACAAACTTGCAAAGTGGCTAACAAACAAATTCAACTCATTTCCAAAATTCGACAGCCTAAGCATCAAAAACACCTATGAACTTATAGAACACATTAAAGATACTGAACTAAAAGAAGAGGACACACTAGTCTCGTTTGATGTTAAATCACTGTTTCCCAGCATACCAGTTAATTAACTCCCACCGTTGATAGAAAAATGGCTCAAATCACTTGGCATGGCATCACCTGAAATTTCAGACTACATCAAACTAACCAAATTATGCATAGAACAAAATTTCTTCCAGTTTCAAACAAAATATTTCCACCAAACTTCAGGGTTAGCAACGGACAACCCCCTATCACCCTTCCTGGCCGATCTGTACATGAGTGCAAAGAAATAAGGATCAACAAAGGTTTCCCTTGGATGTTCAAACTCTGGCAACGATATGTAGATGACATCTTTGCAATAGTACCAAAAAAACACATCAGTGATGCACTAAAACTTTTAAATTTTCAAGAAAAAAGCATCAAGTTCACTGTAGAAATAGAAAAAGATGAGCATTTACCATTTTTGGATCTAAAAATAATGAGGAATAAAAACAGACTAAACTTTGGCATTTACAGAAAACCAACAGACAGACAACTACATAAAAGCTAATGGCTACAACCCAAGATCCCACAAACAGGCAATCTTCAATAGTTTAGCACACAGACTGGTAAACATCCCTCTCACAGCAGAAGAATACAAAACAGAATACAACAAAATAATTGAAATAGCACAAAAAAATAACTTTCCCAAATCATTAGTGGACAAAAAAGTGAGCTTAGCAAAAAAGAAGAAGCTACTAAAGGAAACCACAACTCTCTCAGCTACAGAAACTAATATGATTTTCAAAAAATTCACTTAACATCCATGGGCCTATGATAAATTCAAAAAAGGCTTCAAAAAACAAAATATTCAACTAGCACCAGTCAACCATTTCTCCTTAAAAAACCTAATTTGCTCAAACATCAAAGATGCCATTCCATCAAACAAAAAATCTGATATATATCAAATTGAATGCAATGACTGTAGTCAAATTTATATTGGAAAAACCAAAAGAAATTTAGAAACAAGAGCAAAGGAACACTTTAGAAACATAAAATATAAACAATTAGAAAAATCAGCAGCTGCCACACATTTTTGGGAAAAAAACCACAACATAAATCCAGAACCAAAACTACTAAAACATACATCAGGAAAACAAGAATAATCCACATGGGAACAAATCTTCATTTCAAAAAATAGGAACAAAGTATTCAATTTCGACATCCCCAGAAAGATTTGTTCAGCAAGTTCCTTGAACCGCCACCAGAGGAGACCTGTGACAAAATATCGTCAACTACACCAATGAGAACCAGTCGAGAGCCGGCTGATTATAGAGGCAAAGCCTCAGAAACATGTTCCGGAAAAATTTAAAAATAAGTGTTGTTAGTGTCATTAATAGACTCTCTTTAAAGTTAATTAAAATTCAATAAGTTCAACAAAATCAACTATTAAGTCCTCATGTAAATTTATTGAATTCAACCAATTTTTTTTAAATTAAAATTTTTTCTCTAGGAATACTAGAAAATAAGGCAGTTACATCAAAAGAAACAAGTTTATCAGTTTTAGATAATATGTTATTGTTTTCAAATGCTAAGCTTTGGCAATGAAGCCATTAGCTCTCTTGCTCTCCAATATTACTGTGTAGTTGGTATGGCACGTACGACTTCACAGGTTAAAAGATGTTCTTCAGTCATTTCCTCTTTGTTGCACAGGGACAATTTGGACTTGTATAAATTCCTATTCTGTGTAAGTGGTTGGCCAAATAATCATTTTCTGTAAGTAATCTAAAATTTGCTACTGCAGCTTTATGTGGGGTTTCTGGAATAGTTTCTGGATTTTAAATTAAAATGTTACACTTTTTATCTTTGGCTTTGTTAGACATTGATTGGTTTTGTTAGTTTTTATATTTGCTTTTGATTAATCTTTTTATGGATGTAAAGGGTAAATTTTTACTTTTGTTCTGAATTAAATTTGCACCTTTTTGGGCAAGAAAATCAGCTGATTCATTTCCAGCAATTGCACAATGTGCAGGTATCCACTGTAATATAATTATTTTCTGTAGTTTTTGAAGTTATTGGATCATTTTGTGACATTCTTTCATTTGGATTGACCTCATTTTATATGAACTTATTGCTCATAATGCTGCTTTAGAATCAGAAAGTATGACAGCATTTTTGAATTTATCTATTCTGTATAGAAGGCGTTGGAGTGAAATATGAATAGCCGTTACTTCAGCATCAAAATTTGTTGTGTGGTATCCTGCTGGTTGATAGAATGAGAACAGTGCACACACTTTTAGATAATATAACACTGCTAATCTTTTTAACTACTTCAAAAGAATTTTTAATACTTAAAACTCTCAAATTTATCAAAATTACTAAATTTTTTATGTAACCATTTAGCTAAATTATAAGTTGGTGAATTTATACAATTTACAATAGGTCTCATTTTATTTCCAGGTTTATGAATTTTAGGAAGAGCATAAATTCTAGGTAAAATAGGGTTAATAACTTTTACTAATGTTTTTCTTTATTTTATATAATTTTCACTTCATTAAGCATTTTATTAAAATTTGAAATAAGAGA
This sequence comes from Mantis religiosa, assembly GCA_030765055.1. NCBI lineage: Eukaryota > Metazoa > Arthropoda > Insecta > Mantodea > Mantidae > Mantis > Mantis religiosa. The sequence continues at coordinate 103,531,102 of CM060950.1, forward strand.
TTTTGAAGGGTCTTTATTATTTTTTATGAAATCTTCACCCTGAAGTAAATGTTTTACTCTATTAATATAATCACATTTATCTAAAATTAAAATTCTATTACCTTTGTCCGCCTTAGTGAAAATTAAATTTTTTTGATTTAATGTGTTTATTATTATTTCTCTTAGGTTGGCATTTATCTAAATTTTGTAATATTTTCTACATTTCAATTTAATCAATGATTTATTATTTTCACTTAAATCTTGACTAGCAATTTCAATATCTGCAATATAGCCATCTATATTTTTTTTTTTTGAAAACTCTACACACGTTTTTAAATCTTGGTTTAAAAAAATTTAACTCTTTTTCATTAACGTTACAATTTGATAAATTATCATTATCTTTATTATTTTTAATAACTGGTTTTAATTTATTTTGTTTCAAACACAAATTTTGGAAAGACAAAACATAATTTAGAAACCAGAACGAAAGAACATTTTTAAAACATTAAGTATAAACAAACTAATAAATCAGCCCTAGGAGATCATTTTTGGTCATTTAACTATAAAATAAATCCAGAAGTTAAATTATTTAAATTGTTAAATGCTGTAAAAATGCATCATAAATACAATTCCGTATCTTCCGTATTTATTAAGTTATTTAAACGAAACAAACACTGGTTTAAAACCCATTAAAGGCAGTATACATCTACAGTAACAAAAAAGTAGAGACATTAATAAATTGTTGAAATTTCACTGCTTTGTTTCACTGTAGCAAAAGCCATTCTTTGCGCTGAGCGCGCCTAATATTTGAATCATTTTGTTTTGTGTGTATATGAATGTATGTATGTATGTATAGCTATGCAAGCGACTTCTCCGGTTCAAGGTTTTAGATTTTAGTTTATTTATGCTATACCAAGCGATAACACTAGCCTGCGAATTAAAACTTTTTGTTTGTTGCCTAAACTAAGTAATGTGATTCTGTATAATGTTGACGTGCTGAATCAGAATTTTCAATCCATTTATTTTTATCACGTAAGGTTTTCTTGCGAAATCATTATACATATATGTAGAATTAAGTGAAATTGACCACAGACTTTCACATTATACGTTTTTTTTATTTTAAATGAAAACAATAAATAATATACAGAACCTATTGAAATTATGTGTATGGTTATTCATACATGTCAGTAGAATTTTTTTGTTTGTTCTGTTTAGTCTTATTTACTTTGCTTTATTTTACACCCGTTGCTTCTTAGTTGAGAAAGTTCTCCTGGTCCTTTTCCTTTTATGTTTGTCCTCAGGTATTTCACGCTTAAACATCCAGCAATGGTCAGCAAGCATACTTATGCTCCATCGTCCCTGCTACCTGCGTTCGAACTGCTCCATATCCTTGGGAAATCGTTCGCCTTGCTCCTCACTAAGAAATCCTAGATTTTCGGGGAAATAATCTAGATGAGAAAACAGGAAATAAATTTTCACACACCTATTACAACCAAGTTCCTTATATGCTTCAAGCATGTTAGCCACAATGTTTCGGTAATTGGGCTCCTTGTAGTTACCAAGAAATTTTGAAACAACTTCACAGAAGGATATCCATGCAGCTTTCTCCTTTTCATCCATGGTGTTTTTGAATGCTGCATCAGACCTCAATCTTCTTATATCCGGGCCATTAAATATACCTTCTTTTAATTTTGCTTCAGAGAGAAGTGGGAATTTCTCACATATATACTTGTAGCAGTCTTTTTCATTATCTAAAGCCTTAACAAACTGTTTCATTAAGCCAAGCTTAATGTGGAGAGGTGGCAGCAGAACTTTAGAAGGACTCATAAGGTTCTGGCGCACAACGTTCTTAGAGCCGACTTCTAAATTTTCTCGAGGTGGCCAGTCTTTCTTGGTCCAGTGATGAACTCGTGCCCTGCTATCCCATAGGCAAAGAAAACATGGGAATTTGGTAAACCCAGATTGTTGACCATCAGCATAGTAATAACTTTTAAATCGCCACATACTTGCCAGTTGTGTTCACTGTAATTCACTCGCAATAACATCAGTTGAAAATTTGCATATGATTCTTTGAGGATCACTGAATAGGCAACAGGCACTGAACCAAAAACGTTTCCGTTGTGTAGGAGGACACCCTTTAAACTTCGCCTCGAAGCATCAATGAATAGTCTCCATTCACTTGGGTCATAGTTTGGAAGTCCAAGTTGTAGAATAAGCTGTTTCACATTATTGTAGTATAAAAGATAGCCATCTTCGGAGAAATAGGGTTTAAAATCTCTTTCACGTTGTCGGTACCAATAGAATGATGTTTCAGGGCAAAGCAGATTCTTTTCTTTGAGTCTAGAGCCTAACAACTCAGCTAACTCTTTAGAGAGAGCAAGATCCCTCACTAAGTCATTTATTTCACTCTGGTTAAAGCACCCACGTTCTGTAGCACATGATTGTGGTATATAGTCACTATCACTCGTCTTAATTTCCCCCACTTCTACATCAGACTCGGATGAAAACTGTTCAAGATTTTGTGGTCGTATAGGGATTGGTACACCAGGCCCATGGGGCACAGGTAAAATGGCTGACTGTACAACTGGATACACAATTTGCTTCTTATTTTTAGAATTGTACCCTTTCACATCACACGAACAGAAGTAGCAGTCATCACTATGGTTCATCTGCTCTCTCCAAACCATAGGTATTCCAAAAGATAGCAACGGTCTTCTGCCGTTGACCCAATGACGAAGTTCTTCAATGCATGCTCTACATACCTTGTGTGGTGCCCAAGCTTTACTTTGGTCTCCAAGTTTAATTCCAAAGTAGGCGAGATATGCTTTTTTCACAAAATCTGTAATATTACGCCTCTGCTTAGGCAATGTGTATTTCCCACATATATAACAAAAGTGGTCTGGATCATTTATACAAGTGCGATGCGACATGGTAAATACTTTCGTATTGAACTAATAGATCACAACATTCTACTCCGTGATAAAGCCTGCAACAGATTTTGTTTCCAGATGAAACACAGAGTAAAGAAGTGTGAGAGTCATTACACCGCATGTGTATGTGCTCACAAACATTAGATAAGAGAGTGCATCCATAGAGTAGGTAGCAGGTTAGTGCACTCTAAATTCTCATATCAGATAAACTTCCGGTGCCTTCCGTTATTACTATGAACAATCTTAAAAACATTTTGTTTTCAAATACTGGCATTATAAAACTACACAGGTTAAAGCATTACACTATATATAATGACATTATAAGTTCCTACAAACATAAGAAAATTATGCTCTAAGGAAACAAAAAATTGAAAATGTGAAAAAATGGCACGTGATACGAACTTTCTGACTTTGAATTTGATTTCAGCATGCTAAAAATACCCCAAAACCATTCAAACTTTGGAGGCAGAAATTTCATCGTTGGCTAGTGTAATCATACGAGTATATGTTGCGTTACACTCACATGCTGGAAAGAAAACTCTGTCAGCATCTGCTATAACAGTGTTTCTCAACCAAGGTTTCTGGTAGCCTTATGCAGCTGTTTTTGCTCAGTATTTTAGTTATTTATACTCTCTCTGTGTTCAGAATGATTTCTTATATCTATCAAGACCTAAATGAATGTCAATGTTAACCATGGTTTATCCCCGTAATGTAGTAAATAAATTAGTTTGCATATGATGTATACAGGCTTCTGATATTACTGTAGAAAATCTGGAAGATTTGTTGTGTGATTACGAAGGAGATGTTTAGGATATAGGTAGCAGTGACATGTACTGGTCTACAGATGGCATGTTAGCCACTCCATTGTTTGGGGAAATGGCGGGTCAAATATGGGTGATGCAGATCAGCTATTACTAGCTATCCCTCTTTACGAAAAACAGTTAAATGGTAAAAAAAAGGTATTTTTATATCATTGGATGTAACCATGCACAATTTTTTAGTAATTTTCAGAGCTGTAAATTCATGCAAGACATTCACCTACCTGTACTTGCGCGTATAAATAGCTCGTAACCTAATTGAGTACTATAATACTCAGAGGCCTTTTTATACTGGGGGGTAAGTAATTCACCACGACATCACCCCTCGTACTTGAGAAAACACTTTTCTAAAAGGATAACATCCACAACCAAAAAAGTCGTAACCATTTTGAAAATGTCTAGTGTGTTGCAAAAAAGAAGTTTGCAACGAAACCAATATTTGGCGTGAATCTGCAGATGTGCCCTTGGGTGTTTATCCAGGTTTGGAGGTGTACAATTCAAAAAGAAACCTTTAAGGATACTCTAGTTAACTGATGGAAATTAATAATTTCTCCACACTTGCCGTTTATAGGCTAAGGTTTTAGATGGATAGTCGACATGAAAAATTCAATGCCATGGCCGGGATTTGAACCACGGATCTCCTGGTTTCCGTCCAGTCGCTTTTAACCTTTGAGCTACCACGGCCAACGTGCCGTCCTGACATTGAATTCTCCATTCGACTGGTATATTTCCCCAGTAGACCACTAGGGGCTCTCGCATCCGAGATACACCATTTGTGGCGACTTACTATCATAAGTACTTGAGTCCCAGGCTTCATCATCAATGTCAGGACGGCACGTTGGCCATGGTAGCTCAAAGGTTAAGAGCGACTGGACGGAAACCAGGAGATCCGTGGTTCAAATCCCGGCCTTGGCATTGAATTTTTCATGTTGACTCTATCCATCAAAAACCTTAGCCTATAAACGGCTAGTGTGGAGAAATGATTAATTTCCATCAATTAACTAAAATAAATAAGAGTTAAATGATGAAGCCTGGGACTCAAGTACTTATGATAGTAAGTCGCCACAAACGGTGTATCTCGGATGCGAGAGCCCCTAGTGGTCTACTGGGGAAATATATGAGTCGAATGGAGAATTCAATGTCAGGATGGCACGTTGGCCATGGTAGCTCAAAGATTAAGAGCGACTGGACGGAAACCAGGAGATCCGTGGTTCAAATCCCAGCCATGGCATTGAATTTTTCATGTCGACTCTATCCATCTTTTTTTTTTTTTTTTTTTTTTTGAATTTACGTCCTCCAATGGTAAGTCATATCGGACAGTGAATCCATCTTTAAGGGTACGTTTACATCCCTTATAGAACTAATTTAAATTTATTGTAAAATAGGAAGATTAAAATAATTGGCGTTATACCTTGTTTCACGTAAGCTTGCCCAGTATCTCTTAATGGTCACGTGACCTAATCACCTCTCATTGGTTGCTGTTGTGGTAATGATTATCGTGCGGTAAAAATTAGTTCGTTATTTAACATGCTGATATATCATTATATGTTGGAAGAGAATTGTCAAATTTATATTTTCGTAACTGTTTTAATTGAATATATTACGCAACAGAGTTGATTTATCTGAAACGCATGTTAATTCTTAAACGAAGTAAAGAGGAGGTTCCTTTGCTCTCAAGCACATGGCACGATAGCACGTGATTCAGCGGTAGTGTTGACATTTGTTTATATGACTTTTATCACTGACCTTGTTTTGAACTGGATTAGTCATGCATCGCCATTCGAGAGTGCGGGAGCTAAATTATTTTATTGATCGTGTATTGAGCATGTACTTATTATATGTATGGCAGAGTCTACCGCCAGTTTTTCGCTGAAGTATCGCAAGGATAATTATTTACAAACAGGCGAAAAAAGAATTGTGTTGCATGTGTTTAATGCACTCACAGAGAAGAATCCGTCTTTGTCAGTGAGAGAAGTCGAACAGCTGTGCTCTGAAGTTACAGGTGTGAGTATTAGATCCGTAGGAACATCGCGACATGAAATTGAGGAAACAGGAAAACTTATCACTCCAGGCAAAAGCAGGAATAAACAAAAGTGCGTGCTCGGAGAAAATACGTGAAAAGTGTTGTGCGTCGTCATGTGTGTAGTTTTTCTTTAGAAACGAACTCCCTAACATAGTAACATTTCGTCTGCTGTAAATGAGGATGTAGATTTACCAAATTTCAGCAGATTGCTTATACAGCTGGGATTTGTGAATGAAAAAAGAGGCAAGAAAAATGTGCTAAAAGACAAGAGGCGATATTGCTGTGTGGCGAAGACGCTATTTAAGGACAACCACACTGCACCGAGATACAAATCGCTAAATATACACGAAGAACACACGAAAAGTAAAGTATGGTGTGACACGACTTTTAAGACTGAAAGACAAGCATTTTTGAAAGGAATGTGTGCTGTTTTAAAAAAATCCCGGTGGAAAAGGCCAAAGGCCTTTCATTATAAACTCTTTCAGTTTCCATGCTCAGTCATTCTGTTTCAATTTGCTCAGTTCATTATAAACTTGTATTTTTGCATGTCTTCATATCCTTATTTGTATGATTTTTGTAGGATTTTATTTATCTTCCCGGCAATTATTACGACATTTACTGCAGGTTTAAATGTGACGGGAAGGCACCGCCTATGGCCTACGACGCGAAAGCATTAGCCAATTAGGGCGAGGGGGAGGGCTGTTGAACGCAGAGTGATACATTTCAGCGGGGCAAGGTTATATGAAACAGAGATTAAATGAGCATTAAATGCATGTGCAGGACGTCTATACACGTCCATATCGGTTTGGGGCATTTTAATTTGGATGTCATATGACGTCCATATCGGTGAAAGGGTTAATCAGCCATGGAGGGGGGGGGGGGGAAGTTGCATGCTAGATCAGAAAGTAAAATTCACATGAGAGGCGACACTTAAGAGACAAAAACCAAAACCTTAATTGCTTTCAACTTAAGCATTGCTTATACATTGAAGAAAACCATTTGTAGTTGGTTTTTTAACACTCTGTCACTTACATTTTTCTATTTTTGAGGGACTGGTTTCAAAAGCCGTTGTATCCATTTTCAACCTCTATCCAACTATTGTCTGTTGTCGTTCAATCTCTTCTTTCTGGTGATGGAACTAGAACTTCTTTGTCAAATTATATACAGGTGGGATTTCAAAGTTCATTGCTCAGTCCTTATTTTTCCATATAAATATGTTCTCCCATGATGTCAGTTTAGTTTGGTTTATCACTCCTTTTAGTAATTTTGGATTTGGGTCAATGTAATGTTTTTCGTTCCAAAAATGAAATGCTACTGCTGACTTATCTCCTTTTTCAATTTAATATTTCTAAAGCACTCTTCAACTCTGCTTTTTAGGTTTCTCTTAGTTTGACCTATTTAACAATTTTTACAATTCTTATAACTTATTTAGTATATTCCGGAACTGTTAATTGGTGGGATTTTGTCTTTTGTTTTTGAATTTAGCAATTTTAAAAATGAGTATTTGGAGATGCCAAGATGATATTTTGTTCCTTAAAGATCTTTTTGAATTTATTAAATGTTTTTGGGTGGTCTGTGATGCAATGAATATGCTGTTGCTTTCTTTTTCTTTAATGGATGTGGTTGCCTTTTTAATTTTCTTAAACACCACACTTTTGTTGTATCCATTTTCTTCTGCAATGTGAAGGATGGCTTTCTCTTCTTTGAATTATTTTGCTTGTATGTTGACTAGTTTGTGTTTAAAACTGTTTATTATTGCATATTTATATATAACTGGGTTAGAGCTATGATTTTTTATGAAATTTTCTGTGTTGGCTTCCTGTAAATTCCAAATTTCATTTTTCTGTCATTCCTGATGACATTTAGGTCCAAGAAACAGAATTCTCCATTTACTTTGTTTTCTATTGTAAGTCTGATAGTTTTCTCTTGCAGATTGAGTAGTTTTAATGCATCATCTAAATGTTTATTTGGACAAACCTTGAAGATCCATGGGAAGGACCAATTAATTTGTTTAATGCACTCATAAATTTTTTTGCCAAAAAGGCTGTGTAGCCATTACATCAGTGTGAAAAGTTGTAGTGAAAAACCTCTAAGTTCATTAATATGCTTTGTAAAATGAGTAAATGACTTTAATGTAAGAGAAGTGAAAAAAGGCAACTTAACTAAATAGTTTAAAGCGGGACCCATTTCTAAACAAGGTTTGCTTGTGAATATATAATAAAGAGGTCTGTGAGCAAAATTAAGCTTTCATGCCCAAAATAGAATGGGATGCAGAGACCCTCAGCATCAGAGCAAAATAAAACTAATTTTTAATTTCTACCAAGAACATCAACTTCAGCCTAAAAGAAAAAAATTAAAGCCATTGAGAGTTAGATAAATATAATCATGTGACTGTTGTGATATACACTAACCTCAAAGTTAAGTGAAATTTAGCCACTAATTATTACACATAATTAATTAAACTTCTGCCTAGTTTATCCTATCATAATCAGATATATACCTTTTCTTTTGGTCACTGATCTTTTCTTTCAGTAAAGAAGTTGAGTACAACCTTCTTCATAAGCAAAACACTCAATTTATTTATTCATTAAAACTTGGTATTCTTACTTTAATTTATTCCATTAAAACGTTAATGGTTCCTGTATGAATGTGGCGTTAATTACAACAGGCCTTGAAAATCATGCCATTTTTCTAGGGTTTACCCAGTGATTTTAAATTAGCAATTTCCACTGTAGTTGGCAGTACTGCAGTTTAGTGCAATGACTACAGCATCTTAATGTAATGATGGCTATTTTAAATGTTTGAAAACTGCCTCTCAAGACACCGAGTCAAATGTATCCTATTTAGAATTTTAACACTAGCTTACCTCAAAATCCTGAATATGGTTTTCTACCAAATTTCTCTTTCTCATGGTGATAACTGGCCTCCCTTTTGTATCCAAGTATGTGTAATGAAATGAATCTGGTAAACGTTCCACTGGATATGGAGTGACCAACTGTATATCCTGAGAACCTTCAGGCAGTATTACTTTTGTTAAAATTTCATCCACAACCATATCATCAAAGACATGGTCCAAAAACCGCATCTTCAGTACATAGTCATCTCCTAGAACAACAAAATATCACATTTTAAATATTTTACTTAGTGAACTTTGGTTATTTGTTTCCAAGGAAACTGAACACTAATGAACATTTTAAATACTGAAGCTATCTTAAATAATTATATAATTTATTATTATTATTTTATAACAGAGAGATTGCTCCATGGTAGCATGACATATATTGAGACTTGCTACTTTCTCACAGTTGCAATAAACCTTGACTTGAAGCTTTCTTGCAGCAATATGAAAACATCATCTTTCTGGCTATCAGCTGGGTGAATTCAGGAAAAATTTATGAACCTTCAAGAGCTAACATCGCTATCTTCATGGCAGTTAACCCCAAATACCCTCAGTACTTATAGATTAGAATATATATTAATAATAAATGTGTTTAAATGTAAATAGAATATGACAGGTAGTGAGCCTGGGCTAGAGCCATGTCATATTCAAAAGTAATTCGCTTAGCATATTTGACATTTTGATATTTGATATTTATTTGTACACTTTCGTTTAAATTTTCATTACAATAACTTTAACATCGAGCATGCACTATTATACATCCTGTACAAATACATAAAATTGCTGACCCAAGATTTACTTGCTGACTCTGGTCCCCTGGACATAAACCTTTGGTTTTCCTGAGCAGCTTGGTGTCATTTCTTGACCTTTGCTTCTTTTACCCTAATCCACTTTTCTCTTTAACTTATATAAGAATTCTCCTATACATCTATTTTTCTTTTCACCCATCGCCGTTAATATGTATAATGCCACTACCTCTTTGCTCATACTGTCCCATTTCTTATCACATATTTTTCTCCTGCTATTTGTTAACTCCTTACATTCTACCAGAAAATGAACAGTGCTCTCTTCATCTCCACAAAATTCACATATTACTACCTCATTATTTCTCAACCCTTTTAAGATATATTATTCCTACTCTCATCCATGCTATGCCTTCTCTTCCAGTTTTGTCACATTGATCTATATATTTTTCCCTACCCATTCTGTCTTTAATTGCTTATAAAATTTCAAAGATTTCTTTTATTCTATACTTTCCCACATTTCCTGCCTATCTATGTCTTGTACTATGGTTCTCATTTCCTTCCAAAAACTGCTATGATTTGACTCCTCTGCTCTCCATAAATCTCCAATGCCTATCTTCGATATCATTCTTTCCAATTCCGACCACCAATTATTTGTGTTCTTAATGCTCTTCTGTTGCTTTATGCAAAGATTCAATAATTCCCCTTTCTGCCCTTTAATACACTTACACCAGAATTTCATTATTCTCTCTATTATTATTCCCCTCCTTTTTGTATTTTCCAACTCTAGTAATGCCACTTCTCTTGGTGTTGATTTTGGCAGCCCTAGTAGTTCTTTGTAAAACAATCCATACATCTGGTCTAGTTGTGTACCTATCTCTGATGTGCCCCATACCTCTGCTGCATACATTGTTCTGGATTCGACGACTGCTTCATACAGTCCTTCTAACCATCTAACTGACATCTCCAGTTTATGTTTACATATTCTTACCCGTCATTGCTGCCCTGCCATTAGCTATCATTTTTCTGGCATGTGCAGCCCATCCTCCACTGCTACATCCTTACACCTAAATAGTCATACTCCTTTACCACTTCTACCTTTTCATCTCCTATAAACCACTCCTCTCCTTTCCTCAGTATCAATCCTCTTTTAAATACCATTATTTTTTATTTTTTGCTGTTTATTCTTAATCCCCAGTCAGTGCAAAATCTATGAATTGCCTCAATTGATTTTTGTAGACCTATTACAGAAATTGCTCCTACCATTAAATCATCAGCATTCAATAAACCTGGAATCTCTTTGTTCATTATTATTGGGCAATGGGCATTGCTTTTCTTAACCCTCCCTATTATGTCAACTATAAATAAATTAGGACTAAATTTGCACACATCTCAAGCCTAACTTCAGTTCAGCCTCTTCCGATAGTACATTCAGCCCACATCTTATTCTGAATTTCACCCCACTATAAATTTTATCAATTTCATTTATAAACTTCCCACTCACCCCTTTTCTTCTTAATTTCATTTTAGAGCCCCCCCCCCCCCCCCCCCGTTTATCGTATCGAACGCTTTCTCAAAACCCACAAAAAAACTTATACAATCTCCCCCTTTTCCTGCTCAAGTATTTATCAATCAACATCTTGATTATAAACACATTGTCTATAGTTTGCCTTTTTTTCCCTAAATCCAGCTTGAAATTCTGATATTTTATTTTCTCTTTCGCTAGTATGCCTGTATACATTTTCCTAATTATAGATAGTAAGCTTATCCCCCTGTTGTTCTCTGGCCTATTTACACTTCCCTTTCCTTTAAATATTGGTACAATCACACTTGTTTTCCAGCAGTCAGGCAATTTCCTACTGTCTCTCATCTTATTAAATAAATTAGTTATATTCTTTAATCCACTTGGTCTTTCCCCATATCTCTTCCAAAACTCCCCTGAAATCCCATCCATGCCCACTGCTTTACCGCCCTTTAAGCTTATTTCTTGAAAAACTTCTGTTTGAGTAATTTCTCTGTCTAGTATCTCGTCTATCCTCAGGTTGCCCAACTGTATACTATCTCTATTTATTAACTATCTTTCTGCAATTAGGTCCCTAAAATAATTCAGCCATTCCTGTGACGTTATCTCATTTTTCACCCCCTTCTGTTTATTCACTTCTCTCACCATACTGCATATTTTGTTATTTATCTTTTTGTTGTATGGCATCTTTCATTTTCTTTCGAATACTATCCTGCCACTCATTCTTTTTTTCCTTCTAATAATTTCTTGTATGCTTCGCTTCTTATTACCATAATCATCCTATTGCTACCCTTCCCCATTCTTTTCCAACAAAACAGGATTTTAAACACTTCCCTTCTCGCCCTACCACGGTCCTCATCAAACCATCCATTACTTATTCGTTTCATTTTCCCTTTTACTCATATTTATTCCTGCCCTTGTGACTATTAGATTCATTAAATCTAAGCCTCTTTCTATATTGTTCTCATTCAATGCAACCTCTATACATATTCTTATTCTTTTTGATGTTTGAGTTTAATTCAGTTAGGAATTCCTTCCTCATTTCCTCGCTCCATCTGATGCATTCACTGCTTCAAGCTCACCTAACTCCTTTCTCTAGCTTTCTTCTTCTAACAATCCTATTTCTATCCCTAACGGAAAGTGGCCACTATTCAGTACTTTGTTTGCTATGTTGAAATTATTAATTCTATCAATGAGCTCCTCGCTACACAAGATATAGTCAACCACACTTTGACCGTTATTTGCAAATGTATATTCGCCATCATCTCCTTTTACTGCCCCATTACATATAAACAAATTATTTAATTAACAGAACTGGAGCAATTTTACTCCCTCTTTGTTGAGAACCTTGTCCTTGGTACTCCTTACATATTCATGTGCTTTCTCCCTACCTATTTCCCCATCATGCCTAATTGATTTAATTTTCTCTTCGCCTATTCTAACATTGAAATCCCCCATTAACAAAAACACTATGCCCTGAAATTTGTGCCTTAGCTCCTCCATATCATCCTCGAGTTTATTAATGCCCGATTTCCCCAACAGATGTTAAAATCGACGTTAACAAATGTAACATAACAGTTGTAACAGCACTAACAAAGCTGTTAAATTTCTTGCATTTCACCAACCTGTTTTCTGAAAATGTTAACAAACACATGTTAATGCCAAGAAACTTGTAAATATTACAGCTATAGAAGGCTATGGATGCATCGTATTATTTTCTGGAAGTACTGCGATGCGCTTTTGTTTCCATTTTCGTCTGCACATAGCTAAAAAATGGCAGATAAACAATAAACAAAAGCAGTGAAACAAATTTCTCATCCATGGAAAAAGAATTGTTAATTGCATTGGTGATGAAGTATAAAGATTTCGTGGAAAATAGGACGGATGCGGTGAATGTAAAAGGGAAAGATTTCAAGTGGGAATAAAATGGAAACAAATTTAATTCAAATGTATGTCATTACTAGAAACAGAAACATCTTCTTCAGTATTATATAAATTTAAAACGAGGTGCGAAGTACAGGTGACGAGCGACTTGAACATTTCAAGAGCGGAGGTGGACAATGTATTATCCACATAATTCAGTGAATTATAAAATTGCAAAGTTATTAATACTTGAAGCAAAGGCGAGATCGGCATATTCCTTTCGTTACATATTCTAACCTCTCTTGTACTTCCGCATTAACCTTCATAGCAACTTGTTTGGACAGTCTATAACTCTGTAGAAAATTTTCTTCTGATAGCTCCTGAAAATAATTTCTCCTCATAGGCCCTATTCTATTACGAATGCCATTTACACGGTCTTAAATATAGCAAATCGACAACATCAGCTGTGTTTATGCCTGCCATCTTGACTATTTACTATTGTTAAGGACTTAACATCAGAAATTTGACTTGTTAGTTTAACAAGAGATTTAACACGAGTGTTAAGCTAACACTTGTTGGTGAAATGCAATTTTGTTATAACTACTGTTAAACCCGTGTTAAGTCTTAACAACTGTTGGTGCAATCGTGCATAAATGTTCTGTTATCAAAGAAGCTTGATGTTGTGGGAGGGTTATAAACTGTTCCTATTCCTATACTATGTTCTATTCCTGGACCTTTCTTGGTTATTAACCAGGTTACACTCCTATCATTCTTTGTCATTGCCTCTATTCTGTTACTATTGAGAAACTCTGATCTAATAAACGCACCTACTCCTCCTGACGCTCTCCCTCTTTCTTTCCTTTTAGTGGCTCCATTGCCTATATAACTGAAACCTCTTAAATGTATGAATTCATTATTTCCTAGCCACGTTTCTGCAATTCCAACTATGTCTTGCCCAGCTGTTATATTCTGCAATTCTCCGTTAATCAATTTACTTTTTAAACCCTCAGCATTACAGAACACTTCATTTATCTCATAAGATAAATATTATAAATTGAACAGGATCGCGATTTCGTGAAACTTCTTCCACATCAGCTAGAATCACAAACACACTCATCGTAAACACTACAAACACTAGATGAAATTTAAAAACAGAATCGACTGCCGGTATTTCAAAATTCACTACGCAATGTTTATTTTTTAAAATAAATATCGTTTCCCAAACCATTAAATCTATCGGACCATTTAACTGTTTTAATAATTTAACTTCTGGATTTATTTCATGATGAAGTTTAAAGTTACAAATTATTATATTTGTATATAATAGAATGGAGTTCACAAGCAGACAAGTTTTCAACTGCTAACTCCATGGCAACTGGCGCTATACTGGCAAACACGTGATGTTGAAGGTCAAGCATAGCCACCATACCCCAATGAAAGTTCCTACAGTACCAACTTGATTTTAAACCATTTGATTTGTGAAGGAAAAAAATAGGGAAACTTACTTACTGGACGACCCTTGTAATATTATGGCACTCTATGAAGATACCACATTCAGAGCAGACTGAAATGCTATGGAGACATCAGAAGTGACAGCAAATTTCATAAGAACAGCAATTGCAGCTTGGAATGATACTGTTATATCTTCATATTCTGCCTCAGATGACAGTAATAACCATTCACTACTGTATCATTAACAATAGTTTTTAAACATTTATGTCCTCCAACGTTAAGTCATATTGGATGAATGAAACAATGGTCAAGTGAGTCCAGGGCCCATAGAGCTTAGAGTTACCTGACATTTACCTTTCAGGATATGGGAAAAACCTTATCCAGGTAACTCACCCTGACCAAGAGACGAACTCAGGTGCATTAGGCAGACATGCTACCATCTATGCTACCGATATGGATATTAACACAACTGAGGACCGTTTCTTCAGCAACAGTTGTTTGCCTTTCTCCAACTTTCACCAATGTTTGAACCTGTAGAAGAGGAGTATAGAATCCACAAATGTGCACATATTAAGAAAAAGTTAAAGAGAGTGAGTGTGAGTGTGCACGTGCATGTCTAAAGCTCAGAATTTGATAACAAAAATCATTCTTCTCCATGCTTTCCAGTATTTGGAGACTAGATCTTTTCAATTTTTGAGAATTTCACATACAGTTAGGTAATCCAAGTCATCTTTACCACATAAAAAAGAACTGTGGGGGGGAATCATTAATCCTATCTTAAATAAATGCAGACAATTATGGCCTGTGATAAATCTGAACATTGCACAGATGATTTTCCTAGGTAGATCTGGAATTGTTTTATGTTTAGTTTGAGAAGATCCTTCCAATTAAGTTTTTAAGAGGAAGTAAGATATTTGGCATAACTGATTGTGAAAATGCTTTTTAATTCTTTAACTTTTTCATAGGGGATATTCTGTTTCACTGAGCAATTTTGGAACCCTTCTTGGCCAACATATCCCCTTGCTCAGTTGCAGAAATTCCACAATGGAATGGAATCCATTGGAAAACTATACATTTATTTAAATTTTGGAGATATTATTATGAATTTCATTTACGTTTTCCATTTTAGGACAGTCAGTTGAAATAATAGCCTGAAAGGCCGCTTTCAAATTTGATACCAAAACTATGTTAGAAAGCTTATTTACATTGGACTTTGAAGGAAGTATCAATCACTTCAATTTCTCCATCAAAGACTGTGAAATAATTTCAAACATGCTTATAGAATGAAAATAAGTCACAGGTAGCTCCTGCTACTCCTCCATCTTATTGTCTGTGAACATGCTTCATTGAGGTGGTCATTCCTTGACCCAATGAATGGCCGAATTTTTTTTTTTTTTTTTTAATTTTCATATCGGATGATGAATGGAATGGGTAAAATGATGCTCAAATGAGCCAAGGGTCCATAGAGCTTTGAGTTACCCAACATTTGTCTTTTAGGATAAGGGAAACCCCCGGAAAAAACCTTATCCAGGTAACTCACCCTGACCAAGATTCGAACTCAGGACCTCTTGAATATGAGGCAGACACGCTACCACCTAAGCTACCAAGGCAGGCACAAATGGCTTGGAGTGATAGCTGGTAAAAAGACAACTTCTATATTCAGAAGTTCCTGGTCATTAAAATGTTGTGCCAAGCAGTGGTCAGAGTTAGAGTAGCTATAAAATAGGAATGAACATGGGTTGAGCCAATACGGTTATTGTATTGTCTTGGTGTTGCCAGTTCCACAACTAGTGGGCGACAGAGATGGAAGATATATCTTTGTCTCACCGAATCCACCTAGCAAGTTATCATACAGATGCTGAGATGTAGTGATACAGATGCTGACCGAGAAGTTCGCTTAATATTTCAGCATGTGTGTGAGATGATTATCGCATAATCTGAACCTTAAAACCTTGAACTGGAGAACACTTCGCTTATATAGCTATCATTCATATGCACACAAAACAAAATGACTCGCATTAGATGCATTCTAGAAAAGGTGTTTGCTACAGTGAAACAAAATAGTGACATTTCAACAATTTGTGAATATAGTTTCTATTTTAAATATGCCATATTTGTATACTGCCTGCAATGGACTTTCAACCAATTAATTAAAATACTTAATAAATACGGAAGATATGAATGTGTATTTATCAAGCATTTTTACACCATGAATCACTTGTACTAATGTGCATTGTGCACAGAAATTTTAGTATTGCAACAACAATAATGTTTCTTTCGAGCAGAAATTTGCAACCATCATTGGTTCTCCTATATTTGAACCCAAGAGATTTCAGAATATTATGCATAGAAGATACAGAATCCATATATTCTATTTACCCCCTCATTAAATTGGTCAGCCTTTTGGCAGTTGGATATTGACCCTTGTCATATAAATCATAAATTGTTCTATATAAAACACACTTTCGAAAACTGTCTAAGTTGGTAGCACATTTTTTAGCTGCTCGATGTTTCCCTGGAGATCTAAATATGGAAACTCTCTTAATTTGGTGAACTGTTTGCCTTCTTTAACAATGTTCATCACAGAATAAGCACTCCGTAACAAGCTTGTAACATTAATTCTCGACTCTGAGCAAAATTTGTACTTTCGAAAATGTCTAATTGATAACTGTTTGGAAAAGACATACACATTAACAAGAATACTTCTAGCCTGTTTATGTAAAATCTTATGAGTTGTTTCGCAATTACTACTAGGCACACCAGTTCTAGGCTTGCTAAGCGGTGCACATGTGCACTCTTAAAAGATCACCACTTTACTGAATGTAAGGTAAAAAATGCAACTGCAGCAAGGCACATGTGTGCTTTCCTTCACTGACAGTTAATGATTCTTTTCTTTTCTTGTCTTATCTTTACAAATCTACGAAACCAGATGTGCTACAAACATGGGGTTTGAACAGTAATCTTCAGAAAAAATACCTCTGTAACATGGGAAAAACAAAATAATTCTGTAATTGGTATCTTTAAAGCGTGCAAAGAAATTAGCTGTATCGTTCGGCAAAGCAGGCCAATAAGAATGCTTAACTGGACAACATTGCACACACCGCATTGGCTAGAAGCGATATAACAGCCACGCCTAGCCTCGTCTTATCTTCATTCCTATTTTGTAGCTACCTTAACAAAATATTTCTCTCCCTCAAGCCATTTGTAGTTGAACCTCCAAGAGCCAGCTACAGAAGAGATTTGGTCACCCAAGCTTTATTGTTATTTTGTCGTGATATGAGGATTGAATAAGTTAACATTTTTAAAGCAGGGTAGACTTTCATAATTACCAATCACTATGGTTTGAGCTTCTCAGAATCATCTGAATTACAAAACAAGATCACTCTCAGTCTCTTGTTGGCACATTTTACTCCATGACATTTTTCGCCCTCGACATGTAGTGTTCTCTCACATATTAAATTTTAGAAAGCACCTGCTTCATCTAAATGAAACACATTTTTTGATTAATTATTATAAGACAACTTAGACTGTAACTCCCTTGCCCACTCATTGACATCTTCCTTGTTTACTCTTATGTATTTCCACAGATACTGACAGCATTGATTTTATGCCAGTTCTGAAAATGCCAAACAACTCTCAGAATACACAAACACAAAAATTTCCTATTTCTGAGCAATTTCATGAACGTTTTCATAATACAATACTTTATTCGTCACATTACACTTACATAGTTGAGCAGGCGCTCGTAAATTGGTGACTCGTCAAAATTTTAAACCTAAACTTTAAGATCAGAAATAAGTCTACAATATTTACAATACAATGTTACAAAGTATAATAAAGCAAGAGAATATTAATTATATACAATATCTAGAGTATATAGTTTTCCTAAAGTTGAACAGACACTAAGATAAAATTGAGATCACAGTGCATCATCCATGTATTCCTCAATTGAATAGTATGCTTTGTTGATGAATAAACTTTTCACTGTTTTCTTAAAAAATATTTTGGTTTTGGATTTCCCTAACTGTTTGTGGCAATTTATTATATATTTTAATCCTGATATATTGTGAACTTTTCTCGAGCAGTGCTAACCTATGAGTAGGGTATTTTATATCTCTTTTTCCTCTTGTGTTATGACCATGATGTTGATTTTCTATAAAACTGTTATAATTACTGTGTACATATAGAACTAGATTATACATATAGAGGCAAGGTCGCGTCTAAATTCTTAATGTTTTAAAAAGTGGTCTGCAGGATGCTCTATAACTCGAATGGGTCATTATGCGTATGATTTTCTTTTGAATTTGGAAAAGTCTGTCACAGCCTGTTGCGTTTCCCCATAAAGTTATTCTCTATGCAAGTAATGAGTGAAAGTAACTGTAATATATGATTTTTCTTGTTTCCAAATTTATAATCTGTGCCAAGCAGGACATGTTGAAACAGGCAGTATTTATTTTTTTTTCTATATAATTTAATTGTTTAGTCCATTTAAGGCATTCATCTATAAATAACCCTAAAAGTTTAGCTTCTTTTGAGGTAGCTGAAGTTAACGAGTTACTTTGTGTGTTTTCTACTGTAGTCTTAAAATGTGCAATTTCAGTTTTAGTTTTATTTAATTTCAGACCATTGCATGTAAACCATGCTTCCAATTGTTTTATGGCCTGGTCAATGTTTGGTTTTAAGTTATCAATATCTGACCCACTTAAAATAATCGGCATGTCATCGGCATAAAATATTGGTTGTCCACTGACTAACTGAAAGATCATTCGTGTAAATTACATAAAGTAATGGACCCAGTACGGAAACCTGTGGAACCCCATTTTTAATTTGTTCCCATTTTGTTTGTATAAAACCAGAACTGCCCTCCAGTATAATTTTCTGTTTACGGCCTTCTAAATATGATTTGAATCATTCAAGTTTGTGTGTCTTATGTCGTACTGGTGTATTAATATTTTGTGGTTTACACAGTCAAACGCTTTAGATATATCACAAATTAGGGCAGCAGTTTGTCTTTTCGTCCAAATATTTTGCTACTTTGTTTACAAAATCCACGAGTGCTGTGTTAGTTGATAATTTTTTTCTAAATCCATGCTGGGAGCTGTTAAGAATGTTCGCATTTTCAAGGTAGGTTATTAGTTTTAAATGTACTAGTTTTTCTAGAATAATTGAGAAAGTTGGAAGTACTGAGATTGGGTGGTAATTTTTAAGTTTGTCTTCCCCTTTGTGAATAGGATGGATTATGGCATATTTCATTCTTTCCGGAAAAGCTCCCATCATAAGTGATTGGTTGTATATGCAAGCAAGTGGCACACATAGTTCTTCTTGTTCTTTTTTAACTAACAGTCCTTTTGACATTTTTGGTTTGGATGCAGATATTATCTTTTTGCCCTCATATGGAGACACTATTCCTAAATCAAAATCAAGTGCTGCATGCAGATTATGTTTGCCCATTTCTTATAATGCCTTTGGGACTGAGGGGGGAGTATCCTGAATCATATCTGCTACCTCAGTAAAGTATTTATTTAATTCTTCTAACCTGTTCTTGCTATTTCTGTTTAAGTGGCTACTTGAATTGATTTGGTTTAAATTTTTGCTTGCAGCTAGTTCATTTTTTATTACTTTCCAGGTTGCTCTTGTTTTGTTTTTAGAATTTTTAATGAATGTTTCTATTGCCATGTATTTGGCTTTCCTAATAATACTTTTATATATTTTGTTGTACTTATTATAATACTGACGTAATTGTATGCTATTGGAAGATTTTAGGTTTCTGTGTAGGATTCTCTTTCATTTGCTTGAAATCTGTATGCCTCGTGTACACCACCTTAAAAGTTTTTAATATTGCATGGGGCTAGATAGGGAATTTCTGTGAATGTCTTTGTTGGAACCATTCAAACTGAATACTCTTTGTTTGGCTGGCCTGATGCACATGCTGTTGATCTTAAATGAACAGCTTGCAAGACTTGCCTCTATTTTCCATCATGATTCTCAACTGATGTGAGAGCAGACCTCAGAATCTGAAATTGTTCTGCAACCTGTATTCTTTTCTTCTCTCCACTGGCATTAAATTAAAATTTGTTGCCCTTGTTTTAGTATGAGAGCATTATGAGCATGCCTCTGTGTTGGTGACATATTGTGAGTGATACAGCAAAAGAGAAAAAGAAAAAATAAGAGGGAAGGGGCAGGGCAGGGGGGGGCATTCACTGTTCACAAGCCTACAGACAGTTTTCTGGATTGTTGCAAATTGAGATTCACATATTATAGTGCTGCTTAAAAGGTTAAGCTGGCTCTTTATTAATACAAACATCTCAGATAATGTACTGATTATTCTCAGTAGAGTGAGAGTGGTACTGGTGCGCTTCTCAGACTTGTCCTAAGCACTAATGAATGCATCACTTCAGCCAAAAGAATGTGAAGGGATCACAAATGACAGATGTTAAGTCCAAGTGGGGTAATCAGTGCATTATCTGAGAGGTTTCTAATAACAAAGATAAAGCCAGGGTAACCTTTTGAGCAGCACAATAATAGCATGTGCAGCCCGATGACTAACCCCTCTTTTCCACTGCCCTTAGTCTTATGCCTATAGAAGTGTATGCAAATAAGTGATCGGGCCATCGCTGGGAAATCACAGCACAGTACATATGTATTGATTAGAATTATTTGAGATGCATCTCAGAAAATACTATAATGAACAACATAACACACACTTGGTTTAGAAAAAGAACAAGGTGAAGAATATGTAATGAAGGGACCAAATTTTAGTTACATGTATTATATGAAATTAGGTAGTAGATTCTGCCATTTAATTCAGCAAGGAACAAATAGCTATCATAGATTAACAGAGTTTTCAGTCTATCTGGTTTCGCGCGCGCATGTGTGTGTGTGTGTGTGTGTGTGTGTGTGTGTGTGTGTGTGTGTGTGTGTGTGTGTTTAATGCTTGCTTTTAGAACATATGGACTGCAGGCAGTGACAACGATGATACATGAGATGAAGATGGAGCACCAGTAGAATGAGATGGTGGGGGAAACTGGAGAGCCTGGAGAAAACCTGCCTCTGTGCCGTGTTGTCCACCACAAATCTCACTTTACAGCCACCTGGGATCGAATCTGGACCACCTTGGTGAGAGCTGAGCAGTCTAACCATTCAGGCATGGTGCAGCCTCAAATGTGGCGGTTTACTGTAATGACATCTGAACACGACTCCCAGTTAAACATTACCTGACACCTTAACTTGGTCATAATACAGGCTTTAGTCTTAACAGGAATAAAAGGTCTTCTGTTGTCTATTTTCTTCTCAGAATACTAATAGACTTAATTTCATTGCTTTGATTTTTCTGGACCGGAGATTTATATTTGACTCTACTGAAACACTTGGTTGCGTCATGGCTGAGTGGTTTAGACAGCTTGACTCTCACCAAGGAAAACTTGTTCGATCCCAGGCGAACCCATGCAAGATTTGTGGTGGACAAAACTGAGCAGGGGCGGGTTTTCACCAGGATATATGGTTTCCGCTGCCATCATTCAAACAATTGCTCCATCATCTTTCCTTTCATTTGCTTCACCCTCATTCTGTCATGTACTCCTACTCTCATACCAGACATTGGGCTGATCACCCATCCTGGGTTCTCTATCCAATCCAGAGTTTCTGTTCCTCACCCCACCACCTAAGGACATAAGGGATAGAGGATGAAGAATCCCCTAACACCACGATAATGGTAACAAAGAGAAGTTCAAGAAGAAGAAGAAGTGAAACACCAGTTACATTATATCGAGATTTAACTGTATTGGAACACCACAGTGAAGCGAAATAATTATTAATTTTTAGATGAGTCGAATACGACTCATCTAAAAATTAATAACCAGTTACATTGTTATAAATAAAAAGGAATCACTGTAGCATAAACAGCAGCACAATAAATAGCTCATACATAAACCAACTTCACCTGATCCCTGAGACCATGAGTTTTAAACAATACATAATAATAGCTACTGTTTGAAGACAGCTTTCTTCTTTGATGTGAAATCATCTCATGCTTTGCAATCTATAATTAATTCTTCTTTGAAATTACATGCTAAATCTTTTAATGGTACTATTAGTATTTGCCAATTTCATCAAATTGGGTTATACCAAATTCAAAATTTTAAAACAATACCCTGCTTGAATATGTATATCAGTACCTGCATTAAACAAGTATTCATAGCTTGGCACATTATATCCAATAACATAGTGTGTTTTCCATCCTCCAAATAATGGAAATCTAGGACGAAGGTCAAGTTCCACAGAATCACTTAAGATTTTCATGTGAGATGTAGAAATATTTCCAATTTCATCTCTGTAATAGGCATCAGTTGCAGCTGCTGGAAGTATAGTCTGCAAAGAGAATGCTACTGTTAAGGAACTGTCTTTAAAAAGAATGTTTTATATAAATTTGCAACAGTAGTTAAGTATATATAGAGGCAGCCCAAAAAATTGAATGCCATGGCTGGGATTTAAACAATGGAGTGTGTCTCGAATACCCCTAGTGGTTTACCAGTAAAACATATGAATCAATTGGAGAATTTAATGCCATGACGACACGTTGGCCATGGTAGCTCAAAGGTTAAGAGAAACGAGATAGAAACTGGGAGATCTGTGGTTCAAATAACAGCCGTGGCACTGAATTTTTCAGGCTGACTCTATCTAACCAAAACTTCAGCCTATACATGGCTAGTATGGAGGAACGATTAATTTCCATCATTTAACTTAATAATAATGGTTTAACAATGTAGCCTGGGAATCAAGTACTTACAACAGTAAGTCCCCGCAAACAGCATGTGTCTTGAATACGAGGACCCCTACTGGTTTACTGGGAAAACATACGAGTCAATTGGAGAATTTAATGCCATGATGGCACGTTGGTCATGGTGGCTCAAAGGTTAAGAGCAACCAGACAGAAACCGTGAGATCCGCGTTTCAAATCCTGGCAATGACATTGAATTTTTCTGGCTGACTATCAATCCAAAACCTTAGCCTATACATGGCTAGTATGGCAGAACAATTAATTTCCATCAATTAACTTAATAGTATTGAAGTACTTGAAACATGAAAAGCTTTCCTGGTTGCATATCACATAAAGGTGTTTTGGATAACAAACACTTCAAAGATTCCACACATTATCTTATACCTGGTTAGTATCGTAATAAAATCTTTACTCATTAATATTTAATAACTTTATTATTCAACATAGACTGCTACTGATATTTTGCATATTTGCACAGAGTATATCAATTTTAATTATACAATAGTTAATATTCAAACTAAGCCTATATTGCAATTCCTTTCTTGGAAGTGTTGAAAACAGTGTTGTTATGATAAATTAAATTTAAAGGGAGTCGATTAATGACACTGAACAACACTTACTTTTAATATATCAAGATTTAACTGTATTGGAACACCACAGTGAAGCGATGTGAAGCAGATGTGTAATAAATACGACTCATCTAAAAATTAATAATAACTTGCTTTTAAATTTTTCCGGAACACGTTTCAGAGACTTTGCCTCTATCCTCAGCCGGCCATATAGGGGCAAAGTCTCTGAAACATGTTCCGGAAAAATTTAAAAGTGTTATTAAATTTTAGATGAGTCGTATTTCTTACACATCTGCTTCACTTTCGTACCTATTTTGAGGACATGTTTCGCAAATCTTCGTTTGCATCTACGGCTCTTGTGCGACTCAATTTCCACAAGAGCCGTAGATGCAAACGAAGATTTGCAAAACATGTCCTCAAAATAGGTACGAAAGTGAAGCAGATGTGTAAGAAATACGACTCATCTAAAATTTAATAATTTTTCGCTTCACTGTGGTGTTCCAATACAGTTAAATCTCGATATATTGAAGTGACGTTAAGTCAAGAGGAACACGCGAAAGTTAGATCCAACCAACTTTAAAAACCGGACAACATGGAGGTAAGATCGTAAACATTTGAATATTTCAACGAACATTTCGGCAACAAGAAAGAAATAAAACAATATTTGAAACTAAAGACAAAAAGAAGGTTAATATCAGCGGACATAAAATTTATCAACAATTGCCTAAAACGTAACATTTCTCCGAAATTTGTAAGAAAAATAGTAAAATTTAACAACAGTATAGAACAATTAGCTGCTGAAAAAGCCGTGTTAAAATCCGAAAAAACAAATCACTACAGAAAAATAACTAATATAGACCTCCCTTTGTACAAGAGTCGCACAAGAGCCGTAGATGCAAACGAAGATTTGCGAAACATGTCCTCAAAATAGATACGAAAGTGAAGCAGATGTGTAAGAAATACGACTCATCTAAAATTTAATAATTTTTCGCTTCACTGTGGTGTTCCAATACAGTTAAATCTCGATATATTTAAAAGTGTTGTTTAGTGTCATTAATCGACTCCCTTTAAATTTAATTCAAGCCTATATTTTCTATTCTTGTCAAGTTTCTCTCTTACAAACAACTATTTCATCTTCAATCCTCACAATTAACATTATTCAACTGCATCTCCTATAACTATAAAATTAATAACAGTGAATTCAACAAATATGAGAAATCCTACTAATGTCAGAGCATACATGAAGTAATAAGGTTTAATCACTTTCTGAATTACTTAAAAGTAAAATATCAGTTTCTGAGTGAAGGTCATTATTAAAAAGTAATTGATAATCACAGTTTGAATATCTAGATCCAGAAACATAAAACAAAGTAACTAGAAAACAGTATGTCCCCCCCCCCCCCCCCAGAAGACACACTGTATATTGTAGTAACAAGATCACATAAAGATAGCTGATCACTTCAAGGAACTCTACATATATAAATATTGTAAAATAAAATTGATGAATAACGGAAACTAAGTATGTGCCAATAAATGAAAAGTATTAGTGAAATTAATGAAGGTGAAGTTACAGTACAGATAAATAAATTAAAGTGCAGAAGATCCAGAGGGCTGGAAGAATTTACAAATGAGTGCATTGTTGATTCGAGGCAGCGCGGGCAACGAGTTCAAAGAGACGAGCAGTGCAGTGCAGAGATAAAAGGACATGAGATCCAGGGGAGTGATCAAAGAGTCTGACAGCCCTTGGTGTACCCTTTTGTCTTGGTGAGTCACGCTTTTGCGTGGACTAAAAGATGCTGAACGCTGTCACCAGGTAGCACTTCTTCCCCTTACCCCGAATTGACGACACCGTGGACATGCTTGCTGGTGTGCAGTGGTTTTCGACCCTGGACCTGAAGTCTGTTTACTGGCAGGTAGCTCTAGACCTGAAATACAAGAAGACTGCATTCTCGACAGGCCAAGGGCTTTGGGAGTTCACAGTTATGCCCTCTGACCTCTGCAACGCACCACCTACCTTCCAATGCCTCATGGAATCAATGATGAGAGGACTGACTTATGACGCCTGCCTGCTATACCTGGACATCATCATTGTTGGCAAGACATTCAAAGACAATCTCGAAAACCTCAGCAAGGCGCTACAGAGACTGCAGGCGACTAACCTGAAGCTAAACGCAAAGAAGTGCCAGCTCTTCCGCAAGGAAGTCAACTACTTGGGCCACATAGTCTCACCAACTGGAGTGGCCACAGACCAGGAGAAGACACAGGCCGTGAGAGATTGGCCTTGGCCAAAGGATAAGAGAGAATTCCAGTTTCCTGGGGCTGTGCAGTTATTACCGCCGTTTCATAAAGGGCTTCTCCATCGCCCAGCCCCTCACCCACCTGACAGAAGACCAGCCGTATGTGTGGACGGAGGATGTTGAAGTCACTTTCCAGGAGCTGAAGAGGACACTGTGCAGAGCTCCTTATTTTGGGATTCCCACAACCAGGCTGCGCCTTCATTGTGGACACCAACGACAGCGACCATTGCACTGGAGGTATCCTATCCCAAGTCCAGGTCGGCCACGAGCGGGTGATAGCTTACTACAACAAGACGCTGTCCAAGGCAGAGAAGAACTACAGTGTCACCCGGTGAGAGTTACTGGCGGTAGTAAAGATCCTGGAGCACTTCCACCAGTACCTCTACGGTCAGCCATTCCACCTGAGGACTGACCATTCCGCCCTAACCTGGCTATTGAGCTTTAGGAACCTGGAAGGCCAGACAGCCCATTGGGTCTAGAGGCTGCAGGAGTACAACTTCACTTCTGAACATCGTAGAGGGAAGAGCCACAGCAACGCAGATACCATGTCCCGAAGACCCTGCCGGAAGAGTGTGGCCAATGCACAAGAGTGAAAGAGAAGGAGCGTACCGCAGCTGCCAGAGTGGTCACGGCAGTGCCTGCGGAGGGTTGAGATAGCACAGGCCTGAGGAGGGAGCAGCTGGCGGACACCGACTTGAGACCACTCTTGAGATAAGTGGAGGCAGGGACAAGACCAACCTGGGAGGACATCGCACTGAGGAGCACCACCTAAAAGTTGTACTGAGCCCAATGGGACTCACTGAAGAACAGAGAGGGCGTGCTGTTCCGTGTATGTGAATCACCTGATGGGAAGATGCAAAGAGAACAGCTGGTACTTCCCCGAAGTAAGGTCCCGGAAGTCTTGGAAGAAGTGCACGCTGGAACTTTAGGACACCTAGGAGCAAACCGAACGATTGACGAACTACGACAGCGCTACTATTAGCTGAAGCTCCAAGCAGACGCTGAGAGATGGTGCCGTCAATGTCACATGTGCGCAACGAGTTGTGGCCCCAAGACTAGGAGCCGGGGTCGCATACAGCAGTACAATGCCGGAGCGCCATTCAAATGCATCGCTGTCGACATAGCTGGACCATTCCCAGTGTCCGACCGAGGCAACAAGTACCTGATGGTGGTCGTGGACTACTTCAAGTGGCCGGAGGTGTATGCCATCCAGAACCAGGAGGCGAAAACAATTACAGACTGTCTCTCTTCTGCCATTTTGGGGTGCCGTTAGAGCTCCACAGCGACCAGGGCACTAATTTTGAGTCTAACCTGATGAAGGAGACACTGGAAAGACTTGGGGTGAACAAGACCTGCACAACTCCCCTACACCTGCAGTCGGACGGCATGGTCGAGAGGTACATCAAGACCCTAGAACAACATCTGAGGAAGGTTGTGGCCAGCCATCAGCGAGACTGGGACGTCAAGGTGCCACTGTTCCTGCTAGCCTACCACTCGTTGACACACGACACCACTGGGATGACGCCAGCCAGCTTAATGTTTGGCCGAGAGTTACGCCTCCCTTGTGATCTGGCTTTTGGAATCCCCCCGGACACAAAACAGCCAGAAACCGAGTATGTGGAGAACTTGGTGGACTATCTCCACGACATGCGCGAGATGGCTCGTCAGAAAATACAGATGGCGAGTGACCGCATGAAGACCAGATACAACAGGCAACATCTCGGTCAGGGTGAGTTACCTGGATAAGGTTTTTCCAGGGTTTTCCCTTATTCTGATAGACGAATGTCGGGTAACTAAGCTCCATGGATCCCGGACGCATTGAGCATCATTTCACCCATTTCATTCATCGTCCGATATGACTAAATGTTGGAGGACGTTAATTACCAAAAGAAGACAGGCAACAGCCAAGGGTTCCAGTAAAGTGACTTGGTCTGGTTGTACCGCCCTACCCGGACCAAGGGACGCTGCCCGAAGCTTCAGCAGCCATGGCAAGGACTGTACCAGGTGGTAAAGAGGATTAACGACATGGTCTATCGCATCCAGAAGGTGCCCCGAGGAAAGATGTTGGTGGTACACCTGGATCGTCTGACCCGTTACGATGGTGCTGTTCGGGACGACCAGCCTTGAGGAGGGTGCAACAGTGTTGCGAGCGCATTGTTGATTCGAGGCGGTGCGGACAAGTTCAAACAGATGGGCAGTTGCCGGCCGGCCGGCCAGCCGGCCGGCCAGCCAGCCGGCCGGCCAGCCAGCCAGCCAGCCAGCCAGCCAGCCAGCCGGCCAGCCGGCCAGCCGGCCGGCCGGCCGGCCGGCCAGCCAGCCAGCCGGCCGGCCGGCCGGCCGGCCAGCCAGCCAGCCAGCCAGCCAGCCAGCCAGCCAGCCAGCCAGCCAGCCAGCCAGCCAGCCAGCCAGCCAGCCAGCCAGCCAGCCAGCCAGCCAGCCAGCCAGCCAGCCAGCCAGCCAGCCAGCCAGCCAGCCAGCCAGCCAGCCAGCCAGCCAGCCAGCCAGCCAGCCAGCCAGCCAGCCAGCCAGCCAGCCAGCCAGCCAGCCAGCCAGCCAGCCAGCCAGCCAGCCAGCCAGCCAGCCAGCCAGCCAGCCAGCCAGCCAGCCAGCCAGCCAGCCAGCCAGCCAGCCAGCCAGCCAGCCAGCCAGCCAGCCAGCCAGCCAGCCAGCCAGCCAGCCAGCCAGCCAGCCAGCCAGCCAGCCAGCCAGCCAGCCAGCCAGCCAGCCAGCCAGCCAGCCAGCCAGCCAGCCAGCCAGCCAGCCAGCCAGCCAGCCAGCCAGCCAGCCAGCCAGCCAGCCAGCCAGCCAGCCAGCCAGCCAGCCAGCCAGCCAGCCAGCCAGCCAGCCAGCCAGCCAGCCAGCCAGCCAGCCAGCCAGCCAGCCAGCCAGCCAGCCAGCCAGCCAGCCAGCCAGCCAGCCAGCCAGCCAGCCAGCCAGCCAGCCAGCCAGCCAGCCAGCCAGCCAGCCAGCCAGCCAGCCAGCCAGCCAGCCAGCCAGCCAGCCAGCCAGCCAGCCAGCCAGCCAGCCAGCCAGCCAGCCAGCCAGCCAGCCAGCCAGCCAGCCAGCCAGCCAGCCAGCCAGCCAGCCAGCCAGCCAGCCAGCCAGCCAGCCAGCCAGCCAGCCAGCCAGCCAGCCAGCCAGCCAGCCAGCCAGCCAGCCAGCCAGCCAGCCAGCCAGCCAGCCAGCCAGCCAGCCAGCCAGCCAGCCAGCCAGCCAGCCAGCCAGCCAGCCAGCCAGCCAGCCAGCCAGCCAGCCAGCCAGTCAGTCAGTCACTAATTGGATGCGTGCACGAGAACAGCTGTGTGAGCTGTGTTTGTGGTTGATGACCTTCCAAGTTGTATTGTGTATGTGATGTAATTCTGGACTGTCAGATTGATTTCTATGGAAATAGAGCAATTTTTGGTGTTTGTAACCTGGACTTTTAATTTCATGAACCCACGAAGTCACAATATTGTAAATATAAAATTCCACATGTACTGTTTTCAAATGCTAGGCTTTGGCAATGAAGCCATTAGCTCTTGTACTTATTTAATCAATCAATCTTTCCGTTCTGAATATTTCCAAATAAATTAAAACAAGAGTGTCAGTTTGAGTTTTGAAAAGAAAGTCTACAACACAATTTGTACAAGAAATTACATTATTACAAATGCCTTAAATAGAAAGGAAAATGTAGCCAAGCTTTTCCTTGATCTTTTTAAGGTTTTTGACTGGTTAATACAGAATCTTGATATAAAAACTAGAAAACTATAGAATTAGAGGTAAATCTATAAACTGGCTCAGCTCATATCTACAATATAGAGAACAATGCATTGAAAACGTACATAATTTAAGTAGAAATTTAATTAAAATTTAATCAAAATTAAATTAAAAAAAGTAACATGTAAGTGGCACAAGCCTCAAAATTAGGACTGTATTCCAACCGTATATGAACAGCTCATTTAAGACAATAAAAGAAACAGTAGGATTAGCAATAAGCTATGCGGATGATACCACAATTCTAGTTACAGGTACAACATTGGGCAAATTAATACAAAACGTCAATAGATATATTAAACACAAACAAAAAAGATTGGATGCAAGTCAGTCTTATTAGTAATACAGTAACTTGAAATGGAATGAACATGTTGATAAAGTCATGAGGAAAGTTAATTTGAGGTATACATGCGTTAAAACAACACAAATAATGGATTAAAAAACAATTAAATTTACTGTCAGCCACTGCAAAGTCCCTGAAAGGAATGTGCCACCCAGTACCATCCTTACACAGTGGGAGGACAGCGAACGGGTGCGGCAGAGAATGCATGCTACACAGGAAGTAGAACTGTTAAAAAAACATGCACCCTGTTCACTCTGTACATTAAAACCGAGATTGATTCACAAAAGTAGAAGTTGTCAGAATTACTAAAATTAGGCAAATTAGTCAAACTTGTATACACTTTTCTCCACTTAAGTAGAGAAAGGTGTATACAAGGTTGACTCATTTGCTTAATTTTAGTAACAATGGCACTCCGCTTTCTGAAATACTTCTTTTTATTCTATGTAGACGTCAGAATGTTTTTGAATGACCTGTAACTGAACTGACAAAGGATGTCATAAACCTATCCAGGCAGGGTGTGGGAACCTTTTCCAATCCCTCTGCATCTCAGGCACCGGAGACTTTCTTTGCTGTGGTATACTGTACTATGCATTCATTCACTCTCACTTGAGTTATGGAGTTATATTATGAGGCACAATACAAAAAGCAGTTAACTTTATAGGCTGCAAAAAAGAGCAACATGTTTAATGTCAGGAATAAAAAAAGAGACAGATAGAATTGCATTTTAGAAATTAAATATTTAAAAACTTGAAATTAAGAAGTTATGATCAAAACAAAAATAGTACCATCCACAAACATAACACTAGAACAAAAGATTACTTTAGAAACAGACTTACTGGTATTCTATAAAACAAATGCACAGAAAGTAGTATCAAAGATTTGTATAACCATTTACTGAAATAAAAAACTAAAGGTTGTTAAATCTCAATCGAAAAAACTATTTGAGTCAGTTTTTCACACTACTTTTTTTCACTAGTTTGTCCTATGTAGAATTTTTCATATTCTTACACATTATTTGGTATATTCTCGATCTACTGATTGGAAAGATTTCATCTTTGTTTTTGAAATTAACGATTTTAATACTGAGTATCTATTTATAGGTTCCAAGATGATATTTTGTTCTTTAAAGATCTTTTAAAATGTATTAAATATTTATGGGTGGTATGTGAATCCACTGAATATGCTGTTGCTATCTTTTCTTTAGTGAATGTGCTTTGTACCTTAATGGTTTTCTTTAGCTGAGCTTTTTTAATTTTCTTGAATACCAGACTTTTATAGTATCGATTTTGTTCTGCTATGTGAAATATGACTTTTTGTTATTTGTAGCATTCTGTCTTATCCATGGTTATGTTGACTAGTCTGTGTGCTCGATTATTATTACATGTTTATGTGTAATGAGATTGTAGCTATGATTTTTTTTTATGTAACTTTCTGTGATGGCTTCTAGTAAATTCCAAATTTTATTTTGTGTCCTTCCTGATGATACTTAGGTCCAAGAAAACCTATTACAGGATGATAATTACATAAAAGTGGAAAAAAAGTCCCTTAAATTACTGCATTGAATATTAAGCATTTCAGAGGAACAAAAGTTATCAGAACCAAAGAGCAATGTCTATATTCATGACACAGAGTGAATAAATGGCAGCAACAGACATATACCATGGGCTATTGAAACTGGTATGAGAAGCAAAGAGCCATGGATGATGCCTGTAACAAGGCATATGCCATTTACTACTGAAGCTGATGTGAGAAACAAAAAGCCACGTATACTCCTCTCGGACCTCTTTCTTCTGGTAGTGTCATCTCTCATCCATTTTGTTTCGTAAGTCAGTTAAGTATTTGAGTGGTATGTTCTGCCATGGTTTAAACTATCTTCTAGTTGAAATTTTAACGACTTCCTTTGCTCTCTTTATTCTTTGTTCTAGTTTCAAATGTTATTGTCCCTATTCTTGTTAAACTGCTTATCCACATTACTGCAGCAAGTTGCAACTTACTTACAATGCAATCATTGCTGTAACCCATTGCTTTTAATTCCTCCATTTTCCATAGCTTGTTTTCCCCTATATATTATTTTTAACCTTGTTTTTATCCTTGTGTTACTATCCTTGTTATTGCTTTCCTTCCATTCCCACTATTATGACCAAGGTACAGATTTTGAAAACCTAAAAATGTTTGAAAAATTACCTCATGTATTAAGAAAATGACAACTACAAAAAATAATCTAGAATATTTAGATTTAACTTATTAACAATATAGTACAGAAAGTTATTAACTTATGCATGGGTAGAACTGCTGTTTAAGTAAAAAGTGTTGAAGAATAATGAAGATATAATTTAGAAAATCAATTGAAAGTATAATTTGTCCCAACTTATCGCTGAAACATTTAAAAAAATTACTACAACTGTTTCTGAAGCCTGTCTTAAGAAACTAGCATTAACTCTGTTCTGAAATCATATAAAATTGATTGAAAATGAATAGGACTTCGTGATACAAGGACTAGTTGTAATCTGGCAGTACACACTCACATGTCTCATCCCTGATGAAACGTTGGGACTTATCTTCAAAGGGTAATTATAAATGCCCTATGACAGTAGTGACCCTTCCAACCCTCTCTAACCAACCCTTTCTAAACTAAGCATTAAGTAGGAATGTGATTCCCCTCCAGCTCTCCAACAGAAGGAGTTAAGGATATACTAAAGGTACTCTTTATTTCTCAGTTGAATAGTAAAATTTCTGCTGTCTGAAAACCAATACATGTGTAAAATGACAATAATAGAACTCTTTATATAATCAAAGAAAATGCAAGAAAATAATAAGAAGCAAAGAGCAAGAAAACGGGAGGAAATAACATAAAAATGAAAAGTAAATAAAAAATGACAAAATAAAAATGGTTTAAAATAACCAAAACTGAAGTAATCCATATCCTTATTGGGAAAAGGATTGATAAGGATAAGAATTTATGGACATGTTATCAATGCCTGTAAATAACATAGAATAAGATTAAGTTAACTGATGGAAATTAATCCTTCCTCCATATTAGCCATGTGCTGGTTAAGGTTTTGGATAGATAGTCAACCTGAAAAATTCAATGCCATGGTATTGAATTTTTCAGGTTGATTCTACCTGTAGAATAAGATATTATCAGAATTCAAACCCTGGTTGCTGGAAAGGAATCCATTTATAGCAGCCAGGAAGAGTCATGCTTTTCAGTATTGGGCAGGTCCAGGAGTTTGGTATACTGATTCATTGAAGATAAATTCACTTAGGACTTAAATATATGTTCTTGATACGCAAAACAATGTTTAGGTTTCCTGATAAAAAGTTTTACATAATATAATAGTCTTTTCTAAATTTCTCAAAACTTATATTTTGCTATGTAAAAAATGAAGCTAGTAACAGTGAAGTAACAAATATAACACAAATATAATTATTTGTAACAGAAATTTCATTTATCGTTAAAGAAAATGTTGTACATTTTCTTATTAATTGAGATCGCAATTTCATGAATATTCATTCACATTTTCAGTAAAAAACAATCTTGTTGTCAAAGTTACGATCACTAAAAGTCACTACATTTCTGCCAGTATTACCAAAATCTGAAAACGAAACAAATCTAAAGACAGAATCAATTGTCGTTATTTCAAAATTCATTACACAATTTTTATTTTTTAAAATAAATATTTTTTCCCATACCATTAAATCTATCAGACCATTTAAATGTTTTAATAATTTAACTTCTGGATTTATTTCATGGTTACATGACCAAAAAAGTTCTGCTACGGAAACATTTGTTGTAATTTACTTAAAATGAGTTGGAACTAGTAGCACTAACACCACTGTTTTTACTCTGTTAACCTGTTTCGGAAACATGTGTTCTCATAAATACTAAAAACAGAAGCATTGTTAACAGTGAAGTATTCTTCATTTTTGAGTTTGATTTATGAGTCACTATGTTTACACTCAAACTTCACTTACTTGTATAATTGAAATGCTTTCAAGATCATTCAATCTCATCCTCAGCTGTTTGGTGAAAACATTTCAATTATACAAGTGAAGTGAAGTCTGAATGCAAACATAGTGACTCATAAATCAAACTCAAAAATGAAGAATACTTCACTGTTAATAATGCTTCTGTTTTTAATATTTATGACGTTTGGTATCACAAACCAAAGAAGTAACTTGGCAACTGAAGAAAATGGAGACGAGGTAGGATGCATGTTTACGAACTTTAATACGGAATTATGCTACACAAAGAAAGATTTAAAGAAATACTTAAAATTGCACACGAAAAGGAGATACGCAACGGCAGATATTAAATTTCTAAAACTTTGCCTCAAACACAATATCACGCCAACTTTTGTCAAGAAAACGGTCGAACACAATGGTAATCACAGAAAACAAAACCTGGTGGAAAAATACGTGATAAAACTGGAAATTTCGAAACATTACAGTTACATAAATAAAATAGACGTGGAACTATACAAGCTACATCTAAAACTAACCAAACAATTAGGGATACACATCTGGCAAAATTTCGAAATGCAGGTTCACGAAAAATTAAACATATTATTGATTAAGAAAAACCAAAGACTTAAGAAGAAATTCAAACTGTTAAAAGAACGTCAAATGGAGCATCCTCATCAACCAAAACACCGGGATTTTAAAGAACAAGTCAACATAATAAACCTATCGCAACAAAAGTTTACAACCGAAGAAATTAGATTACTTCAGAAAGGTTTCAATACGTGTGTTAACGTCTCAAATAATTAAGACGATTTTATCGCCAACATAGAAATAGCCACACATAACCTAAACAATGAAAACTAAACCAAAGCCAAAATGGAATGTCTGGATACAATAAAGCAGTTATCCCCTATATACAATAAAACTTACAAGACAATAACAAATTTAAATAGGAAGCCAGTGGTATACCTAAAAGCCGACAAAGGTAATTCTCTAGTAATTATGGAGACAGAAGACTATATTCAGAGAGTAAACCTTATGTTAGACAGTCCAGAATATGAAATAATTCCAAAAAATCCATTAACCCCAAGTATCACTTGTCAATAAAGCTTTATCAGTTACAAAAACTTTTAAGTATATCTGAAAAATACAACTTAAAATCTTCCAACCCCACACTACTAAGGTTATACTGTTTGCCAAAAATCCACAAACAAGACAATAGCATGAGACCCATCATCAATGGCATCCATTCACCTACATACCACATTGCAAAGTGGTTAGTAAGAAAATTAAAATCATATGACAAATTCCAAAGTTTGGGAATAAAGAACTCCTTAGAACTGATAAATCACCTACAGAAATACATCCCGGAAAATCACATACTAGTTTCTTTTGACATTAAGGCACTTTTTACAAGCATTCCAGTAGAAAAAATACTTACACTCCTCTAAAAATGGCTAACCCAGATTACAACGGACCCCAGAGAAATAGATGACATTATCAATCTTACAGATTTATGCATAAGGAATAATTACGTCATGTTTAACCAAAAATTCTAGACAATCAAAAGGATTAGCTGGGGAGCCCACTTTTGCCTATTTTAGCAGACCTATACATGAGCTATTTTGAAACACACATAGTAAAGGCCTTCCCACAGATTTACAAATTTTGGCAGAGATATGTTGATGATGTTTTTGCTATCATTCCAGAAAAACTTAGAGAAGATTCTCTAAAATTACTAAAACCGCAAGATAATCACATTCAGTTTACAATGGAAGTAGAAAGCGACAACACCCTACCCTTTTTGGACCTCAAGATAACTAGAAATCGTCATGGTGTAGATTTTGGAATATACAGGAAGCCCACACACATAGATAATTACATAAAGAAAAATGAATACAACCCAGTTTCACATCAACTAGCTGCCTTTAGAAGTCTAATTCACCGGCTATACAACATCCCATTGAGTAAGGAGGAATTTTTGAAAGAACAACAACACATAAAAGAGATAGCGGTATTAGATGGATTCAATCCAGCCATCATAAGGAACATGATGAATAGAAAGGAAAAACTGAAGATAAAATAAAAAAATACCACTCTCACACCACTTAAAAACACAAATTGGCAATATAGAAAATTCACCTACCATCCATGGGCTTTTAGAAAATTTGAACGAATCTTCAAAAGACCAAACTTAAAACTAGCACCCCAAAACAAATTCAGTCTGAGGAACCTGCTAAATAAACCACTAAAAAATTCAATCCCCAACAATTTGAAATCGGGAATTTATCAGATAAATTGTGAAACCTGTGAGAAAAGCTACTTAGGATACACTAAGAGAAACTTGTTAACCAGGCAAAAAGAACACCAGAGGAACATTAAGTTGAAACAAACAGAAAAATCTGCAGTTTCACACAATTTTTGGACAGAAAACCACAACATTGGCCACAACACTGAACTGTTAAAATCTTTAAGTACACTCATAGAATTGGATATTTGGGAAAAAATATTCATAACCAAAAACCATGACAAAGTTATAAATTTTGAAATCACGGCATTAAATGAAGTATTAAAACTTACTGCACCTAACACCAGATGGCAGAGTAATCGGAGCTCCGTAGTAGTGGAAGAAGAGGAATGTTCATTTAGTCACCAAACAGCTAAGGATGAGATTGAATGATCTTGAAAACGTTTCAATTATACAACAAGTAAGTGAAGTTTGAGTGTAAGCATAGTGACTCATACATCAAACTCAAAAATGTGTTCTCATCTTCAGAACGCATCTGACTGACCCGTGTTGGTGTTTGTTGAGGTGGTCATCTATCATGGTGGCATCATATGGTAATGAAAAGTTCTTCTAGGAGATACTTTGTGGTGGTAAATCAAAATTCATTAATTGTCGTTTGTGTTTCAAAATGGAGATCTTTTCCCATGTATCCAATTCTGTTGCTTGACTGGTCGGTTTGATTAGTGTAATGTTCAGTTTGATGTTGTGGTTGATCATCCAGACATGATGTGAAACTGCAGCTTTGGCCATCTGTTTGTATTTTAAGCATCTCATATGTTCTTTTAGTTTGGTTTTACCTATATATGTACTTTATTACAATCGGAACAATCGATTTTGTCAATTCCAGGTTTTTTGTCTTGTGGTATATCTATTAAAGGTATGTATTTCTCTATGCTAAATTTGTTCTGCGGGGCTATGCTGATGTGCTTCATGAAAATCTTAAATTTGTAAAATGTTTTTGGGATGATATATAAATTCCTTCTTTTTCTTCTTCTTAGTCGAGATTTGTGGAATCTTTGATATGTTTCTGATGTTTAAATTTTGTAATTTTCTTGTTGATTGTTACTCTGTTGAAACCATTGTTTCTGACTCTGTTTACTATATGTTCATATTCTAGATGATATTCTTGTTTATTCAAGGGAGTGTATACCAATCTGTGTTTTAAGCTATTTAGTACACTATGTTTGTGTGTTAAGGTGAAAATGTTGTTCTTTATGCAATTATCTGAATGCGAAGGTTTCCTGTTTATACCAAAGGTTATACAGAGTACCCATGAAGTCCCACTACACTTTCTGGTTCCTGGTCTGTTAGAATACAATAAATATTATATTAGTATAGAGAACTTATAAAGCCTAATGGAGTTCAATGATATTCTGCAAATGTGATTCTGTCCTCAATAATCAACACTGAGATGTATTAATATAATTTTGTGCTTCATTGTATCATAGTCCTTACACATTGCAATACTGTGGTGTACCTTCACTTCACCTGTAACAGAAATAATCCAAATGCACGTTTTGCTGGAAAGTTTATGGTAACTTTGTGGGCACCCTATATTTTCTTGTTCTCAGATTATTTATGAATCTATTTATTTATCTAAGAAGGGTAACATGCTGTGAATTTTATTGAGCGATTTTCTAAGCCGAGTAACTTATTGGAGTATTGTATGAACCTTTTGTGGACTACGGCAAAGATGTCAACATATTGGTACCAAACTTTGAACATATATGGGAAAGAAGTTGTCACTGTATTTCCAAAATAATTCTGCAAGGAATGGTGAGAGCGGATTTCCCATTGTTAGACCTGTTGGTTGTTGATAGATATTCTGATCGAAACTGAAGCTGTTTTATGTGATGCATAAGCTGGTTAATTTTAAAAGGTCTTCTATTTCGTACTCAGGAATGGTAGTTTGATGGAACCATTTCTTTAGTTGGTATCAGAGTGGATCTGTTGGTGTACAAGTGCTGACCTATCTTGAGTAAATTACATCTTACCACATCACTGTTTCTAGATTCTTCCATATATAAACTTATAATTTTAATACGTCATTTGTATTTTCACTCTTCAGTTTTCTCTTAGCTTAATACAACTGTAAAACTCTCTTCAAGTGATACATATTTCCTCATTACAGTATCTTAATGTGATATTTTTGTGTTGAATAACTGCTGAAACCCATTAACCCTTTCACCGATATGGATGTCATATGACGCCCAAGTTAAAATGCCCCAAACCGATATGGACATGTATAGACGTCCTGCGCATACATGCATTTAATGCCAATTATTTTAATCTTGCTACTTTACAATAAATTTAAATTAGTTCTATAGGAATGTAAACGTACCCTTAAAGGTTTCTTTTTGAATTGTACACCTCCAAACCTGGATAAACACCCAAGGGCACATCTGCAGATTCACACCAAATAATATTGGTTTCCTTGCAAATTATTTTTCGCAACACACTACACATTTTCGAAATGGTTACAACTTTTTTTTTGGTTGTGGGTGGTATACTTTTAGGAAAGTGTTTTCTCTCAAGTATGAGGGGTGATATGGTGAATTTCTTACCCCCTAGTATAAAGAGGCCTCAGAGTATTATAATACTCAATTAGGTTACGAGCTCTATACGCACAAGTACAGGTAGATGAATGTCTTGCATGAATTTACAGCTCTGAAAATTACCAAACAACTGTGCATAGTTACATCCAGTGGTATAAAAATACTTTTTTTTTACCATTTAACCGTTTTCTGTAAAGAGGGATAGCTAGTAATAGCTGATCTGCATCACCCATATTTGACCCGCCATTTCCCCAAACAATGGAGTAGCTAACATGCCATCTGTAGACCGGCACACGTCACTGCTAACTATATCCTAAACATCTCCTTCATAATCGCACAACAAATATTTCAAATTTTCTACAGTAATATCAGAAGCCTGTACTCATCATACCCAAGCTAATTTATTTGTTACATTACGGGGATAAGCCATGGTTAACATTGAAATTTAACAATTTCAAATGTGGCATTCATTTAGCACTTGATAGCTATAAGAAATCACTCTGAACACAAAGTATAAATAACTAAAATACAGAGCGAAAACAGCTGCATAAGGCTACCAGAAACCTTGGTTGAGAAACACTGTAGTAACAGATTATGACAGTTTTCTTTCCAGTGTGTGAGTGTGTAACACAACATATTCTCGTATGATTATTGCTTGGTATAGCATAAATAAACTAAACTTGAACCGGAGAAGTCGCTTGCATAGCTATACATATATACATTCAAACGAAGATTTGCGAAACATGTCCTCAAAATAGGTACGAAAGTGAAGCAGATGTGTAAAAAATGCGACTCATCTAAAATTTAATAATTTTTCGCTTCACTGTGGTGTTCCAATACAGTTGAATCTCGATATATACATTCGTTCGTATACACACAAAACAGAATGATTCAAATGTTAGGCATGTTCGGCGCAAAGAATGGCTTTTGCTACAGTGAAACAAAGTAGTGAAATTTCAACGATTTATTAATGTAGTCTCTACTATATTGTTACTGTAGATTTATACTGCCTTTAATGAGTTTTAAACCAGTTTTTGTTTCGTTTAAATAACTTAATAAATATGGAAGATACGGAATTGTATTTATGATGCACTTTTACAGCATTTAACAATTTAAATGTCCTGTTCTGTTTATTGGGTATCCGTTTCCGGCCCCTGAAGGGTTTAAATGGCCATCGGCAAAGTGGTTAAGTAGGTTATCTGGATGGGGCCACAATTTTCTGTTTTGCATGTTTGTCAATGTCTGAGTAAATAACTGTACTTCACAATAGTTTTTAATGCTGCCACCAACTTGACTGTTTTACACTACAACATATACTATAAAGATCATGCTGGCTTTATAGACAAAGCAAGAGTAAATATTTGTGAGATATCAATATTACAACACTTACAATGTAAAACATTTTCATTGCCGCCATGCACACCAAGTGATACTTAACACACTCAAACCTTTAACTTAGGAAAAATTTCAGACAGGACTTCTAAAGTTTGCATACATGAAGTTAAAACTATCTAATATCTTTCATTAATAAATAAACAGTAAAAATTTATAAATCACATTCTGACCAAACAATGGCCACTGCACACCATTCCCACAAAAAGTGCATCAACAGCGGATATAACATGCAAATAATAGAGTTTATATGCAAGTACTTACCTTAAAGGATTTAACACTAGAAAGACCACTCTGTGCTTCTCGCTGATATTCATAACGAGAGAAAGGACCTTTCAGGACAGCTCCAGTATGCTTCAAATTTATTGTTTCCTCAACAGCAATATTACCCCAGTGAGACACTTCTATAACCCTTTCTAAATGGGTAATTGTGAGGAATGGGGAGTTATTTTCATAGTGAATTGCCATTTTTTCCTGAAAAGAGAACACATATACTTTGAATATTGAAAAGTTTACAATGTGACAATTTCATTAAGACAATTTCAGAAATTAAGCAGAAAAGGCTCTTCCACAGTACATATTTTCTTCTGTGTTTACACATGTTGGGGATGTTAGCTATGCTTGGAGCATCTTTTATTTGATACAAACTGACTTTTCTTGGAGTAATAAAGGATAAACTTTAAAATTTTAATGATTGTAAGATTTTATATCAGAACCTGTTTTAAGCACCCAGACAAGGATTTCCATATTATGCTGATTGAAAAATCTTTTGGCCATACACTCTTAAAAACACTGTTTCAAAACCACCAAATATATAAAAAATTACATGGAACACTTGTTTCATTGCTAACTCACTTTTTCAACCATGTGGAATTACAAAGGATATTATGACCTTTTATTAACTGTATGCAGAATGTGAGATACAAGATTTAGTTAGCATTGCCTTTGTCATTGTGTATTACTTCAGATGTTCCTTTTGGTATAATTATAATTTTATTTATAACTTTATAATTTTCCGATAGATTTAATGGTTTGGGAAAAGACACTTATT
Source organism: Mantis religiosa (assembly GCA_030765055.1). Classification (NCBI taxonomy): domain Eukaryota; kingdom Metazoa; phylum Arthropoda; class Insecta; order Mantodea; family Mantidae; genus Mantis; species Mantis religiosa. Next base: position 103,572,317 of record CM060950.1, read on the forward strand.
TTAAAAAATAAACATCACATAATGAATTTTGAAATACCAGCAGTTGATTGTGTTAAGTTTGTTTTGTTTTCAATTTTTGGCAATACTGAAAAAACATAGTAACAAAGTAACTTTCTTGACAACGGAGTGTGTTCACTGAGGACACGAGCAACGGTTCGTGAAATCCATTTCAACTAATTCAACTAATAAGAAAAATTGACATTTTCTTAAGATAAGTGAAGTTTTTTATTACAAATAGTTATATTTGTATAAAATCTTTACTTATGACTAGAATATCTATTTTATGTGGAATTAAAATCCCCCAAATGCTGCTTAAAATGCACAGAAAGATGGGGTTATTTTATGATTAATATGCATACCACGGAGATGAGCTAATAAGTACTTTATTATGGTTTTGCACTGAATATACTTAACATCTGAAAATTTACAGCTCTTTACTCTCACACTTTGAATTTGACAACAAAATTTAAGCATATAATTATTTCCAGGCTCTAAAAAGCTAATTTGCCTGTCCATAGTCATCAAATTTTAAATAATTTAATCCATCACGATGTACACTTTCCTACAAAAATGACTGTTTTCAACAAAATTTCCAGACTTCAGTTTCTCTGAACTCAACTCAAGCGTTTGAAGTGGATTTTTGCCATTTCACAACTTCCAATTCCACTTATTTCATTTTCTGCTTCTTAGTTTTTAGTTATTTACTTGATTTAACACATTCAAATGTTTACAATGCTTTCCAATAAGTATCTGCATTTCTATTAATGAGCTCAAGCTCATTGCAATATTTGCCCATTTAAGGGGAGGCATCGGTGAAATTTCGTCAAAAATGACAAAAAACGACATTTTTCGTTTTTTGCATTAAAATTATGTTTAAACATTGAAGTTTCAGAATATACCGTCAGTTAGGCCCTAGCACCATTTAAAGAGCAGCTACGCCATTATTTAAACGCCCATGTATGGGTGGGCGTGGCCATTTATATTGCTTTTTCCAGTGTGTCGCAAAGAAATTGATGGAATTCTCATGTTTAAACTACGTGATTTGATTCTGTAACTGTGGTAATGTGCAGAGACATCTTCTGGATGTTTGTGGAAGCTACTGAACCTTTCCGCTACCATTTTTATATATTATTTCCCACTTACTACTTTTGAAAGTAAACAAACATTTCCACTGACATGTGGTGTTTGTGAAATATGGTTTACATGCAAGTGAAAGCTGTGGATAGCAGCTTATATTAAATTATTATTGTTTAGAATAGGAATAAAGCTTGATTTAACATTGTATTGCTTTCTTGTTGCAACAGTAGGTATATGATTCATACCAGGTTAGGCTAGTACAGTGGCTATTTCAAAGCAAAATATAATGAAACTTTAAGGTGTTCTAGCCATAATAGTAAGTAATGATACTAGAGTGCTCTGCTTGAGGTAAATGTTAAGTGAAAACATATTATAGCCCAAGAGTTAACATTGATTCTAGTAGGTCACCTTTTGATGTAAATAGAAGAATGGTTGATGTATTTCTGGGCATTGGTACGGGTCATATTTCTATGCAGAAGTTTTGTATGACCATGGGTATGAATTGCATGAACTATTCTACTTACAATTTCCATCTCATAAACAAAAATAAAGAGATTAGTTAGTACTAATATATGGGAAAGTTGCATTAAAGGAGAAGCACAGAATGCTAATGAAAGTTTCCATGGAGTAAATGTCACAAAGAAGTTTTTGTATTAAGAAAGAAATTGCAAATTGCAGTGATTGCAGCTGTTAGTGAATTTAATATGGGTTATAAAGATACACTTAAAGTTAAGGCAAAAGTTGCAGCAAGCAAAGTAAGTCTTGTTAGCAAGAAAATTAGCAGTATTAGGGATAGGTGAAAGCTAAAACAAAGTGATCAAAGTTCATTGAGCAAATATAAATCTGCCAAGCAGCAGTTAAAGGTGACTAAATTAAAAGAGGAAGAGGATAGTAAACTAGCTGAGTGGTCTTCATATGGTGCAGGATGGTTGTGAAACATAGAAAAAAATGTTTATATTTAGAGCTTCCAACTAGATTTTTCTTCATGTCCAACTTTTAGCATTTTTAATACTCCTTGTAGTCCAGACACTAAAGTTTTCAATGAATTTCTTTAAGTTTTGCATTTTTGTTTATATTCCTAGATAAGTTTTCAGTAAAAATTGGTATCATTATGGCTGTATATGAAAAAATTAATAATGACTGGTATTGAAAAAAGAAAATTGAAAAAAATTCAAGAAAATTCTATCATATTCCTTAAATTTTCTCCTCCAGAACCATTAGACTTGGGCAAATGAGTATATACATATATAGTTTTGTAACTATTATCTAAAGGAACCAGAATCCAAAGTTCCAATCATTTATAACAAAAGTTGTAAAGAAATCGCAGCAAAAAATTAAATTATTATCTTTTTGGTAAAAACTCTTGTAGATAGAAAAATTATAAATAAAGGGCGAAAGGTAACCAAATTAAAGAGAAAGAAGGTAATAAGATAGCTGTAGGGCCTGCATATGTTGCATGGAGTTTTCAAAGTAAAAAAAGTACTGTAATTTCAATCTAAATCTTTAAATTCATTTTTCTCCACTTTCAATTTTTGAACATTTTTGTATCTTCAAAATGCTCCAACTTCTGCAATTCTCAACGAATTTGTATTAAACTTTGCATATATATTCCTGAATAAATGCTTAATAAAATTTGGTATTTTTGTTTATTTAAATTAAATAGTTTATTTATTATTGATTTTTAAATCTCAAAATTGCAAAAAAAAGTTAAGAAAAATTTAATATATTCACACATAAAAATTTTTTTGTCCAAAAATACTTGATACACACTTTAAAAGTATAGCAACTTTTATAACTGATGTACAGAGAAACCTGAATCTAAAATTTAAAGTTTCTAAAAGAAAATCTGTATGACCTGGGACTTTTTATATAACATACAAAAATCATACTATAAAAAGCACTAAATATTTTTTTTTGAAAAAACTATTTAAGATAGAAAGATGAATTTTAAAAGCTTAACTAGATTCCCTATACCCCACCTAATGACAAAATTTCAAGCAGTTATGATGTAAACTCTGAATTTTAGCATTTTTCACAGATGCCTCCCCTTAAATACACTTTATCAAAACATAAAATTCTTCAATTCTGAAATAATATTCAACTATTTAGACATTCAATTTAAATTTGCAAATTATAAGAGTAGAAAACTAATAAAAAAAGTAGCAAAGTTGCAAAAGGCTAAAGATTACTCTTGGTAATAACACTTGTGTGTTTCAAATGGGATGATATTCGTCCTTGAGCGCTACTAGACGAGCAACCAATTGGAGTCCTGCAGTGTTGTCGTACGGCATTCCCCGTAAGTGGTGTGTGACGAGCGCAAACCTACTCAATCTCTAATAAATACTATTCGCGCTAAGACAAAAATTCAATTTTGCAAAAACTGATCCATGAGGAAGGAAGAGAGTAAAGTATCTAACATAACCACAAAACCCCCAATTTTTTGGTTCAAATAATTTTCCTAATACAAATAAATAAAGCACTATTATATTATAACAATCACAACGTAAGCATTGTAATGGATATCATTATTGGTTGGCATATATATGTGTACGTATATTTGTAATTACTCAGAACTGAATCACAAACGTTTGACATGACGTGATAACAGAATTACTTTGAATAAGCCAAGGTGTTTATTAAATTTGAGCGAGAACAAACAATACACTTCCTGCTGGCTTGTAGAATGATGCATCGGCAGAACATGACTTGTCACACTATATGTTTATGAATTGTATGTAATCTCCACTTACTCTAAAGAGATCAAAGCAGTATTACTCAATTGTCAATTGTTCTTCCATTTAAAAACCAGGGAGACCACCTCGGTAGCATGGTGGTAGCATGTCTGCCTCATGTTCAAGAGGTCCAGAGTTCAAATCTCGGTCAGGGTGAGTTACCTGGATAAGGTTTTTTTCCGGGGTTTTCCCTTGTCCTGAAAGACGAATGTCAGGTAACTCTAAGCTCTATGGACCCTGGGCTCATTTGAGCATCATTTCACCCATTACATTCATCGTTCGACATGACTTAACGTTGGAGGATGTAAATTACAAAACAAACAAACAGAAATAATACTTTTAAACTGATGCTAAACAACTTATTCACCAAGAAATTGACAAGGTTGCACAAGACTGGGAAAACTGCATGAGACATGCAGATAAACTACAAGGACACTGCTTTTGGAAAGAAATAGCACGTGACGAGATTTTGGAACCTATCATCATAAATTTGCAACACTCAGACGATGAAGACAGTGACAATGACGAATTGTCTCTTAGCAGAAGTGACATTCATAGCTATATGGATATGCACTGGCAGTTTCGTTGGATTAAAAAAATAGGTAATTCATAAACTATAATTATTTTTTGTACTATATATATATAAAACATGTGCATAATATACGAATATCCATGTTGCAATTGTGATTTTAACAACTGCATTATTATAAAGCTTAGGAAAATTCAGTTTCCATTCCCTAACATCTAGCGCCAAGAAGACTCGCAGTGTGCGAGAGAGACGGAAATATAAAAAGAGTGGAGGTAACGAGGTGGCAAAATTGAAGGATCTAATGCATCTGATTCGCTACAAGCCAGAACAGTTCCCATTTGAAACACATAGTAGCTTTTCTGTTTCTTCGTGTTCACCCAAAGTTTCAACATACAAAACCACAATTACACAGTACTGCTATCACAAATGGCCTTATGTTTCACTTCAACATAGCTTATCTGTCTATACAGAAGTGGATTAAGTTTACAGAGCGAATCAAAATTTCGGATCAGAAAAAATTCTAAGAATTAAAAAATTAGTCCACGGTGATGTTCTATATACATTTTTTCTTCCTGTTGACTTTAATGTTATTATTTTATTCAGAGAAATTTGGATAGCAGAATTGCACCCTATAAGAAACCAGAGTTATCCCTTAAATATACTTACATAAGCAAAAGGTTCAATGTTCTCATATGGGCCATACACCACAGAACTGTCTGACTGGGTTACAGGTTTCAATTTGGAGTAACTTTCAATGTTCCTTGTGCCAAGATTCACAGTTGTCGTTTGTTTGGAGACACGATAAGGAGTGTAGAAATAATGGTTACCATGGTATAACACAAGCTGCTTCTCCTTCTGTGTGATTGCTGCTGGATGAGGAACAAGCTGATGTGTTAGTATCGTCTCAATATCCACCTGCAGCAAAACACACAAACAGCATGATACGTTTTAGTTAATTTCTTCACACTAGCCATATATAGGCTAAGGTCTTTGATAGAGTCAACATCAAAAATTCAATGCCATGATTACGATTTGAACCATGGATCTCCTGGTTTCCATCCAGTCACTTTAACCCATTGAGCTACCAAGGCCAACTTGCCATCACGACATTAAATTCAAATCCCGGCCATGGCATTGAATTTTTCATGTTGACTTTATCTAGCATGATACATAATTAACATAATTACTGATTTGAAAGAATGATATTATAATGCAGCTTTCAAATTTTAAGAATTTTCAACGACTTCCCCTATTCGTAAATTTAAAATGTTCAACAGAGTTACTGAATACTTTAATGGTAGGGCTGCTAAAGCAGCCAATAATGTTTCTGCTTATACTGGAAGTTTAAGATAATTAATGTTTGAATGCAAGTATTAGGATGTTTTTCAGTGCATTACCACACATTTACATTTCCATATTTTACAACACTTTTTTTTTCATTTCCCTCAAATTTTGTATGTTCACAATGTATTGAAATCCTCAATGTTTACTTCATGCCAGGCAGTTCAAGTGGTAAAAAATAAAAGTTAAAGGCCAATCAGAAACGCTTAACCTTCAGCATGGCCCAGCACATGATACAACCACCCACTTTTTTTGGTAGTTTTTAACACCCTCTTTTATTACATGTGGCTATGCAGGCTGTAACGCTGATGACACATGAAATGAAGATGGAGTACCAGCAGAATGAGATGGCAGGGGGAACCAGAGCACCCGGAAGAAACCTGCCCCTATGCCGCTTTGTCCACCACAAATCTCATATGTGGTCACCTGGGATCAAACCTGAGTTGCTTTGGTGAGAGTTGAATGGTCTAACCACTCAACTACAGCACGGCCATCACCCATGTCGGCATTTCACAGAGAGAAGCGACGTTGGCGCTTATAATAAACATTGGAAGGTACTTTTCAAAATCGGTGCCATAGTTGGTTATAGCCAGGTTTGGTGTGATTAAATTGGGTAATCAGGTTTCAGGCTTTGTCAAATGAGGTATTTTTGCATAACTGACAGTAGTTGTATCTTAGTGTCATCTGTGGATAGCTCAGTTCACTGCTTCTTCCAGATAGAATAACAAATTTTTTGGATAGGAGGTAGAGATCTTTATCTAAGGGTTGTTCAGCGCAGGAAGAGTCAAGTCAATAAATATGCTACACTCAGTTGCGATTAGATATGAATCATACTTTGTTTTCGCTTTCTTCCACAAATTGAAACCACCACCTGAAACCTGAGGTATCATTGTCTGTCACATTACTCACATGTAAATTCTGATGAGCGCATGAACAAGGGGACACAAAGTGTCTTCTCTAGTTCACAACATTTTGTTTCTAGCTCTGAGGTTTTTCTATTTCATATGTCTTTATAGGCTGCTTGAATTTATTTTCATCACGGAACTGATTGCCTGATTATAATTGCAAAATAGTATGACCTGCTTCTCCCCACTAGCAAAACTATAGTATCTATCAATCAACTTTTGCATTGGTTTTTATGCCCTTCTGAGCTTGCTTTGCATATAAGCACATATTTTTGGCATTGCTCAGACTAGGCATTTTCTCACACCGTTGCCCTTTCTTTTACATAATGTATGCAATTCCATACTGCTGCTTGCATAGGGGCAGCTTTGTATGCTATGACTGTTCTTTCCTCTTTATGATTAATATTCAGATCCGATTACATTTTTCACTTCCTCATATTTTTATTCCCTATATTTTATCTTCAATTATACAGAAGATCTCTGCTTCAAAATGAAGTTTTATTAGGCTCCTGAGTGTGCTCAATGTTTTGTTTGGCTGAGCTATATTCATCACTATTTTTGGTCATACTCAAATATTTATAAAAAGTAGTAATAGTAATTCATTTACAGCCCATAGACTAATACAAGCATCAAGCATTGTCAATATACATTAAAATACAATTTACAACATTAAAACTTACATTTACAATGTATAGCTTGCAGTGCATTAATTTAAAAATTCATTTATATTATATAAAGGATTATTTAAAAGGTATTTTTAGTGCATTAATTTAAAAATTCATTTATATTATATAAAAGATTTAAAAGGTATTTTTTAACACAGTTTAAATTTAACAGCATTTTTTCTCTTTTGACATAGGCTGGAAGTCTATTTGTACATTTGTAATTCTATGATACATGGATCTTTACAGATTTCACATTATAACTAGTATACTGCAAGTCAGATTTACATCTAGTATCATGATTGTGTACTTCATTATTTAATTTTGGTTTTTTCTGGTTAATTAAATTAATAACTTTATATATGTATAAACACACAACAGTAAGTATCTTTATCTTCTCTGCATGATTCACACATTCCCATTTTAAACATTGTTCTAATACATTTCTTTTGTAGTCCTAGAACCCTCTGAATATGAGACTTATTACCACTACCCATAATTCAATACCATATTGAATATGTGAATAAATTAATCCATAATAGCATTTCTGGTATATCTACGTTACAAGTTTTTGCAAACTCCCTCATTTGACACAAACCTTTACTTTTTTTTTTTCAGCGGTTTTCAATACAATTATTCCAGAATACATATTTATCAAGTTGCATTCCTAAAACAAACTGTGTGAGTCAGATTCCGTATTATTATACCAAAATTAATATGAAACAATGTGTCTTGTTTCTTATTATTTAACTCAAATTGAATTATATTTGTCTTGCCAGGATTATTATTGAGGTTTAAAGATTTAAAAATGTATTTATTCTTATTATTCTTATTGTTTACTTAGTAGCTAATAACTGCACATCATGATCATTGTTTGCTTTACATATAACAGTGTCATCTGCATAGCTTATAATTTTACAGTGAGGTGTCGAATACATATCATTTAAATATAATATAAAGAATAGTGGTCCAAGTATACTCCTCCACAGGAGAGAAAGTCTCCGAGGGATGAGATGCAGGGGGGTTGGAGAAGGTTCCCACACCCTTCCTGGACAGGTTTATGACACCCCAGGTCAATACATTTACAGACCATTCAAAAACATTCTGACGGCTTCTACTTTTGTGAATGAATCACCTCGGTTTTAGTGTACAGAGTGAATAGGGCGCATGTTTTTTTAACGGTTCTGCTCCTTGTGTAGCATGGTTCTCTGCCACAAACATTTGCTGTCCTTGTACCACTGTATAAGAGAGCACATTCCTTACAGGGACCTTCTTTGAATTGCTGGACACTCCATATTTAACTATTTCGGTACTAGATTTAATTTTTGTTAGTTGAATTCCTTGTTTAAAATGTACTTGTGTATGCTGTACATGCCCTTTTAAATATGATGAAATTAGTCTATTGGCAACTCTTCTTATACCATACTTTTCTAGGATTACTAGTAATGTGTCATGTTGGACACAGTCTTAGACAGCCTTAGACAGATAAAGAAAAAATATGCTTACAGTTTTCTTTTTGTCATTTAGATTACTTAACACATTGTGAACAAGTAGTAGTTGATCTTTTAGCCCGAAAGCCATGTTGAAAGTAATTTAATATACCATATTTATCTGCCTGCCTTGGTAGCGTGGTGGTAGCGTGTCTGCCCCACGTTCAAGAGGTCCCAAGTTCGAATCTCGGTCAGGGTGAGTTACCTGGGAAAGGTTTTTTCCAGGGTTTTCCCTTATCCTGAAAGACGAATGTTGGGTAACTCTAAGCTCTATGGACCCTGGGCTCATTTGAGCATCATATCATCCATTCCATTCAACGTCCGATATGACTTAACGTTAGAGGATGTAAATTACAAAAAAACAACTATATTTATCTAGGAAAGTAACAATTATTTTCAGTACTATTTTTTCATACAACTTTGCAATTACCAAAGTAAGAGTTATAGGTCTATAGTTTTGCATGTTTCTTTTGTCACCCTTATGTACTGGAATAACAGTACTAATTTTTAAGCAATCTGAAAAAATTCTTTGGTTTAACGATTCATTCATCAGATATACCAAGGGAATGCTCAGAACATGTTTAATTTTTTTAATAGCTTTTGAGCTAATTCCATCCCATCCAGTGGAGTTTTTATTTTTAAATCCGTTAATTAGACCTTGAATTTCCCCTACTGTAATATCGTATAAAGAGAGTTTCCTATACTTCCTTTAGTTATAAGATCTGAAATATCTGGGCTATTCTTGTTATTAGCAACATTTATAAAGTAGTCATTAAATAGATTACATATCTGAGTTGGACTATTTTCAATACAGTTATTAATTAGTAAACAAATATTTTATAAATAAAAGCGTTAACAGTGAAGATAATTTCATGTATAAAGACTAAAATTGAGTCATACCTTTTAAAACTTGTAACTTCACTCCCGTCCGACAGGAGTGAAGTTAAAAGTTTTAAAACGTATGACTCAATATTAGTGTTTATACACAAAATATTTTCTTGTTTAAACTTTTCTAATACTGTTAATCATTGTCCATGCTGTTTTTGAATAGTTACTAGTATTAGAAAGCTCGCTTAACACCTTTTGTGATTTAATATTTAACAGCTCGTCCTCACATGCTTTTTATATAGTTTATACTTATTTTTATAGTGCTCAGTTTTGTTGATTTAACAAGTTATATATCCTTAATTATTTTTTTTCCTTAGCCTCATAGCTTTGCTAGATAACCTAATTTTACATCTTTCTGGTTTCCAGATTCTGTTAATTGTAAGACAGCATACCTCAATATAATTATTTAGAATTTCATAAAATTTATTCCATTTTTCATTTATATTTTCAATGCCATACAAAGCTTGCCACATTTCATTACCGAGACAAACGTGTAATTTTAAGGTATTAGTCTCAATAAATTCTCTAAGTAATAACACACGAATACATGACTCAAACACATGTAGACATAAGGCAAATAACCGTACAAATAGGATATCAAACAAAAGAGACTACAACAAATGTCTAATCACTCCACTCAGATAATAATGTATGTAAAATCAACAAGACAAACTAGAAAATAAATGTAGTGAATCCAGGAGAAAAATGTAAAAAAAAAAAAATAAAAAAAAAAAAAAATGAATCAACAACTCCAGAAACAAAATTAGTAATCACAGTAAAAATTTTAGCACAATGAACCAAATTCGCTTACAATGCAATAACTAGTGCCAAACATGAAAGAAGTTGACAATTTCCTATCCACATGTTGGAAAGCTTTAAATTCAAATGAATGGGAGGGGATCATTGACGTCATTATGACAATGAGTAGAAAGACCAATCAGACCTAAGACGTTTTCATAACCATAGGTGCAAGAAGTCATTGCAGGAATTAATGCCCTGATTACTGCTGAGAAAACAGGTGTGCAGTTTGTCACGAAACAAAAGGCAGTCAAATTCATCACCAGTAACAAAGAAAGAAGTGAAAGTGATGTAACAGTGCTGAGCTATGTGCAGCTGTAGAAGTTCTGTGTAAATATATACCTGTTAGAGATGTTATTTTTAATTGTTTAATTCTTTTGTACTAGTATTTGTATTATCTATAATATACTTTATTTTTTATTTTACGTCCTCCAACATTAAGTCATATCGGACGATGAATGGAATGGGTGAAATGATGCTCAAATGAGTCCAGGGTCCATAGAGCTTAGAGTTACCCGACATTTGTCTTTCAGGATAACGGAAAACCCTGGAAAAAACCTTATCCAGATAACTCATCCTAACTAAGATTCGAACTTGGGACCTCTTGAACGTGAGGCAGACTCCTACTATCTACGCTACCAAGGCAGGCATATTTTTAATTACTGCACATAAACCACCTAATAAAGCATAATTTGAATTAGAAGATCAACCTGCCAATATTACAGTACAAACTCCTATAAAGTAAAAAAACTACAGTATAAAGGGGTGGGGGTATGTATGAAATTGAAAAACAAATACATGATATAAGAAGTAAAACGTCCAAACAGATACCCATTTTGAATTATTTTGGTGTGAAGCAGTAATTGTTTTCATTCTGGTATAGAAGTTCATTTGTATATTATTTCCATACTACATAATTATTAGAATTTAAGTGTTTCATATAGAGTGAGTGAGTGTGTGGTGTTTTAGGGCCTGTTGACAACAAGGTCATTTGGGCCCGTGTTTCATATAGAGAAAGTACTTATTACATCATAGGTAATTTCATACCCATACTATAAAAGATACTCAGCTAGCAAGTGAATATGTTGAATTACAGAAGCAGTGTATTGTTCGCAATTAGATTACACCTGAATATTTGAGATATTAGAAATAACAATACACACAACATTAACATTAAGCATTTGGGAATAAGTATTTTCACCTTTGCAAGTGGTTTCTCACGATTTACACTTTCCCCTTGTTTACATCACTATTCCTCTGGTCTCTTGAAAAGCGTAAAAGAGGAATAATACTATATATTTATTAGGTCAGAATCAACTACAAATAGTTGTATTATCATGTGTTAGAGTAACAACAAAGCGTATGCAAGAAGACTGGTGTTGGACAATTATCAACTCCTGTTTTCATGTGCATGTTGAAGTTGTAAAAGCCATTTTAAAGCTTGTAATAATAACAAAGTCCTGCGCCATGGCGTGGCGCGCTAAGGCAGCATGTCTTGGTTCCTGGCCACGGAAAGCCGCCCGGGGTTTGATCCCACCCATGTGGTGGGGATTTTAGGTCCCGGGTATAGGAATGGTGCCCACTCAGCATCGTGAGGAAAGTGAGGAGCTTACGCTAGGTAAGCGGCCCTGGTCACGGAAACCAACATTCCGGCTGGGGGATGCCGAGATGCTGAGCACATCTCCCCATATCGGTTGGATGATCATCCACCTCTGCCGTGCATAAGTGGGCGTGAGGCTGGCAGTCGGGTTGGTAGGCCTTGGCCCTCTAAGGGCTGTTGCGCCAGTGGTTAACTTAATAATAACAAAGCTGCTTCTTTCTAACCAGAAGTTTTATTCTTAGTAATTTAAACCTGACAGCTAGCTTTATATGTATTAACAAAATGCATGCATACATAAAAACCAGAAGATAATTGGCATCTATATTTGCATACATGCTGGAGTACTTCTAAGAACTACAAACAAGTTTCTGAACTTTTTGTTTGTTTCATTATTGGATTTTTACTGTAATTAAAACTTTTTTTTACACAAAACCATACCATATAAATGGTTGGCCCGAATGATTAAATAGCATTAATCAATTGTTGGTGCTTTTTTTTTGTTTGTAATTTATGTCCGCCAACGTTAAGTCATATTGGACGATGAATGGAATGAGTGAAATGATGCTCAAATGAGCCCAGTGTCAATAGAGCTTAGAGTTACCCAACATTCATCTTTCAGGATAAGGGAAACCCTGGAAAAACCTTATCCAGGTAACTCACCCTGACCGAGATTCAAACTAAGGACCTCTTGAAATTGGGGCAGACATGCTACCATCGATCGCATTGATGATGCTGAATGTGATATTGTACTTTGATTATGATTATACTGAGTTATACAATCTTAAGATTATATCATCTTTAAATTCCAATGTTTATTTTTAATGTGTTAATGACTAGTAATAGTACTGTATAGACACCAAATTGAACCAGTTTTATCTTAGGGAAATCATTGATATTTTTCTGCAGGTTGAAGAGTCCAGTATCAGTTTTAGCACCACAGTTGCTACTACAGCTAAATATTAAAATAATTTTGGGACATATTGTGCTAGTTGATGTGGGAATTTCTCTTGATGCGGCCTTTTGGTGTGGTATGGCAGAATGGTTAAGGATTACGTGTCGGTGAGCAAGAGTGCTCTCTCAGGGTCCAGCAATTATCACCAGCCAATGAAAAGTACTGCTTCAATTTAATGTGGATTTATCGAAATTTAACTGTATTGGAACACCACAGTGAAGCAAAATAATTATTAAATTATAGATGAGCCGTATTTATTACACATCAGCTTCACTTATGTACCTAATTTGAGGACATGTTTCGCAAACCATCGTCGGCTCTTAAGAGTCGCATAAGAGCCAACGATGCGAACGATGGTTCGCGAAACATCTCCTCAAATTAGGTACCTAGCTGATGTGTAATAAATACGACTCATCTATAATTTAATATTCATGTGGATTGTTTATTCCCACAGGTCTTACTTGTCTGGTTGCTCGGCTTTTCTCACTTGCTCTCACTCTCGTTGCGTCGCCTTGATTGTTTGAGAATATTTAATCCCACCACGTTGGAAATCTAACTCCACTATTACCTCGCCATCAGATAATAAACTAACGTGTCTTCTCCCTTTCGTTGTAACCAAATGAGTCACCTTCTCACCTCGCCCTACTCTCCGCTTCTTCCTAGATTTATATGTCTATCTCCACCCTTTTTCCTTTTGTTCTCTATTTCACGCCTATCAAGTGGTTTACGCTACATTTTATTGGGGGAATTTATTTCTACGATTTTACCTTATTGGTCATTTCCATTCACCGTCAACTGTGCAGCAGTCACGGGCCCACCCCCTAAAGTTGTATTACCCTTTGGCGTCATAACGGTACAGTATCCTGCCTCTACATATTTTCCTTAAACCTCACTATTGTCTGAGGCTCCGTGTTGGCGAAGGAATTTTGGGTTTCTATTGTCCTATTGTTTACGTATCCGGCCTCGTCTGCCCGTTCTAGCTTAAGGCAACGTTTTCCTTATATTTATTTCATTTGCACGTTGTTCCTATTACAGTATTTCTTTTTGACTTTATTTCATATATTATTTATTCCCAATTGCTTATTAATAATTTGAATGCTTTTATCATCCCTTTCTTACATTCTTCTATCGGAAACCTGTGGTTTCCGCTTCAAAGTTCTAGAGAACCTCTTATTCCAAGATTTGTCCAGGACTTAGGTGGTTCTTTCAGTTAATTAATCACGTATTTATTTATATAAAACTAAAGGAATTATACAGATACTTATATTAATTCTTTTAATTTCATCATTCACCTTCACTGCCCACTCATACTGAAAGTGCACCAAACTGCTTCCCATCAAAAACTTTCCAAGGCCATCCCCATTACAGGTGGTTTACCCACTTTTAAAGAATGAAGAAAAAGAACATTTATGCTTTTGAGAAAATAGGTCCATTCACACTGAATGTTCTCAAAATTAACTGACCCTGAACATGTTCCAGTCCCTCCCTTTGGGATATTTATTATACCACCCCAAATGGAATGAAGAGGTATGATACATATAATTATTTCACAAGTATGAAGTGAATATTTGTGAAATGCTGAGCGTGGAGTTTAAGAGCTCGTTGACAGCTAGGTCAGTTGGACCCAAAGCCAAACTTAAAATCTTAAAACTTGTCACTAAAAGGGAATATCATACATTTAAAACATGAAATAATAAAGACTTAAAAGGAGGGGGGAGAAAAAAAAACAATGGTTAGAATGTTAAAGATCACAAAAGAAAAACCTAAAAGGCTAAAAATTCTCCTAAAACTAAGGAGCAATTCCATATGAACAGACTGATATTCACATCATATTTTTCTGAATAATCCAGGTTCAATAACAGGTGATGGGTTTAAAATGAGTTTTGAACATGTGATTCAATTGAGAAAACAGAGAGGATTAAAATGATTATAAAAAATTGAGATAAAATTTATATGAGATATTTATTCACAAACATTTTCTTACAGACTGATATTTTTTCAACTCTCTTTACACGTCAAGTAAGGCAATTCTAAACTTCTCTAAATGTTTACTTTAAAAATACAGTAAAATGTTGTTAATCTGGTCCCCTTTAAAGTGGATTCTGCTTAATCTGGACAACGATCCTTAAAAAAAACTGTGAATTACTACCTTAAATCATAGTACTGTACTCAGACAAACTGAAGGAAATTGTCAATTTTATTTTAGCAGAGACTGTACAGTAGGAATTTCTTAGGAATACATTAGTGACAATGGTACATTAGGCTGCCCTCATTCCCAAACCCTTTCTGTACGTGCAATATGGCTTGCAACTTGTCGTTCCCACACTCTTGCTGTACCTGCAATAGGGCTTGCAACTCGTCAGAAGGGTTAGTTTAAGACTTGCCTTTCTCAGTCCTTAAGTTAAAGAAACAAGTGCATAATGTTGTTTAGTAAACCTACAACATCATAAGGGAAACATATGTAAGCATAAATCCCTTACAATACACGAGAAACTTAAAATTATTAAAAAGCTGGAAAATGGTGCCACTGTTGCGTGAGTGTACAGAATATGGAATTGCAAACAAACAGTTTTGGACATAAAAAAGAAAAAGGGTGAACTGTTATTTTTTTATTAAAAGTGCTTTAAATGAGGAAAATTGTCAGGTAAAATGAATGTGGCAGCTGGTTAAAATTTAAAAGATCCAACATACAAGTGGTACAGAAGCGAGCATATGTTTTCCGATGCGGGCAAGACTGGCCTACGTGAGGGAGGCGGGTTTCTTATCAGTTAGTTCCGCCAGGTGATTCACTTTCCTTATACCTGACCAGCGATTTCGGCGCACAGGTATTTAAGCCTCAATGGAAAATAAAAACAATTTTGCCACATGAATCGTAGGTGGTTTTATATAACTCTCTATTATCAACCTTGTATCTATCGATCATTTTTAATAACGGTATTTCCTCTCTCGCACACCACACCTCAACCTTTTAATCTCCCTTTCTTCTTTTTAAATACATTTCCTATACTCAAAGTTTTAGCTTTATCTGGAATGAAATACGTCTACCTTTCATAGGTTAGCGATACTATAATGTTAAACTGCGTGGTATTTAAAATTAATATGGTGTTCCGAATATATATATTACGTTTGTCACAGTTCTAAAGAACAGCTTATATGAATATACTACGACAATTAATATAGCCACCAAACTGAAAGCTGTATATATATATATTAGACTTTTAACGACCAACGAAATAAATAAAATAACTATTTTGTTTGATAATGATCACGATAGCGTCAACGGCATGTCAGAGGTTTCACGAAGGAGTTCTTTAAATGTCAGTAAAACTGATATGATGCATTTCAGTTTTAGCTACACGTAGAAACCATCGCACTAGACCGGGCTTGAACTCGCAACCTTTGGATCAGAATGCCAGTATCTAAGTCAATCTGGTCAGCTTTTATAATGTTGTTGTTGATGATGATGATGATGATGATGATGGTGGTGGTGGTGGTGGTGGTGTTTTTTCGTTTCTTTTTTATTTTCTTAATTTACGTTCTCCAATGTTATGTCTTACCGGACGATGAATGGAAATAGTGGTTAACTATAAAGCCCGGGCCTTAAAGTACTTACATGTTGTAAGTCGCCATTAAGGTAGTTGTCTCATGTGTTTATGAGAACTCCTAAGTGGTTTACCGGGAAAATACGAGTCAGTTGGAGAATTTAATGTCATATCGGCACGTTGGCCATAGTAGCTCAATGGTAGAGCGGCTGGACGGAAACCAGAAGATCCGTGGTTCAAATCCCGGCTGTGACATTGAATTTTTTCAGTCTGACTCTACATTTCCACAATTTAGCCTACATACGGCCAGTGTGAAAGAACAATAAATTTCTATTATTATTATTATAATTAATTTTATTATTATTATTGTTATTATTATTGTAGTTATCGTTATTGTTATGGCTTGGTAGAGTGCTTAAAGGTAGCATTAATGGTTATTACGTTCATCTTCCCCCTACCTGCAGTGGTAAGTCGGAGCAGGGGATTGTCTTGCTGATAGCAGGTAAACCTGACCTTTCCTCTCACCAGACTCAACTAAACGATAATCGGATTTTGTTCCCCATGCCTCTCCAACCCCCTTATCCTTTGGAAAATTATTGAATCGTTCTGTACAAACAATTTCATGCAAGCAGATTGTAATGAGAAGTATTGAAATTCAAGCTGCTACCAAACGTCTTGCAAAACAACTTGGTATCAATGGATTTTCAGCTAGTTCGGGCTGGTTATAGATTCCGCAAACATCATAACATAGTGAAAAAAATGTGTGGAGAGATCTCTGCAATTCTATACTGTCAATTGATTCTATTGGCATAGTGAATTAAGCCTGGTCATCTGTAAGCTCTATTTTACTCAGAAGTGGACACATTTCACAGCCTGACTTCATGCATTCCTCTTTATTCTGGTCACAAGTCACTTGAGATAAAAATTCACAAAATTCAGTTTTAACAGGCACTTGTTTCCTGTGCAACGAGGCCAAAAGGAACTTAATATTTTGATGCACAATGCATGCGCATACATTATGGAGAATCTGACTTAGGAGATACACATTAACAGAACTTATGTCTGCAAACTTTGAAAACTAATCCCCACATCTTTGTTACTCTGTATTGATAGTGCATATGCTTCTTGTATGCTAACCACCAAATTGTTTATGCTGAGTTTTTTGACTCTGTAAATGCGGATTCTTTTGAATGCATCTCTATCAGATGTCTGATAATGATTAATTATCCTTGTAGAAGACTGCAGCTTAAATGTCATCTGAATGTGTATGCTTTGATGCTGTTTTCCCTGGCTTTCCAACAGTTAATCTCCATCTCCTTCTCCTCCATCATTCCTGGAGGAAATGAATGAGGACAACTTTTGAGCCCCAGAACACTGGCCAAAACATTTCCTGCTGACACATATGACTGGACTTTCACCCCAGCAGCTATGCTCTACTCTTTCTCCACTCCATACTGGCTCTCTTTGATTTGGGTGTGTAATGGTATTCATCACACGTTATGACTCTGTTAAAAAAAAGAAGCATCACCTTCCTCTTCATAACACATAAGCATGTGAATTTCAACACTACATTCTGCTCTGCATGAGCAACTAGGGAATACAACAAACTGACACTTTTTGCAATTTTATCTCCCTCTGAATGGTTGGACCACCTATAGCTCATGTGAAGTTCTCGAGCAATGTCAAGCACTGTGATGTGGCAATCCCCTTCAATGTTGATGATACTTGGATGTTCTCTGGATTGATGCTGGTGCACCGGTGGTGTGGGTGGGACGTATTCTCAACATGTTAACGTCCTCCATTAAACTTGCAGCACCAAATTTTCACTCAGGACCATGAAAGAGTTCTTTCCACACACTATGTGAGTAAATGAAGGCAAATTTCAGCCACACTGACACTGTCATTAATGAGAAACTTTACTATTTCTCACGAAACAGCTGGATGCACCTTTCTTGATCATCTTGACAGCAAGTGACCAATGGAACAAAAGAAGTTTCCAAGGCCACTGCTCCCCTCCGTAGAACTCGCTGCACATGCTGTGAAAATCTCAAACTCATCTAGCACTCTACAAGCGTCCAGAAAAGAAAGGCCTGTTAATATTTGATTCACCCTCATATATTGTCTTTACTCATTTCAGTTTGCATATTGCTTACTTCCCTTGCTATGCGACTTTTAAAGAACACTAATTTGTGCTTCACTGTCCCTACGCTTCTTTCCAGTTTATACTTTTAAAGAACTATTATCTTAATTTGAGTTTTTCCTACTTTTGCAATAAAATCCATTATGACAAACCCTTTAAGCAAATTTCTAGTTTATCTTCCATCCCTTGTCTTCAATTTCTTAAATAAATTTGTGTCATAACTTCTGAGGACCTGGTGGGTTATATACTAATACCACACCCCTTCACTTTCATGTTCACCACTAGAACACAACACAACTAATTGCTGAACTGTGGAATTTTCCACTAATTTGTTCAACATACAAGGCAACTATTATTATGCTCATACCTGTATTTGCTTGGAAGTTTGCGGACATCATAGATGGTATGTGGGGCCAGTATGCCAAAAATCTAGTGCATGGTATAGCTGGAAGTACACGAAAATGAGTCCAGAATATGTAAGAACATACAGGCATAATAACATGACATTGCACAAGAGGGATTTTTTACCCCTGAAGGTAGCTGCCTACACATGGCATATGTAAGGCGCACAGTCCCCCATATACCAGAGAGCTGACGAGGGATGTCTGACAGCTACTTGCAAGGAGTTGCATGCAGCACTTTTCAGGCTTCAGTTTTGGGTGTTACGGTTCTAATCCACAGCAGATTTTTGGTGCACATGGTTTATATACAGCAGGCATTACACCATCCAATTTTCAGCTGCATAGTGGTGTGAGTACAGTGATAGTTCCCTTGTCAGATTAAGCATTTCTTAATAAGCAAAATTATTTTTAATCTGGGACATGACTTCTGTCTTTTCTTTTTTTATAACCATCTCTTCCAAAAGGTCCAATTTGCTCATATCAACAAGAATACATTTTACTAATCAATTCACTAAAGTATCTATCATATCTACTAACCTCAAAACTTGCATAATTTCCCCACTCAATTTTTCACAGGTCTTATTAGTTTAGGTTATAATCCTAAATGCCCTTCTCTATAATGATTCCTTCCTATCAAACCTAAGCTGCTCCATATAGTGCTCCACATATATGATACTTTCTCCAAGTGGCAATATGATGCTAAGTCATTCCTTCACAGATCAGTTCTCACAGCTGCTACCAGGGCTATTGAACACAAGTCTTCAGTCAGCTGTGTATCTGGTAAAATCTGATATGTGATGTATGATAAGCACCTCCTCTCCGGTTGGTGATTATGATCAACATCCCTGCTTCTCTCTTCTACTCCACTTCCTCCCATGCTGCCATGCCAGCACTTGGAATCGCCCATCTTTTCTCATTCACAAGTAACCCAGATGTCCTCATTTCCTATTTCAATGTGTACTTCATATTTAGCTGAGGAGCATCCATCCTGATTCCTATGATTTATCCACAAGTCTGATTTATCCACAAGTTTAAGTGTTGAACAAAAGGTTTTTCTCTTCTGGCTCTTACTTCCTTTATTTCTCCTAACCTTGTTCAGAAGCTTTTCATCCCTTTTATCTTACCCTATTTGAGAGATTTATCCATTTTATTTTCACTGTGGTAAGCTTAACTATTACCAACCCTAAGTTCAGAAATTTTCTGTCAACTCTAGGAGATGGATTATTTTCCTATCTGTTTAGTGGTATATCTAGTTTATCTTAAAATATCTTTTCAATTTATTATATTTGTTTTTGTTCCCTAACTCAAAATATTTTCGCACTTATCTACACTCTAAAAATTTCCTATTTACTTTTCCTTTAAATCTGCAATTCTGCCAATCTCCTCATATTTGCCACTTATTTTTCCTCAATTCTTCTTGTTAATCCTTTTAAATACACATATTTGGTAATGCACTTCAATATATCCAGAACTGGCTGTTTTCACACTGTTTCAAATACATACCATGATATCATGGTTATCTGACATTTGATGAGCTGCCACTACCCCAAATTTATATGGACCCATAAAGGATGGTATTATTTGCATCAAACCTCATGCATATGACTTTCAAAAGGCCATAAAGTTGTAGCAAATCACAGGCAAGCGATGTTGCCTATTCAGAACTAGCTTATTCTTGCTTTGTAATTATTAGATCATCCTTTAATTTTATGCATTCACGTAACAATAATATCGGTTATAAGGAATCCTACAATAGTAAATGCATACAGCAAGTAATTCATTCTATCTGTAACAAAACAGTGGCCATACATGTACCACAGATATTAACACAAATATCACTAATGTCCATTCCAAATCAGAGTGCCAATCACTGTAAACAAAGTGTATTATCTGTGTGAAAGTAGTTTGCAAAACCTGCCCTAACAGTTGGAGGTTCTTGCACCATATGCTTAGTGCATATCTTCTAAAACTGAACATTGTTTCATCTACAAAATGGTGCTCTGCGTGAAAATCATAGTTCAAAATACAACCTGAAATAACAATCGATGTTATAGGCATGCAGAAATTTACATTTTACTTACATTAATCATAGTCAGGCAATTGTATAATACTCAAATCCAAATGCACTGAAGATGACTCAGATGCCATATTGGAATCAATCTGTTTGTATTCCCTGCACATTTTGATTACACTTCTCACTGAAATGCCTGTAAACTCTGATGTTATTTTTCTAATATATACACAGCGGGTGACAGATGCCTTTTTAATAGTGAGTTTAACATATATATTATTTGTTTTCCACTTCTTATTAAAATATTCCTGCTTTTGTGTTTGAACAGTTGACACGAACCTTCCTCTTGTTATTAGAACACCAACTGACTAAATCACAAGATTTGACCTGAACCTACCATATGTGTACTGGCATATTATGAATGATTGTTCACTTTTGGCGAATTAAATCGCATGTGAAATTATCCACTTTAGAGAAATGTTTCCTTTTGTTTTCACACTTGATCGGCATCTTTGATACTCCTTTCATCACAATTTTTCTTATTGTATTTCTGTGAATACCCAGAATTTTTGCAGGTTCATTGCATGACCCCTTACCAAGATTATTTTTCACCACATATTTATGTGTGTTCAAAACAAGCGCCTGAATTTGCTTAGAAAGAGTTCCCGTTATAACTGTTTTTTGAGGCTTCTCCACTGACATAACTCGGCACAGCAACACTTTCCAATTCATTCACACTATTGCCTTCACTTTGGTTATTTTCACTTGACTGAAAGTTATCTACTATTTCATTTGCATTTACCACTGCATTTTCCTCACAGTCTTCATATCGTGTCACATAACGAATTTCTGCACGTAATGAAACAGATCAACTGGAAGTTGGAACTTTGGCCACTGAGACTCCAAGTGGAGCACACATGCGACTGTCACTTCCAGAAATTCTGGGTTGCTATTGGTCTTCAACGACAGTGTATTTCTGAAGTGTGGAGATATATTTACGATGGTCATTAGTTGGTGGTAGGGTGCATTTCCTTTGTGAAGCAACTATACTCGCGTTGACTAGACAGACTTTACTCGTGCACCTTCTCCCCACTTTATTCCAAGTAATTGAGAGTATACAGCACATGCAAACTTTTAACAGAAATTACACTAAACTTTAATGTTACAACGAAAATCATTACATTCTAATAAAACTGGTCAAACTGACCTGCCTTGGACCTTATAAACTGAAACTCATAAAATGATATCTGCGTAACACCATTAGTTCCTTCATACTGAATTGCAACAAAGTATAAGTCAATATTTTCTTCATACACACAATTCTTCACGAGGTGTCTAAGACCTCTGTGATGATACAAGATTTATTAATATCCTAAAAACATGTCCACTTCATGGACTATGAAATTGTGATTAATAAAACACTTTAAATACATTTGGATATGATAAATTAAAGCAGCTGAGATTCCACTTCCATACAGAATATTTTATAACAGCTAGTTAAAGAACTTACAGTGACTGTATCTCCAGGTTTTAATGCTTCCTTCAGCTCAATGCGCCACAGAGGTTTGTCGGTATGACCTTGCACTTTTGCTCCACGTATTTTAAGTAAAGTTTTTGAAGTGTCTCCAGCCTGCAAAAGTTAATCACAATATCACTACATAATCACACACAAATACTATTTACAGTCATTGAAAAAAAAAAAAAAAAAAAAAAAAAAAAAAAAAAAAAAAAAAAGAGCATAAATTAGCACCATAAAGTGCAAGAAGTATAGGTTTTTCAAATTCAGCTTCTTAGGCAGAACTTCTGGCTTAAATTACATAAACCTTTCACTTCAGTGCTAAGAGATGTGTGGTATTCAATTATTCATGTTCAATATGGTTGCTAAACTTAAATCACACCATACAGCATGTTAGGGGTATGTGCACAGATTTCGTGAACTGGGAGACCCAAATGTCACAATCAACTTCCACAACAATTTCATCTATCTTGTAAAATAAAAGAGATAATTGAATATTACGGAATACATTATCTGCACAGTCCAGCAACAATACAGGAATTCAAAACTACGTAATTTTGTTTTGGTTTGCGATCAGGCATGCATTCACACCAGCAGCAGGTGAAAGTCTAACCTAGGACAGCACATAAAAACTGGTTTGCCACATACCTGTGCATTTATCAAATACTGCCAGTAGTGAGGGGTGGGGTGCTTTTGTTTTAAGCTATTCAATTGTATTTAAAACACTTAAAACAAAGTTTAAAAAATCAAATTTGAAGAATTGGAATAAAATATCTTAAGGGGAAGCATCGGTGAAATTTCGTCAAAAATGACAAAAAACGACATTTTCCGTTTTTTGCATTAAAATTATGTTTAAACATTGTAGTTTCAGAATATGCCGTCAGTTAGGCCCTAGCACCATTTAAAGAGCAGGTGGGCATGGCCATTTATATGGTTTTTTCCAGTGTGTCACAAAGAAATTGATGGAATTCTCACGTTTAAACTACGCGGTTTGATTCTGTAACGTGCAGAGACATCTTCTGCATGTTTGTGGAAGCTACTGAACCTTTCCGCTACCACTTTTATATATTATTTCCCACTTACTATTTTTGAAAGTAAACAAACATTTCCACTGACATGTAGTGTTTGTGAAATATGGTTTACATGCAAGTGAAAGCTGTGGATAGCAGCTTATATTAAATTATTATTGTTTAGAATAGGAATAAAGCCTGATTTAACATTGTATTGCTTTCTTGTTGCAACAGTAGGTATATGATTCATACCAGGTTAGGTTAGGAGTACAGTGGCTATTTCAAAGCAAAATATAATGAAACTTTAAGGTGTTCTAGCCATAATAGTAAGTAATGATACTAGAATGCTATGCTTGAGGTAAATGTTAAGTGAAAACATATTATAGCCAAAGAGTTAACAGTGATTCTAGTAGGTCACCTTTTGATGTAAATAGAAGAATGGTTGATATATTTCTGGGCATTGGTAAGGGTCATATTTCTATGCAGAAGTTTTGTATGACCATGGGTATGAATTGCATTAACTATTCTACTTACAATTTCCATCTCATAGACAAAAATAAAGAGATTAGTTAGTACTATTATATGGGAAAGTTGCATTAAAGGAGAAGCACAGAATGCTAATGAAAGTTTCCATGGAGTAAATGTCACAAAGAAGTTTTTGTATTAAGAAAGAAATTGCAAATTGCAGTGATTGCAGCTGTTAGTGAATTTAGTATGGGTTATAAAGATAGACTTAAAGTTAAGGCAAAAGTTGCAGCAAGCAAAGTAGGTCTTGTTAGCAAGAAAATTAGCAGTATTGGGGATAGGTGAAAGCTAAAACAAAGTGATCAAAGTTCATTCAGCAAATATAAATCTGCCAAGCAGCAGTTAAAGGTAACTAAATTAAAAGAAGAGGACAGTAAACTAGCTGAGTGGTCTTCATATAGTGCAGGATGGTTTTGAAACATAGAAAAAAATATTGTTTATACTTAGAGCTTTTTTTCTTCATGTGCAACTTTTAGCATTTTTTAATACTTCTTATAGTCCAGACAATAAAGTTTTCAATGAATTTCTTTAAGTTTTGCATATATGTATATTCCTAGATAAGTTTTCAATAAAAATTGGTAACATTATGGCTGTATATGAAAAAATTAATAATGATTGGTATTGAAAAAAATTCAAGAAAATTCTATCATATTCCTTAAATTTTCTCCTCCAGAACCATTAGACTTGGGCAAATGAGTATATAAATATATAGTTTTGTAACTATTATCTAAAGGAACCAGAATCCAACGTTTCAATCATTTATAACAAAAGTTGTAGAGAATGTAATATGTTTCCCAATGTAAAGAAATTGCAGCAAAAAATTAAATTATTATTTTTTTGGTAAAAACTATTGTAGATAGAAAAATTATAAAAAAAAAAGGGCCAAAGGTAACCAAATTAAAGAGAAAGAAGGTAATAAGATAGCTGTAGGGCCTGCATATGATGCATGGAGTTTTCAAAGTAAAAAAAGTAGTGTAATTTCAATCTAAATCTTTAAATTCATTTTTCTCCACTTTCAATTTTTGAACATTTTTGTATCTTCAAAATGCTCCAACTTCTGCAATTCTCAACGAATTTGTATTAAACCTTGCATACATATTCCTAAATAAATGTTTAATAAAAGTTGGTATTTTTGTTTATTTAAGTTAAATATTTTATTTATTATTGAGTTTTAAATCTCAAAATTGCAACAAAAAAAAATAAGGAAAATGTAATATATTCACACATAAACAAATTTTTTGTCCAAAAATACTTGATACACATTTTCAAAGTATAGCAACTTTTATAACTGATGTACAGAGAAACCTGAATCTAAAATTTAAAGTTTCTAAAAGAAAAACTGTATGACCTGAGACTTTTCATATAACATACAAAAATCATACTATAAAAAGCACTAAATATTTTTGTTTGAAAAAACTATTTAAGATAGAAAGATGAATTTTAAAACCTTAACTAGATTCAATATACCCCACCTAATGACAAAATTTCAAGCAGTTATGATGTAAACTATGGATTTTAGCATTTTTCACAGATGCCTCCCCTTAACAGAAATGCTTCCTCACATCCTAGATTTTACCCAATGACTCACTGAATGTAAGCTATGAAACTGCAGAGCTAAAAACTTAATGTACTAAGCCATTTACTCGAAAGGGAATTAAAACAGTGTATTATGATAGCCAAAGATATTTGCCCCAGTATGCTAAAATGGTGTATGATATTAAAACTTGGAACAATAACTTCCAGAATATCAGAAATGGTACACAACAGAGGAGTTGAAAATAAAAATAAACAACTTGCAATTTCTGACAATGTTAAAATGATACACTATCCACACATAAAGAAGCTTTATGTGCGAAGTCCATAACATGGGATACCAGTTAGTTATAAGGCAAGCTCTTCTATGTTTATCTACTTACAAGAACCGGTCAGTCACTTGTGCCAGTGGCAGAAATCATCTCACATACCTAGGGACAGGAACTATATGTTCTAATAATCCCTATAATATGCATGCATTTATGCAGTAAAAAGTTCCATAATATGCACATAAATATGCCCATATCAAATATTTAAGACATCATTAGAACAAAAAATCAAGATTTAAGACCATTTATAAGAAATCTGACAATTAAAACATTGTGAAAACCAGATGAATGATTTAACTTGGCAAAATTTATCACAGCCTGCTATTTAATCAACTTTCTGGTGGCATTTCCCGGACAGTTGGGAATGTTTCCCTGTTAAGATTTCTTCAATCTCACATTTATACATATCCTGGTTTTTGGAATTAATACTATGGCAGACACAAAACCAATCAGATGCTTGCCACGCCATGCGGTGTTGTATAGTTAAACAAACTGGAAGTCGCACTGTAAAGCCAGCGCAATCATTTGCGCCCACAAATTTTATTTTCACAACAGGAAAGAAAATAACCTGATTATGGAAAGCATATGGATTATGAAGCGGCCAGTCAAAGAACCAATTTTGTACGTTAACTGGTTGCAGAGAAATGAATGTGCATTGAATTCCTCTTTTAACGGGGGCTCTGTTAAGATGCTTTCATCACCTCTCCAAATACTTTCATTGCTGTTTTGTTTATTCTGTTAGCTTGTGACTCAACAAAGGTAACAGAATCGCATGACTAGGATAAGGAGCTGAAAGTCAAGCTATTATAGCTTCAGCTCGGATTTCTGCTTCCATGTTATTGGTGGTAATTTTGGTTCCCGTAATTCAATTATACTGATTGTGTGGAGCTATTTTATGGCATTTAATTTAATATTATTTGTTGGATTACTTAAAAATGTCACATAGTGAACAAGGTGCGAGCAGTAAAAGTGAACCAATAATACATAAATGGAAAGTGCTGTGTCACCATAGCAGGAGTATAATTTACAATGTGTATTGTTTCTTTAAATCGCTTTCCAAACCTGAAGAGTGTGAGAAGATCAACTTTTCACGGCACCAATTGTCGACTGCAGAAGCTTGTGGCATTGGAAGTTTGCATACTATACAACACATTTGTGCAGAAACAAAGTCTTTTGTTGCTGAAGGACAAACTCCCATCTTTTCATCACCTGGAAAAGGAGATCACATGCAGCAGCATGTTACACATCTAGACGACTTTAATAAAGACATTTTACGGCGAAAAATTTATTCCCTTTATGACAGGGAGGAATTACCTATATACTTACATATGAAATGGAGAAAATTGATTACAAAGGCTCTGAGAGCTCTATGTACACAGTATTTAAGTCTTTAGGTTTTAAGTACAGGAAAAACAATGATGGGCAGAAATTTCTAATGGAAAGGGGAGATGCTGTGGTAGCACGAGTTAGATTTCTAAGAACAATGCACAATTTGCGAAGTTCTGGGGATGGACGTCCAATTTTTTTACTTGGACGAAATATTTGTGAAACAAAATCATTCAAAGAAGTATATATGGCAATGTTCTTCAGGAAATGGGTTCCTTAAAGTTCCAATAGGCAAGGGGGGAAGACTGACTGTATGTCACATGGCCTGAACACAAACAGGGTTTATTCCTAAGAGCAAATGGGTTTTTGATTCTAAGCCGCATTTGAGAAATTTAGATTACCATTCTGAAATGAATACCTTTAGTTTTAAAGAGTGGTTCATAAGCAGATTCCTAACTATCTCGAGGAATGCCACGATTGAGCGAGTCACCAAAGAAGAATGGATTTCCAGAGTCCAACATGTGAAAAAACTGCAGGAAGAGGACTACAAAAAGTAGCCCATTAAGAAATACTGCAGTCAATTATCAACTTAGAGGAAGACAGCGATGATTCAGACATGGTCAGAAGTGAGGATGACTATGATGACGAGGCCGATACAACACCTTTGCCATAAGAAATTTTCTGCTTGGCATGCACACATTTTTGTTACCTTTCAAGGTAAGATTTTCAGATTAATCGTAAAAACTATTTGTAGTCAGATTATTGACACTCGTCACTTACCTCAATAATATAATATAAAAAAAGTGACAAGTGTCAATAATCTGACTACAAATAGTTTTTATGATCAATTTTGATGTCACTGTTACTAAATTCCTCCAAACACCCATAATTTTCAGATTACTTGTTAAATTAGCATCCATGCCAAGTTTATGTTTACTTGACAGCTATAGTAGGGGTAGTGATACTTAGCATTTTATAGCATTTGCAATTTAGCACTTTATAGCATTTTTAAAAAGGTTTAATTTAAGTTATTTCTTCTAAATGATTAACATTATTTATGTGATCTTTTAAACACATTTATGGAAGGTTATTAATGACAGTGAGTTAAAAGTTTATAAAGTGTCAAATTATTTTACATTAATATAGGTTAAGGCAATTCACAGAAATATAGAACAAGCTGATACAGACTAAAGCATCCTACATAACACAAAAAAGATAAATCCATACTGATGTAGAACTAGCACAATAAAAAGAAAATGCACAAAATTAGCCCATGCCATAACTCAAGTTTATGATTCAGTAATGCTGTTGAATGAAAGCAGTGAACATATTTCAACATTCTGTTCTGTCATTTGAGTCCTCCTGTCACAATTAAATTATATTTATTGAAATATCTTTCAGCATCTACGCTGTTGGTAGGACCCCAAATACATTGCAGAGCTGCTTGGGTAAACTCTGGGTAATTGAGCTTAACACCAACAGCATTTGCAGGCAGTCCACGTCTTTATTGTTCTACATGGTTTGTATCAGTTGTGAATGAATATATTCATATCCCTCAATAAAACTATCCATTTTAACATCATGATACAGTGGGATCTTACTTTTACTTTCACTTAAAATCCTGTACTTTATTTAAGTTACTCTGCCAGCAAGAGACAAGCATTGAAATGTTTCATTAACTGGGTTGTGAAGATAGATTTATGTCAGCCATTAGGCATGGTAAAGGGGGGTCTCTTTTGTAAAACAACTGAACTCGCCCATACCTAATATGGGCAATGGTGGAACAATACGCTAATTTAGTGGGAAGGGTTGCTTTCCACATTCCAGAAGAGTGGTCACTTATTTTATAACTTTCTAAACATGCAAAGATTCTACAGACTCTTCAGTTAAAATTTACAGAAGAAAAAGCATTGGGAAAAAATAATTACTTGGGAAAATCTTTGATTTCACATTTATATTGCATTTTGAGTCAATTTTGCACTTTATCGCGCTATATCTCAATTGCGAAAAATCATCACCCCTAGTAATACCCCTATAAAGTGTTTTCATTTCGTCTTGTTACTGCAATATAGCTCCTCCTCGCCCTTCGACATGGCAACGTTGCGCTTCGCTGCTAGTGGTCAACCTTCAGCCGCCATTAAATTTTGCGTCTACCATACATACTTTTTCCTTCACTACATCGGCAATCCTTTCAGGTATCAAATTCAATTTGGAGATTGTGGTTTTGAATGCACTTAAACACTGGGACAACTTAGTATTGTTGCTTTCCAAAGAAATTATGGCAGATGGAAGATGAGAGAAATATGCAGATATATAAGAAAGGTTAATTTCTACTTGTATTCTTCAATATATCTGGAGCAATTTGTACTGTTACAGATTTTTTTGGGGATCAAATGTATTTACTATATTCCTGTTTGCAAATGTTCTGTGCAACAGAACACTGCACATGACTGTTTACTCCAGAGCGTTATGATTGGTTCTGGTGAAGTGGGACATCCAGTATTGCTATTTTAAAACTGGTTTTCTATATGGTACTTTAACAACTATCCTCTTTACGGAAGATACTATCATATCTACAAGTGAGAAAGCTGCATTCTGTAACCCAATGTTATCCATGCACAAGACAAACCATATGTATCGTATAAATTTTGGCAAAACATGACAACTTTTAAGGGTATCTACTCTCATTCCTCTCTGGGCAGCAACCATTAGCAAATAAAAGACGATCAAGGGTGAGAGGCATTGTATCCAAGGTTTTGGTTCCTTTATTTCCTGCAGACACATACCTCATAAACCCAAACCTCAAGGTACTATCACCCTTAATAAAGGAGTGGGGCAGAATTATGTTTTGGAAAAAACTATATTTGAAAACATAACTTTAAGAGCAGAACCAGCTTTTATCACGTAATTCAAAGCATCAGAGTAATACACACTCATACTGAATACCATCTTGCCAAGAAAGTTCAATGAATAAAATAAGAATAACGAATTAGATACAGAAGGGCTATTTGTTGCATCATGTTCTATCATAAGGAGAAGGTGGTTCATTTTTATAGAGGGAAACAAGCAATAAAATTTGCAATAAACCACTCTTCATTGTCCTGTGTTTCAATGATTGACAAAATTATTTTGAACGTGTTCTCTTATCTTTTCAATTGTAGGATTCTAACTCTGCTTCACTTAATGTTTATGAAGAATACACTGGTCTGGTACTTCACATTTAGTATACTACTCAATGAAATTTCTGAGCATGGGATTGGTGAGTTTCTACATTAGAATGTCTTCTGCTAAAAATGCTTTGCACAAATGAAAGAACTGTGAAAAATTTCTGCCTGAAAACTCACTTAATTTTTAAATAGGGACACACTTTGTGGATTTAAGTTAGAGATCTTTATTAGTATTAAAATGTTCAAGTACTACAAAAAGCTTTTCACCGATTACTGTTTTCTCATATGCTCCACAGTAAAACATGTACCATGTTAACAAATCTGCTTCAAGCTAGCATTGATATCCCTGTAAACTAACTTTGTTATTCACTTTTACTTTTGACATTCTATTAAAACTAAAATTCTACCATATACAAGCTATGCACCACTAAACTGAATGACTTCAACTTTCAACTGAGGGATTATTCTAATTTGTGAATCTGCTGTCAAATTTTGGAAGCGAGTTTCTAAAGCTATTAAGAAACACTTGAATATTTTGAGACTCATTTCTTTAACATGCAAGTTAGAAGGATTCCTTTTGTTATAAATCAAGTGTTACTAAACAATGAAGTTAAAACTACATTAAACATTATATTATGTTGATCAATCACAGTTGAACACAATTCCGAGTAATCATACCGAAATAATGATTAAACGAACCAGACAAAGCAGGGATTTATCAATACAAAGTTGTCATTGACTAAACAATGTAGCTTATGCATTCGAATTTCCATCAGTGTTGCCAAGATTAAGGTCACCCTCATATTTGTGCGTGCACCACATTCATAAGAAATAAAAATATTAAATGCATATATAAAACAAGGAAATAAGTAGATATTGGGGGGGGGGGGGGACGGAAATATTATGAAAATGAACAAAAACATAAAATATGCCATTATATGTACATTAAAATCTTGTTTACAAAGTTAGCAGCTTAGTAATTTATTCACATACCAATTAAGCACATTGACAAGAGAGATAATATGCTTTTGCATATAATTCCAGTCCCTATACATAACGTAACAAGATATGCCTTCAAAGCCAAAGGGGAACTTAAGTACTTTTGTCCTCTTAAAAATAAAGCTGTGTGTTTACTATGCCAAAATGGAATGTACAGCTCTATGTTTATTGTATGTCACAAATTTTTAAAGCACCAAAGCACAGGATTATATTGAAACAAATCTGGCAGTTATGTACTTAAATAACTTATGTATAGCTTGTTTTATACTAATAAATGTTCTAATAAATAATGGTCATATTAACATGCATTTTGTTTTATTCTGCATGTCTTATTATGGAGTAATATAAGTACATACAAACAAGCATTAGTTACGTGAATAAAATAATAGTACCTGACTGTAAACACACTTTTTTTAAATCTTTGTACCATTGGTAAAGCAGTAAACCTCATATTACAATAGTGACAATTTAAGTAGTGATTTAAACATTTCAAAACTAATAAATATGTAAAATATGAAGCTATTAACACTGAAGCAAACAAATATATACAAATAAAAACATTTGTATATATATATATATATATATATATATCAAAACTAATTTTCTTCCGTATTCTTTCGACATAGAGCCAAGTAGGTGTAAACAACTGAAAGAACTAAAGCATGCCTTAAAGTTTAGAGTGTAATCACAAAAGCAATACATCACGTATCTATTTGGTTCCACCACTGCATGCCTTGAAGCTCACCTTATAAAGATAGATAAATACATATGTAAACAACCTGAAACGGGAAAGAGAAGTGGCCAGCATATGGCAATAGAATTAGTAGAGAGGATAAATGATTGAATTCCTTCTCCACATGTTCAGTCTATTGCAGTGTTTCTCAAAGTGTGGTCCGCGGATCCCCAGGGCTCCATTAAGTCAAGTTATAATATTGAACTAAAACTATAGAAAACTTAAAATTCTATTACTTAGCATTTTTATGCAGCTATGTCGTAACGATGTAACGTAGCTGACAGGTGCAATAACATTTTTATGCAGCTATGTCGTAACAATGTAACGTAGCTGACAGGTGCAATCAACGTAATAGTTGGGAGCGTGAAGTGCAGTGTTATAATAGCAGTGACGCAACTGTACGAACGTAAGCGGTTAGCTGCGGTGCGGGTGAAGTCAGCTTAACCTGCGCATGCAGGTCTGAGTCAGCGCTGTCACTGGCACTGGCTACACGTACACACGCACAACAACCAGTCGTCGCTATGTTGAAGTCAATGATGATAGTGTTTGATTGTCCTGACAATTTGTAATTGTGAATCGTGAGAATTTATTCGCATTGTTCAGTATGAATCGTTGGTTACAGACTGGATCAATTAAACGCAAGCCTACAATTACTGGCAAACAAGAGGCAAATTGTAGTAGTGCGCCTACTAGTATAACTAGTTGCTGTTCTGCCGATCTGGAAAAGGTAATACAACAAAAATACAGTGAAGAATATTTAAGTTTTGAATTTGTTTGAGCTGGAACTGAAGATGAACAATAACCTCTATATGTTATCAATTTTTAGATGAGTCGCATTTATTACACATCTGCTTCACTTTCGTACCTATTTTGAGAACCTCTATATGTTTTGAGTTATGATGTACCGTCCAATGATGCAATGAAGCCAGCTAAGCTGTGAAGACATTTAGAGATGAAACATCCGATTGCATTGGTAAAACACTTGATTATTTTAAAATAAAAAGGAGATGAAATGAGTAAATCTAGAATAGAAATTTTTTTTACTGGAACCAGTAGTGAAAAAGCAACACTAACTTCCTATGAAGTAGCGCTACTCATTGCTAAAAGTGGCAAGCCTTATAACATTACAGAGGAATTAATATTGCCAGCAGCTAAAAAGATGTTTAGCATAATGATTGGTGACTTAGCTGCCCAAGAGCTCAACAAAGTCCCACTATCAAATGATTCAGTTAAACATAGAATTTTTTATATGTCTCAAAATGTCCTGGACCAGCTAATTATGAGGTTAAGATCAACAACAATGTATGCTTTACAACTTGACGAAAGTACTGATTTCACTGATAAGTCTCATTTGTTAGCCTTTGTACGTTACGAACAAGAGAAAGAGCTTGTTGAAGACCTGTTGTTTGAAAGTCTTGCATAACACTGCTGAGGATGTCTTTAAAACACTTGATGGATTTATTTCAGAGCAAGTTCTTGAGTGGAAAGTTTGTGTAGGCGTAAACACTGACAGAGCCGCAGCGATGTCTGGACATAACACAAAAAGGCTAGATTTGAAGAAAACATTAGAAGAGTTGAATTGTGAACTAGATTAAAGCCTGTCCTCTTAACTCACTGATATTCAAGAAACTATGTGAAGAAATGGGAAGCGAACATAAACAACTGTTCTTGCACACACGTTCGCTGGCTTTCTTATGGAAATGTTCTTTTGCGATTTTTTTAATTACGTGATGAAGTGAGGCTATTTTTTTTGAAGACAGCAAGCATGAGAAGTTTCCCCTCAGCGAACGACTGTGACTTTGAATGGTTGTGCAAAGTGGCATATCTAGCTAGTATTTTCTCTCACTTAAATGAACTAAACTGAGAATTGAAAGGACCAAAACCAGATGTTTTCATGGTTCATGAGAAAATTGAAACAATGATAGGGAAACTTCAAGTGAGGAAAGGTCGTGTAGAAAAGAAATCCTCAGGTTCCCTTCACATTTTGAAACAATTTCTGACTTCATAAGAAGAAACTTTGCCTAAAAGTATTGAAGAAGTCATAGTAGAACACCTGAATGGCCTATCAAAAACTTTGAGGAAGTACTTTCCAGCACTGGCAGATGATCAGAATGAGTGGATAAAGTACCCTTTCTAGAAAAAAGACACAGGCAGCAGCATTGATGGCAAAGGATGGAAGGTTGTATACCAGGAAAATGAACTTGTAAAATTTTGGATTCTGGCACAGAGTGAATTTAATGAACTTGCTACCAAAGCACTTAAGTGTAATGTGCACTTCCCAACCACCTCTGTGCGAGCAAACATTTTCAGTGTTGTGCAACATCAATCCATTGAAGAGAAACAGACTTGCCAATGTAAAAACTGACTTAAGAGTAAAAATCACCAACATTAAGCCCAGCTTAACTCAGCTTACTCAATACAAAACAATTCCATTGTTCACATTAATACATTCCAATGAATGAAGTTTCAAATTTTTTCCACATAAGCTGATTTGTTTAGTAACCCAATACTAATTTTTTTGAAATTGTCAAATGGTGGATTCAGAACATTATGAATAACTGTTTATATGTATAAAAATGGTTTCTTTACATGGAAAACAAATTCATTTTTATAACATGTTGTGCCTAATGTTATTAATCCTTGGGTAATCCAAAGAGTGTGGCAATTCAAATTTTTACTGATGCAAGGCTGAAGTTAAATAAAAACCTAGTTAGGCAAACTTGTGTAAAATTTACTTCAAAGTGAAAAAATATAATTTTAATAAATACAATTCATATATATGTTTTATTTAAAATACATTTTATACACAAGTTTATTTTCCTTAGTTTAACTTTAATTTTTTAATTTATTATTCATTAAATTTAAAACTAAATATGCAAGAACATATCTTAAATTATACATACAGTAATTATTTAAATTCCAATTATAAAATTCAACCAAAAGTCCACTCGTTCATATAAACTGAGTTGCCAAACTATGGGGATCCACGAACAAGTTGTTACACGATAAGGGGGTCCTTGAGGCAGAAGAGTTTGAGAAACACTGTTCTATAGCATTGGACTATGTAAGTCAATAGTAGTAAAAGTTGACTGATGTTCACTCTCTATGGACAGGCAAATTAAAGAATTCAAATTAGATGATGGTTCAGATTATTCATATTTTACTTACTTTAGTCAAGTTAAATGGTTAAGCAAATATTATGATTCACCGTTTTTTGACATACATACAAAAATAGACACCTTTTTAAGGAAGCAAGCTATTGTTATCCAGCAGTTATCTAATAAATCACGGATTCTGAACATATATATGCAATCATCTGAATCAACAACTTAATCATTCCATTGTATGATTTAACGGATGCTTTTAAAACCTTTATGATGAATATAATTTTGAGTCGAACTAGTACTCAATGCTCCGTATATTGCCAGTTTATGATGAAATCAAAACGGGTGCTTAAAAGGCTATTTTGTATTATTTTACGACTTTAAAATCAGTTTCAGTGTTGCATTCCATGCATTAGATAACCAAGTTTCTGAAGAGACATAGAATTAAGTAATCCATTATTTGTAAATGAAGAAGTACCTTCATATTTACAATTACAGATAATATCTGCAGCAAGATCAACATTTGAAAACCTGCTGCAAATCTGGGCTTGAACTATTCAAGATAGTTACCAAAGACATGTATCTCAATTTAAAATGCCACAATGCATGCATGGCCAAAATGGTTAGATGAACCTCAGCTGAGAATAGCAAGGACTATCCATGATTAGTGACATGAACTTGTCCTCTACATTGTTCAATAGTACCTGATATATAACCCAACATTCATAAGATAGTTGCCAAGAAGAATAGTGCATTAAATTAAATTACTAAACAACAATGAATAATTGTAAAACATGTTTCTTATAATGGAATTTAATATGTTTTTATATATGAGATGTGGCAATTAAATAATGAAGCTGAGCATATCACACAGCTGCCAGTTGGGAGGTTGCTGTTGGAATGCAGTTTATCTTGGACCTTCAAGGCGAACCACCATTTGTTTCATCTTTCCGTCTGCTTTAGTTTGCCTTTGAGCCTTGGTTGTAAAGGACATTGTTTTTCGTAGTGCTGTGAGCATGGTGAACTTAAAAACTAGGTGGCACAATAACCTCAAATTCCTTCTGAAATTAAAAAAGTTGCCAACAGAATGTTTTCATTTGTTAAAGGTGGTGTTTGGTGACAAAGCTGTGTCATGTGCATGAGTATTTCAATGGCAGAGTTTCCAGAAGTTTGGAAAGAGATTGAAAATGAAGAACTTGCCGATCGACCAGTGAGTTCAAGAAATAAAGCAAATGTTCAGAAAATTTATGAAATTATGTGGACTGATGCCTGAACACTCAAATGATCGTTTACATGGTGAACATGAACAGAGACAATAAGACTAATTTTGCATGATGAATTAAACTTGACAAAAGTTTGTGCAAAACTGGTTCCAGAAAACCTCTGAGGAACAAAGAAACCATCAGAAAAGCGTTTGCTCTGTCATGGAATAACTCAATGAGGAACTGGACTTGCTCACATTTGTCATAACATGTGACAAAACATGGATCTTCAAGTACAATCACAAAGTGTCAATCGACGCACTGGAAGATTCCCACATCACCAAGAATGAAAAAGCATGCATGGCCAAGTCAAAACTGAAGGGAATGTTGATCATTTTTATCAATATCAGGGTTGTTATAACTGAATGGTTGTCCGAGGGTCAAAGCATTAATCAAAAATACTGTAAGTCCTAATCAAGTTGAGGGAAAAAGGAAGGAAGAAATGACCAGATTTGTAGAACAATGCATGGATTCTGCATCAGGACAATTCGCCAGCCCACAATACCCTATCTTTGAAACAATTTTTTGTGGAAAATCATGTTTGTCTGCTTGAACATCCTCCATATTCTCCAGATCAGGCTCCCTGTGACTTATCTGTTTCCAAAAGTGGTAAGTGCATTGAAGGGAATGTATTTTCAGTGTGTTGAAGAGCTAAAAGTAAAAATGCCAGAGTTATTGAAGAGGGTGACAAAGGATGACCTGCAGCATTGCTCTGAACAATGGAAGAAACAAATGCAGCGGTGCATAGAGGGTATGTGTTGAAGGACATAAAAATCATTTTTACCCTTGTCCACAAATGTACACAATTATAATTTTAACACTATGTCACTGAATCCTCCCAGCTCTTTTCCTTATCTATTGTCATAAGCATTGGTTAACTATGAGGATAGAAAAGTAAGTAACCTGCTTCCATTAAATGACAAGGTGTACAGTGGCAGCAAAAACTATTCTCTAGTTAGAGTCAATATGAAAAATTCAATGCCATGGCCGGGATTTGAACCATGGATCTCCTGGTTTCCGTCCAGTCGCTCTAACCTATTGAGCTACCATGGCCAACTAGCCGTCATGACATTAAATTCTCCATTTGACTCGTATATTTCCCCGGTAGACCACTAGGGGCTCTCGCATTCGAGATACACCGTTTGTAGCGACTTACTATCGTAAGTACTTGAGTCACAGGCTTCATCATTTAACTCTTATTTTAGTTAACTGATGGAAATTAATCACTTCTTCACACTAGCCGTACATAGGCCAAGGTTTTGATTCTCTAGTTCCTTAGAAACTGACCCTTTTCCGTCCATTGGTGTGAAGGTTTCATCCCTTCTCCTTGTAAGAAAGAATTTGGGTAAGATTCAAAACTGCATTTTAAATATCACGGCTCTCCTATGTTGCCAATAGTTGGACCTGTTGTTCTTAGGATTAGTAAAAGAAAGTCCTACTGGTAAGTAGTACAGGGCTGTTTGAACTGTACGTTAAGTTACTGGTTTATATTGGTTCCAGTTGTAGTCAAATCTAAATTTAGAGCAACTAAATACTGCCTCATAACATCATGTGGAGACCATGGGAAGATTCATGTTCCACAGCAAAAAAATGCATGGATCTAAATAAACCCATGAAGAAGTGAATAAATGGTGGCGACCAAACAAGATACACATTTTCACAATAAATGGTAAAGGTAGCTTACTTCTAACAACAGCACATGTACAGTTTTAATACCAGTTTCAATACATGTTTGGGGCAATGGTGCCACCGTCGGCAGTGACTGCTCTCTAACTACTGAGGTTACTTGCACTGCTATTTATGCTAACTTTGGCAGTTTCCATCAGAACCTGTTTCAGTCAGTCCAATGTTGAACTAAACAAAAAAATGTCTGCAGGACATAATCAAAAGAATATCCACAATTGTTCTCAGCACTTGACAGAAGCAACTATATAAACTTCAGGGTGGTATAAATCCTTTCATTAATAAAACTCCAGGTGGTTAACATTCTGAATTAATTTAAATGTTTGGAAAACTGCGTGCAACCTCTAATTATATTACAATTTGTAATAACGGATTTAGGTGATTTAAATGCTTAAGTTACAATGTTCATTTTTAGGAGCTGCTAGTGTGGAGCCATTGTCTCATGTATCTACAATATCCTCAATGCCTTCTCTAACAATGATAAAGCCACCTCCAAGAAAACATAAATTGGAGCTGCCAAGAGCAGAAGAAACAAAGAATTTGAACAAAACTTAGTTACAGTGGTGGGTTTTACTGGAGAAGTTAACTTTAACATAAACAAATAAATAACAAAAAATGGGATCATTAAAGCCTTGAAGAGACATAAGAGAAACAATGATGTGAAAGTGACAAACACTGCGTGTTCACTGTTTTGTGAATCTTAACTTTCAGTTTTACCATATAAATGACGTTTTCATTTAAACACTTCAGGTGTTTTTGTAGTGTCCAATATACAATGGTATAATTAGTTCATAAAAAGGCAGTCGGCGTGCATTATGCTACTTGCATAATGAAATGAATACAATTAACTGATACAGAGGAAGACAGCTTCAAGAGTTGTGAAATATTTCAGCTGGGAGCAAGGCCTACAGTGCGTGTGACGTCAGGCAAGAGCCGTGTAGTACCAAGCTGCCCATATAAATGGCGCTGTGGGTACAGAATATGAGGGTTCATTAGGTGTAGCGCACTCGATGACAACAATGTAGCTGCCATGTACCAAATAGAACTGTTAAATTTACAATGTGACGATTTATTAAAGGACATATATACCACAAGAAAGACTCGGCTGATTTATATTTGAGTTTGATTTATGAGTCACCATGTTTACACTCAAACTCCACTTGTATAATTGAAACGTTTTCAAGATCATTCGATCTCATCCTCAGCTGTTTGGTGACTAAATGAACCTTCCTCTTCTTCCAGTACTACGGAGCTCCGATCACTCTGCCATCTGGTGTTAGGGGCACTAAGTTTTAATACTTCATTTAATGCCAGGATTTCAAAATTTATAATTTTATCACGGTTTTTGTTTATGAATATTTTTTCCCAAATATCCAATTCTATGGGTGTACTTAAAGATTTTAACAGTTTAATGTTGTGGTTTTCTGTCCAAAAATGGTGTGAAACTGCAGATTTTTCTGTTTGTTTCAACTTAATGTTCCTCTGGTGTTCTTTTTGCCTGGTTAACAAGTTTCTCTTAGTTTTTCCTATGTAGCTTTTTTCGCAGGTTTCACAATTAATCTGATAAATTCCTGATTTCAAATTGTTGGGGATTGTATTTTTCAGTGGTTTATTTAGCAGGTTCCTCAGACTGAATTTGTTTTGGGGTGCTAGTTTTAAGTTTAGTCTTTTGAAGATTCGTTCAAATTTTCTAAAAGCCCATGGATGGTAGGTGAATTTTCTATATTGCCAATTTGTGTTTTTAAGTGGTGTGAGAGTGGTATTTTTTTATATTATCTTCAGTTTTTCTTTTCTCTTCATCATGTTCCTTATGATAGCTGGGTTGAATCCATTTAATACCGCTATGTCTTTTATGTGTTGTTCTTTCAAAAATTCCTCCTTACTCAGTGGGATGTTGTATAGCCGGTGAATTCGACTCCTAAAGGCAGCTAGTTGATGTGAAACTGGGTTGTATTCATTTTTCTTTATGTAATTATCTATGTGTGTGGGCTTCCTGTATATTCCAAAATCTACACCATGACGATTTCTAGTTATCTTGAGGTCCAAAAAGGGTAGGGTGTTCTCTCTTTCTACTTCCATAGTAAACTGGATGTGATTATCTTGCAGGTTTAGTAATTTTAGAGAATCTTCTCTAAGTTTTTCCGGAATGATAGCAAAAGCATCATCAACATATCTCCGCCAAAATTTATAAATCTGTGGGAAGGCCTTTACTATGTGTGTTTCAAAATAGCTCATGTATAGGTCTGCTAAAATACGCGAAAGTGGGCTCCCCATAGCTAATCCTTTTGATTGTCTGTAGAATTTTTGGTTAGACATGAAGTAATTATTCCTTATGCATAAATCTGTAAGATTGATGTCATCTATTTCTCTGGGGTCCGTTGTAGTCTGGGTTAGCCATTTTTTGAGGAATGTAGGTATTTTTTTCTACTGGAATGCTTGTAAAAAGTGCCTTAACATCAAAAGAAACTAGTATGTGATTTTCCGGGATGTACTTCTGTAGGCGATTTATCACTTCTAAGGAGTTTTTTATTCCCAAACTTTGAAATTTTGTCATATGATTTTAATTTTCTTACTAACCACTTTGCAATGTGGTATGTAGGTGAATTGATGCCATTGATGATGGGTCTCATGCTGTTGTCTTGTTTGTGGATTTTTGGCAGACAGTACAACCTTGGTAGTGTGGAGTTGGAAGATTTTAAGTTGTACTTTTCAGATGTACTTAATGTTTTTGTAATTGATAAAGCTTTATTAACAGAAGTGATACTTGGGGTTAATGGATTTTTTGGAATTATTTCATATTCTGGACTGTCTAACATAAGGTTTACTCTCTGAATATAGTCTTCTGTCTCCATAATTACTAGAGAATTACCTTTGTCGGCTTTTAGGTATACCACAGGCTTCCTATTTAAATTTTTAATTGTTTTGTTGTAAGTTTTTTTGTATATTGGGGATAACTGCTTTAATATATCCAGACATTCAATTTTGCTTTGGTTAAGTTTTCATTTTTTAGGTTGTGTGGTTATTTCTATGTCGGCGATAAAATGGTCTTTATTGAGACGTTATCGCAACAAAAGTTTATAACCGAAGAAATTAGATTACTCCAGAAAGGTTTCAATACGTGTGTTAACGTCTCAAATAAAAAAGACGACTTTATCGCCGACATAGAAATAGCCACACATAACCTAAAAAATGAAAACTTAACCAAAGCCAAAATTGAATGTCTGGATATAATAAAGCAGTTATCCCCAATATACAAAAAAACTTACAACAAAACAATTAAAAATTTAAATAGGAAGTCTGTGGTATACCTAAAAGCTGACAAAGGTAATTCTCTAGTAATTATGGAGATAGAAGACTATATTCAGAGAGTAAACCTTATGTTAGACAGTCCAGAATATGAAATAATTCCAAAATATCCATTAACCCCAAGTATCACTTCTGTTAATAAAGCTTTATCAATTACAAAAACATTAAGTACATCTGAAAAGTACAACTTAAAATCTTCCAACCCCACACTACCAAGGTTGTACAGTCTGCCAAAAATCCACAAGCAAGACAATAGCATGAGACCCATCATCAATGGCATCAATTCACCTACATACCACATTGCAAAGTGGTTAGTAAGAAAATTAAAATCATATGACAAATTTCAAAGTTTGGGAATAAAAAACTCTTTAGAATTGATAAATCACCTACAGAAGTACATCCCGGAAAATCACATACTAGTTTCTTTTGATGTTAAGGCACTTTTTACAAGCATTCCAGTAGAAAAAAATACCTACATTCCTCAAAAAATGGCTAACCCAGACTACAACGGACCCCAGAGAAATAGATGACATCAATCTTACAGATTTATGCATAAGGAATAATTACTTCATGTCTAACCAAAAATTCTACAGACAATCAAAAGGATTAGCTATGGGGAGCCCACTTTCGCGTATTTTAGCAGACCTATACATGAGCTATTTTGAAACACACATAGTAAAGGCCTTCCCACAGATTTATAAATTTTGGCGGAGATATGTTGATGATGTTTTTGCTATCATTCCGGAAAAACTTAGAGAAGATTCTCTAAAATTACTAAACCTGCAAGATAATCACATCCAGTTTACTATGGAAGTAGAAAAAGACAACACCCTACCCTTTTTGGACCTCAAGATGACTAGAAATCGTCATGGTGTAGATTTTGGAATATACAGGAAGCCCACACACATAGATAATTACATAAAGAAAAATGAATACAACCCAGTTTCACATCAACTAGCTGCCTTTAGGAGTCTAATTCACCGGCTATACAACATTCCACTGAGTAAGGAGGAATTTTTGAAAGAACAACACATAAAAGACATAGCGGTATTAAATGGATTCAACCCAGCCATCATAAGGAACATGATGAAGAGAAAAGAAAAACTGAAGATAATATAAAAAAATACCACTCTCACACCACTTAAAAACACAAATTGGCAATATAGAAAATTCACCTACCATCCATGGGCTTTTAGAAAATTTGAACGAATCTTCAAAAGACTAAACTTAAAACTAGCACCCCAAAACAAATTCAGTCTGAGGAACCTGCTAAATAAACCACTGAAAAATACAATCCCCAACAATTTGAAATCAGGAATTTATCAGATTAATTGTGAAACCTGCGAAAAAAGCTACATAGGAAAAACTAAGAGAAACTTGTTAACCAGGCAAAAAGAACACCAGAGGAACATTAAGTTGAAACAAACAGAAAAATCTGCAGTTTCACACCATTTTTGGACAGAAAACCACAGCATTAAACTGTTAAAATCTTTAAGTACACCCATAGAATTGGATATTTGGGAAAAAATATTCATAAACAAAAACGGTGATAAAGTTATAAATTTTGAAATCCCGGCATTAAATGAAGTATTAAAACTTAGTGCTCCTAACACCAGATGGCAGAGTGATGGGAGCTCCGTAGTACTGGAAGAAGAGGAAGGTTCATTTAGTCACCAAATAGCTGAGGATGAGATCGAATGATCTTGAAAACGTTTCAATTACACAACAAGTGGAGTTTGAGTGTAAACATGGTGACTCACAAATCAAACTCAAATATGAAAAATACTTCACTGTTAATAATGCTTCTGCTTTTAATACTTATACTCGGCTGATTGTTACAAGAATGTCCCCAGAACCAGATTTCCGAGGTTGTATTCACTTGCTGCATGGACATTCTGTATGTTTGACTCGACATGTGTGCGAACAATTTGTTTTTCTGTTATGAAATTAGCTAAGTTGAAACTCCAAAGTACCTTGTCATATCACAATCTAACATGCAGCCTTTGATTATAAATTTCCCAGACATTACGTCCTGACATTGCTAAACTAGTTAAAGAAAAAGGAAACAGAAAGTATCAGAAAATGTCCACGTCATTCTGTTCCGAGTGGGTCTCCTCTAATTCACAGAGAAAATTACTTAATGTTATGTTTTATTTTATTTACTTTATACACGCCTGACCTTCAGATAAACTACGAGTTGAAGTTTTATATAATTTCTCATAGCGCAGCGCTAAAATGCAATTGTTTATAAACTGTCACCAATTGTGTAATTAAAGCATTAGCATTAATATTACAACATCCAAGATGTAAGTTGTACATATTATTAATACCCGATACGTTTCCTGTCTTTCCTACGCTGTTGGAATCCCAACACATCATACTATTTCCTTCCTCTTAGGCAGCAGAAATCAGCACGGTGACGTCACACATTAACCTACCTTTCGTTCGGGGGCATATTTGGTGGTTATAGCTGACAGAGCAGACGACACACCACCACTACCTGTCTTTACCTGAACTGGTATGTAATATATTTTACAGCTCGCAAGTTTGTATAATAGTTGCAAGTTCTTCCCTTTTTTCTCATTTTTTAATTAGGAAGTCCCATTGGCATTCTTCATTCCGAGATTTTCCTCCCAAATTACCATGTTGATCGATAATGCCTGTAGTAGTCATCATCCTGCAGATAGTTTGCTATATTGTACAACATTGCACAGCACATTAGTTGGAATGTGAAATATTAACTCTGCAACAGGAATTCTTATTAACTGTCCAAAGTAATGATCAATAGTAACCCCTTCTGCTTTTAACAGCCTGTTGAAACTGTTTTTCTTATATTGGATTGAAGTAAGTCATCATAACTAGGAAGCGGATTTTGCCCTATTTGACTAATTTATTCCTTTGTTCAGAAACGTAGGCTTTTAAGTTATTATATATATATATTATTTTAAGTTATAGCACATTTCCTACAATTATTAGCCTAATTTCTTAGTTTTTATAGTGCCTACAAATGCCTATTTCATACGTTTGTGCCTATTCTGCTTATTAGTGCCCAAAACTGCCTTTTTAGCCAATTTCTTCTGCTTGTAATTTGTGATAATTTTTGCATTTTATGGTTTCAACGTGAAGTTTTCGGGGAAGAGAAATTTTT
Source organism: Mantis religiosa (assembly GCA_030765055.1). Taxonomy (NCBI): domain Eukaryota; kingdom Metazoa; phylum Arthropoda; class Insecta; order Mantodea; family Mantidae; genus Mantis; species Mantis religiosa. Next base: position 103,617,026 of record CM060950.1, read on the forward strand.
TACTGCTGCACAATGGATGTACAAAACGGGGTTTAGCCAGGTAGGCATCTGACATACAGATGTATCACAATGCGCTAATAATGTCATGGAAAAATCTTAGAATTTGCTCAAGGACGAGTAGCAAACACCAGCTAAATGATATTTAAATTATTCGACAAATGACCACCCTTAATGTGGGGAATGGAAAGCCCATTCTGTAGGCAGTGTTTCAAGTGCACACATAGATCAGTTTCCTATGCAAATATGTCAAAAGTGAAAAGCAATAGAAGTGCACTTCTTAAACAGTGGATAAATGGTGATCCATCGTTTAGCATATATGGGAAAGTTTTTTTTTTTTTTTTTCAGCCTTGTGTGAAACAGGTGAGTTTAATAATTCATGTTTGTATTAATACTATATTATCCTAGTTTCAAAAACCTTGTAAAAATCAGCCCCTGTAGCAACATTATGCCGAACACAAATTAGTAAGCTGAGGAGAGCCAAAAGAAGAGAAACTGAATGTTTTCAGTTTTCCAAAGTGAAGCAAAATTTTGCCTAATGCGAAAACTTTCTTCATCACCGAACACAAATTAGTAAGCTGAGGAGAGCCAAAAGAAGAGAAACTGAATGTTTTCAGTTTTCCAAAGTGAAGCACAAGTTTGCCTAATGCGAAAACTTTCCTCATCACATGATATGACTTGACATTGAGATTTAGCTTAAAACATCCCTGTAGTGTTAAACAAGCCTATCTAATGCATTTCATCTTGATTAGGATATTATTTATTTGAAACTTATAGGCATAGCTTTGCAAACTCAGTGTACTGGATTTCACAATTTTGTTACAAGTATTATCATTTGGCAGTTTGAATGCAGTAGCATGATATTTTTGTGCTGGTGTAAAGGCTTATTTCTTGAGCTAATAGTAATACTTGGAGGAGGGATTATTAATTAAATTATTGATGGTGTCAATTGTTAACAACCATACCTATCAGTACCGTCGGTACGCAGGAATTTACTCCCATAAGATTTCTTTTACATGTGTGTATATCTACTGACACGAAGCTATTGTTTTACCCAATCTTAAAATCACCACTCTGGGACTCTGTTTAGGTTACAACTTAAACTTGTAAGGCCAGCGCTTAATTAGTTAGGCTAAACAGACTAAGGTATATGACTAAGGTATTATATATATTGTCACCCAATTATCGGAAAGCATGACCAATGGCAGCTGAGAAGGGGACCAGAGGCATCCGGACCACGCCCACCCATTTATCTGTCACTAACTGAGGGGATGATTAGGGAAGTGTCACTGGTCGCTGGCTGCCTCTTCCCCCTTCCCCTGCCATCTGGAACCTTCGTGGTGATTCACTGAAGCGAGAGACTTCGAGAAACTGTGATAACCCTATAAAGGGGGCTGCAGTGAGTGAGTTGAGTCAGTGCTTGACGAGCCGCGTAGGAGCGCCGTGCTAGTGAACGGACGAGAAGACTGTGTACGTGCATCGGAAGAGTGTACGTAACTGTGAGCATGTAGTGGAACTGTAACGGACGAACTCGTGAATCGTAATTGTGTGCATTACGTAATTCTGTGTAATTGGCAAGTGTTCAACTGTAAGTCGGTGGAAATAAAGAACATTTTGAGTTTGTGCAATTGGACTTTTAATTTCGAGAACCCACAAAGTCACAATATATATGAAAAAATTGTGATTTTCTCATGCCTATGTTTTTCTACAAGTATCTCAGGGAATCATGAAATCGATTGCTTGGAGACTTCCGGTGTTGTTTCCAATATTGAAAATGAAACTGCAGACCAATAAATCTTAATGGTTTGTCTAAACTTTTATAGAAATGCCTTTATAAAAGTAGGTATGAGAATTCTTTTCACTATGCCGTAATTGCTGTAATTCTGTTTGAATGAATGGGAAACTCTTACTATACTGGTCGCCAAACTAGAATGTGATTGACAGTTATACCTTGTTTCACGTAAGCTTGCCCGGTAATCTCTTAACGGTCACGTGACCTCATCTCCTCTCATTGGCTGCTGTTTGGTACAGACTGTTTTGCGGTAAAAATTAGTTCGTTATTTAACGTGGTGATATATCTTTATATGTTGAAAGAGAATTGTCAAATATTTACTTTCATAACTGTTTCAATTAAATATATTACGCAACAGAGTTAATTTATCTGAAATGCATGTCAATTCTTAAACAAAGTAAAGAGGAGGTTCCTTTGCATCTACGCCTGCCTTTCTGATGACACAATAGCACGTGCTTTAGCAGTAGTGAATTATATATTTGTTTATATTTGTTTATATGACTTTTATCACTGACCTTGTTCTGAACTGGATTAGTCATGTATTGTCATTCGAAGGTGTACTGTGCGCGTTCGAGAGATACGTTATTTTATCCATCGTTTATTGCGCATGTACTTATTATACGTATAATGGCAGAGTCTACCGCCAGTTTTTCGCTGAAGCATCGTAAGGGTAAACCATTACAAAGCGGTGAAAAAAGAATTGTGTTGCATGTGTTTAATGCATTCAGAGAAGAATCCGTCTTTGTCAGTGAGGGAAGTCAAACAGTTGTGCTCCGAACTTACAGGTGTGAGTGTTAGGTCCATAGGAACATCACGATGTGAAGTTGAGAAAACAGGAAAACTTACCACTCCAGGCAAATGCAGGAATAAAGAAAAGTGCGTGCTCGGAGAATGCGATGAGTTCGTTAAAACTGCTGTACGTCGTCATGTGCATAGTTTTTTCTTTAGAAACGAACTCCCTAACATAAATAAAATTTTGTCTGCTGTAAATGAGGATGCAGATTTACCAAATTTCAGCAGATCTAGTCTGTATAGATTGCTTATGCAGCTGGGGTTTGTGAATGAAAAAAGGGGCAAGAAAAATGTACTGAGAGACAGAGGCGATATTGCTGTGTGGCGAAGACGTTATTTAAGGACAATCAGACAATACCGGGATACAAATCGCAAAATATACTACCTAGACGAGACTTGGGTGAATGAAGGGCTTACGACAAGGAAACTATGGCGTGACTCGACTATTAAGACTGAAAGACAAGCATTTTTGCAAGGTATGTCTTCTGGTTTAAAAAATCCCAGTAGAAAAGGCCGAAGACTGATTGTCACTCATACAGGAAGTGATAGTGGTTTTGTGGAAGATGGTCTACTGCTGTTTGAGTCAAAGAAAACCGGTGATTATCATGAAATGAATGGACATGTGTTTCAGCAGTGGTTTGCGAGTGTGTTAGCATAACTGGAACCAAGCAACATAATTGTGATGGACAATGCTCCTTACCACAGCGTTCGTGTCGAAAAGAAACCAAATACATCCTGGAAGAAACAAGACATTATTGAGTGGCTGCGTGCAAAAAATGAAGTTGTAAATGAATCCCTTATTAAGGCAGAACTACTGGAACTTGTAGTAAAGCATGCCAGCGATTGCGATAAATACGTAATCGATGAAATGGCAAGGTCAGCTAGTCATTAGGTACTCAGGCTTCCACCATCTCACTGGATTTTAAATCCAATTGAGCTTATTTGGAGCCAAATTAAAGGATTCGTAGCGAGAAACAATATAACATTTAAGGCCCAAATGACCTTGTTGTCGACGGGCCCTTAAACACCACACACACTATAACATTTAAGTTGCATGATATCAGGCCATTGCTTGCCACAGCATTTTCGGAGATCAGCCACGAAACATGGAAAAAGGCTATTCATCATGTGCTCAAAGAAGAAATGAAAATGTGGGAGCTGGATGGCATCGTCAACAACGTAATAGAGAGCATAATTATAAACCCTAAGGAGAGTTCCGACAGCAAAACTGTTACTGCAGAATCAGAATCCGAATCCAAGATGGAGGGGATTACTCCATTACCAGATTCTCCATAACACGTGAGTTCAGTTTCATTATAAACTTGTATTTTTGCATGCCTTCATATCCTTATTTGCATGATTTTAGCTATCTTCCTGGCATTTGACGTTTACTGCAGTTTTAAATGTGACGGGAAGGCACCACCTATGGCCTATGGCGCGAAAGCATTAGCCAATTAGGATGAGGGGGAAGGTAGATGCATGCGGAGTGACACATGTCAGCGGGGCAAGGTTATAAGAAACAGGGTATAGTAAGCACATGGAATAACGGTCTAAATAAGCGGGAGGGGACGATTACGTCATAATGGTTGTCATAGTAACCATTAGAAGGACCAATTAGAGTCGAGATGTTTCCATGACAATGTTAGACGCTAAACCTTGGTTGCCAATATTCTAATACGTTAAATTAAATTAATTGGGAGTCGATTAATAACACAAAACAACACTCACTTTTAAATTTTCCCGGAACCGGTTTCTGAGGCCTTCCCTCTATCTTCAGCCGGACATCGACTTGTTCTCATTGGTGTAGCTGGCAATATTTTGTCATCGGTCTCCTCTGGTGGCGGTTTGAGGAACTTGCTGAACAAATCTTTCTGGGGGATGTCGAAATTGAACACCTTGTTCCTATTTTTTGAAATAAAGATTTGTTCCCATGTGGACAGTTCTTCTTTTCCTGTTGTATGTTTTAGTAATTTTGGTTCTGGATTTATGTTGTGGTTTTTTTCCCAAAAATGCGTGGCAACTGCTGATTTTTCTAATTGTTTGTATTTTATGTTCCTAAAGTGTTCCTTTGCTCTTGTTTCTAAATTTCTTTTGGTTTTTCCAATATAAATTTGACTACAGTCACAGCATTCAATTTGATATATACCAGATTTTTTGTTAGATGGAATGGCATCTTTGATGTTTGAGCAAATTAGGTTTTTTAAGGAGTAATGGTTCACTGGAGCTGGTTGAATGTTTTGTTTTTTGAAGACTTTTTTGAATTTATCAAAGGCCCATGGATGGTAAGTGAATTTTTTGAAGATCATTTTAGTTTCTGTAGCTGAGAGGGTTGTGGTTTCCTTTAGTAGTTTCTTCTTTTTTGCTAAGTTCACTTTTTTGTCTACTAGTGATTTGGGAAAGTCATTTTTCTGTGCTATTTCAATAATTTTGTTGTATTTTATTTTGTATTCTTCTGTTGTGAGAGGGATGTTGACCAGTCTGTGTGCTAAACTATTAAAGATTGCCTGTTTGTGGGATCTTGGATTGTAGCCATTAGCTTTTATGTAGTTGTCTGTCTGTGTTGGTTTTCTGTAAATGCCAAAGTTTATTCTATTTTTATTTCGGATTATTTTTAGATCTAAAAATGGTAAATACTCGTCTTTTTCAACTTCTACAGTGAACTTGATGCTTTTTTCTTGAATATTTAAAAGTTTTAGTGCATCACTGATGTGTTTTTTTGGCACTATGGCAAATATGTCATCTACATATCTTTGCCAGAGTTTGAACATCCATGGGAAACCTTTAGTGATCCTTATTTCTAGTGCACTCATGTACAGATCGGCCAGGAAGGGTGATAAGGGGTTGCCCATTGCTAAACCAGAAGTTTGATGGAAATATTTTGTTTGAAACTGGAAGAAATTCTGTTCTATGCATAATTTGGTAAGTTCGATGTAATCTGAAATTTCCAGTGATGACATTCCAAGTGATTTGAGCCATTTTTCTATCAATGTTGGGAGTTGTTTAACTGGTATGCTGGGAAACAGTGATTTAACGTCAAATGAGACTACTGTGTCTTCTTCATTTAGTTCTGTATCCTTAATATTTTCTATAAGTTCATAGGTGTTTTTGATGCTTAGGCTATCGAATTTTGGAAATGAGTTGAATTTGTTTGTTAGCCACTTTGCATGTTTGTATGTTGTTTGGCATTTTTGGGAAAAAAACCACAACATAAATCCAGAACCAAAATTACTAAAACATACAACAGGAAAAGAAGAACTGTCCACATGGGAACAAATCTTTATTTCAAAAAATAGGAACAAGGTGTTCAATTTCAACATCCCCCAGAAAGATTTGTTCAGCAAGTTCCTTGAACCGCCACCAGAGGAGACTGATGACAAAATATTGCCAGCTACACCAATGAGAACAAGTCGATGTCCGGCTGAAGATAGAGGGAAGGCCTCAGAAACCGGTTCCGGGAAAATTTAAAAGTGAGTGTTGTTTTGTGTTATTAATCGACTCCCAATTAATTTAATTTATACAACAACACTGTTTTCAACACTTCCATGAAAGGATTTTTATTCTAATACGTGCTTAGCATGGACTGCAGGTGAGCGAGTTATGCAAACGCTGCAATAAACAAATTACCTTGGTTTTTGTTTCTCTTCTGATAATGCTGCGTAAACAGAAATGCCTTCACGTATACATATGTTGTTATTTTATATAAGGTTACAACAATGATACTGTACTGGCAATTTCCTTTGCATTTTGTGACAATTTCCCTTGGTTTATGTGTGTGTGTGTGAGTTCGTGTATCTGTGCGTGTGTTGTGATCATTTGCAATTGTGTTTTAATGAATGTTTAATTATGTCTAAAATAGTGACAAGCAAAAACCTAAATGTGCTCGGGAACCAAATAAAACTATATTTGGTAAAGTTATTCCAATTAAAGGACAGGCACGGGAAATATGAGTAATATGCTTCATGAGAGAATACTTCGAAGAGGAGAAATTGAAAGGGGAGCCTATTATTCCATTCTCTTAGGTACTTGATAGGACTTCACGTGCTGTAGGTATCAGTAAGAACACTATGATTAAGATTGGGAAAGAAAAGTATTTTAAAGAAGAAAGTCAGGCATCAGGGTGTAAATTAGAAACTCCCAGAAAAAGGTATGTAGGCAGCATTTCCCCACTTCAATAAGCATCAAAATGTCACAGGTATGCCTCTTATGTTACGATGATCTTTACATTGATGTGTTCTTGCATGTTCTAGCATTTGTATATAGAGCCACGACATTTCTACTATCTTTGTGTACAGTATCACAATAATAATGATAATAATAATAATAATAAATACCCATTACAATCGCAACTGAATCACTTTCGCATGCATAATCCTATCGCGCTCTCCACGTGGCAGCAATAAGTGGCAACGTCGCCTCTCTCTCCATACGAAATGTCAATCACTTTCTAGATTAGCGACCAGTATAAAAGGCTGTGCTTTATTATTTGTTCTTAGTCGACAATGAAGCATTTAGGGTTTTTATTACAAAAACTAGGATTCTGTAGCTTTAGCTTTTAATTAATTTTTGTCCTGTGCTTTGTATCTTTCTGACACATCATCACATTGCTGTGATGAACTTTTGAATTCCTTATCTTTCCAACAATCGTTTCTATTAAGGAGACACATCTGTGCAAATTGGCCCAGAACTTACAACAATCCCAAATTTAGACATACTTCAATAATAATAATAATAATAATAATAATAATAATAATAATAATAATAATAATAATAATAATAATAATAATAATAATAATAATAATAATAATAAGTTTTTCCCCTTGCAGCACTACAGAAAAAGTCACATGACTATTTAAATAACATTACACCTGTATCGCAGCTGCTATTATGTAATTTTAACCTCAAATTTCTAGATTCCATATTTTCTACATTTTCCTAACTTCAAAATGTTCCACAGGATGCAGTTTTCTATTAATCTGTATGAAATTCTAAACATGCCTGTAAGGGCAACTGCATAATAAGTGTACCCATTTACATTTGCTGTGTTTTTGTTATTTGTAATGAAAAAAGGATTATAATGCTTACTTCTTACTGAAAACGCGTAGGAAAATAAAAATTGTTAAATAGGTATGATTATTTTTTTCCCTTTGTTGATATGGCGAAGACAAATATTTCACATAGGTACAGGTCATTAATAGGTTAAAATGGGCAATATGTGGGGCATTTTGAAAATCGCCTTTAATTTAGACATAAACTGTTAATTCCTCAGAAACTATTGTAACTAGAAAGCTGAAACTTGGTATTATTTCATTCTTGATTGACCACAAAAATAAATGGCATAAATTTGAAACATATTTAACAAAAGCTTCAGATAATTCAATTTTCATCCTCCCAAACCCTGTTTTTGTTTTCTGACATAGTTAATTACTCCACACCTTTCTGCACATTATGGTTCTTACTTAGTGAAGTGAATTTATATATATTTTAATTATACATCTCTTATTTTAACTTGCTGTGGAGCCATTTATGAAATTTGGAATAAATGTAGAACTATTTCGCCTAGGGAACCGCAAAATATGTTTTTGCAGTATATGATTGTCATTTTGTTATAGTGCATTTTAAGAGCCATTTTACTAAAATTGTGTATTTTTAAGTGTTTACTTCGTAAATTTTTAGTGCCTTATTGCCTGCCTATTTCACACATTTTTAGTGCCTATAAATCCATGCCGTTGTCATAACAAAGATTCTAAGCTGTAGCCTTTATCACCCAAAGGCATAATCTTTTGCATTTCACTTAGCATTGCACAAACACTAGAGTTCTTCCATATTCTGGAGTCCTGAAGTGACCCAGGCCATTCTGTTGCTATACTAGTGAACCACTACTCTGCATTACACATAGCTTGAATACTGATCCAGGCATACCCTTTTCTGTTGACCTATTTGTCTCCATTACTTGCAGGTTTAGGTTTTGTCCAAGACACTGGTAACATACGGAAACTTAAATTTTTCCATCCATTCAGTTTTTGCTGCTGCAGTGCCCTGAGGTGTCAGTGCAGAGCAAATCAAAGTATTACCTCTATCAATAATTTAGTCCACTTAACATTTTGCTCACTGAATCTATACAAAGACTTAAGATTTTCACTAAGAGTAAGTTCACATACGTTGTAGTATTTTTCATGTAGCATAAAACCTGGTAAATGAACCATGCCTATGATCTGAGCAACGCTGAGTTTGCTACTTACATATCTCCTGATTTTCAAAGTACATCCTTCACAATGAAAATGGATTGAATGAATGTGAGGATTTCCTTCTTAATGAAGCAGGAGGAGGTGCTGTGCTTTACTCATATGGCTCTATGATTCTTATCATAATAAAAAAGAATACAAACCTCCAAATTCAAGCTCTTTAAGAAGAGACCTATTTCTTGGTTAAAACATCATACCTCCTTTGATGAAAATAGCACCAGAACAAAATTTTAATTCTAGCCAACAAGGCTACTAAGAAAACATTTTTGATTGACCAAATGTGCCTGAGCTTCACCAGAAGACTCCCTACCACCCAGAACTGACTCCCATTGAATTAATATAGGCAGATGTCAAACAACAGGTTGCTAGCGAAATGTAATTTTTAAAATAAGCTGAAGAAATGTTCCACCAAAAATTTGAGCAAAAACGGCCAAGTGGATCAAGCTGAACAGGAGTACTGAGAAAAAGATGATCCAATGGAAGAAAGATTTTGAAAGAATAATAACTGAATACTGAGATAGAAAGCAGTGATGGGGGATGACCATGATAATGATTCCACAGAAAATGAAGATATGTTAGGCATACAATTAAAAACAAAACTATTTACTCAAATGGCACTGGAGTGGGTTTCCTCTGGGTCCACAGTTTCCCCCACCATCATTCTACCAATTGCTCTATGATTCATCTCATCATCCTACGAGTTGGGCCGATCCCACAACCCTGGTATCTCAGATCAAATGGTTCGGCTCCCTCGCCCTGAGGTATCCCTGAGTGACCCTAACACCAGCGTTGATGAGGATGGGAGAAATAAAACAAAAAAAAATTTTACTCAGTGCAAAATGTGTACAATGAAACATTAATGATACTATGGTATTTAATTTGATGGTGAGTGTTCAATTTCCCTATGTAAATATCGCAAGATAAACAGCCCGATGGTGCTTGAGAGGACGGTGACATCACATTGAGATATTGCTGCTACAGAAAGCAGGTAAGTGACTTGCATTAAAGCTTCCATTTAAATATTCCAGTGTCAAAAAATGGCTGCAAATTGTAGCTGCAATTAACCTTGCATCCTCAGCTATTTTCATTCTAAACCCGTTTCTAATTCTCAATGAAGATAGCACCATTGTATTCTGACATCAGACACCAACTTGAAAGAAACAAACTCTATCCACGACTTATGGGTCATCAGCCTCGAAGCGTGAGATGAGGGTCCTCAGTTTCCAAGTGTAGGCAAGATATGGAGAGCCCTCAGCCTGAAAGCTTTGCCAAGATACTGAGGGCCCTAAGCCTCAAAGTGTAGCCAAGGGATATTTTTATTTAACAAAAAAATTGGCTACAAAGAGAAAGAAAGACATAACCAAAACATCAGTGTAGCTAAAATCCAATTACAGCTTGGCCAGTCATTCTGATTTTAGCACTGCCATTATGACTGTGTTTCAGTCTGACATGGGACAACTCTCCTATAAAACACAAAGCAAAATGGGCAGATGGAGGGATCACATCCTTTCAGAGAATCAACATCTACCCTGACATAAATAATTGGTATTTGCATTACTATTTCTAAATGCTTTGCTTTTCAAATTTGCCATGGATAAAATCGTTCTGCCACCTGCAGCATAACTATATACTATTTTTGCCTCCAGCCAAGCTGTTTATACCTGCTCTACGCAAGTCCAGGAGAATACTTCATTTGTCATTTAGCTTATTTCAATAACTGATTTTCTTAAGGGTATCTTCTAGGACCTAAATGAATTGAAGGTGAGTGTAGGTCCTCAGGCTGCATATTGAAGTGTATGTGTGTGGACACGACTACCATTGTTATATTAAATCTTACAATGACAAAATATACGACACATTCTTTGAATAATAATAGAAAGAGAGGTCTTGAGGAAGGCAGTACAAAATGTTTATTAATATTTTTACTATAAAAAGTTTAGGAGTACCAATTCAGGCAAAAAAAAAAAAAGGCTGATGTTTTTTATATGACGCGAGATTAATGGTGTCATCGGTGACAAATCAGGAAGCTAATTAGCAAGCACTTTCGTAAATGAGAAAGTGACGGAGAATATGTACCAACACAACGTATTTCTGAATAATTTGCTTTTCTTAGGGGCATTTGAGAATACATTGACAGACCATCTGACGGTCTACACCGGTGCCATACGTGGCACTCAACACGTGTATCAAATTATACTAACCTGAGCACTGATGTAAGACAAACGTTCACTTATTTCTGCTTCCGCAGCAAACAGAAAACTCTTAACTGCGCCTTTCCCATTGTTCTGTAAAGTTATCTTATGCATAAACTTTGCTAACTGAGAAGCCAAATCCAAAGACCGATCAACGTTTTTCAGCAGTAAATCGTGGTTAATAGCCTCATAGGTGGCTGCATCACGCTCACCAATTAGAAAACTTGATATAACTGTAAATAAGAAAATCGTACGCGTGCTCATCTTACTTAAAATAGTTTACAAACACCGGCTATTATATAGAGATATAACGTGGTCTTTCCTTCAAAAAATTCCAAATTATTTCACCACTATTCTTCCGCAAGAGGGCGAAGTTGTGAACAGTGTACACATAACGTATGCAAACATAGTCGCCAACATTGTAAAAAAGAAAACAACAAAGTAAAAAAGAGAGAAGCTATTTTCTTCGCAGACAAATCACAAACGCACACTGCAGATCGAAAATTGAAAACGAGGAGACAAAATGAGTTAATAGGTCGATAGGCATTTATGAGTTGCACTGACTAAGAGCTCGTTTTTTCTTACATTAAAATACATTCACATTAGGTGCGTGTTTGTGTTTTTTAATGTTATATAATTTATACATGAATTTGTAGACAATAATGGGTAGCAGGTAGTTTTGTATTTTGTAAGCAGACTGTAGGTGAATAAAAGTGAGTGAAAGCAACGTAAATTTGGCTGTTTATTGTAATTCTTCCTCGTTTTAAAGGAGAGTCAACATGAAAAATTCAATGCCATGGCCAGGATTTGAACCATGGATCTCCTGGTTTCCGTCCAGTCGCTCTACCCCATTCAGCTAACATGGCCAACTTGCCGTCATGACACTAAATTCTCCATTTGACTCGTATATTTCCCCGGTAATCCATTAGGGGCTCTCGCATTCGAGATACACCGTTTGTGGCGACTTAATATTGTAAGTACTTGAGTCCCAGGCTTCATCATTTAACTCTTGTTATTTTAGTTAATTGATGGAAATTAATCATTTCTTCATACTAGCCATATATAGGCTAAGGTTTTTGATCGATAGAGTCAGCATGAAAAATTCGTAGCCGATCAATTAACGAAATTAACCAAAGGCGACAATTCCAAGCAACCTATAATCCGTACACTATAAGACGAAAGTAAATGTCAAAGAACCACGTGACGGAAATAAGCGCATTGTTTAGTGATTTTAATATTCTGGTATTGTCCATAAAATAGGTCAGCATTTATTAAGGTTCTTACTTTACCGGTGGATAGAGTCAACATGAAAAACTCAATGCCATGGCCGGGATTTGAACCACGGATCTACTGGTTTCCGTCCAGTCGCTCTTAACCTTTGAGCTACCATGGCCAACGTGCCTTCCTGACATTAAATTCTCCAGTTGACTCGTATATTTCCCCGGTAGATCACTATGGGTCAACATGACGAATTCAATGCCATGGCCGGGATTTGAACCACGGATCTCCTGATTTCCATCCAGTCGCTCTTAACCTTTGAGGTACCATGGCCAACGTGCCTTCCTGACATTAAATTCTCCAGTTGACTCGTATATTTCCCCGGTAGATCACTATGGGTCAACATGAAGAATTCAATGCCATGGCCGGGATTTGAACCACGGATCTCCTGATTTCCATCCAGTCGCTCTTAACCTTTGAGGTACCATGGTCAACGTACCGTCCTGACATTAAATTCTCCAGTTGACTCATATATTTTCCCGGTAGACCACTATGGGCTCTCGCATCCGAGATACACTGTTTGTGGCGACTTACTATTGTAAGTACTTAAGTCCCAGGCTTCATCATTTAACTCTTATTATTTTAGTTAATTGATGGAAATTAATCATTTCTCCACACTAGCCGTATATAGGCTAAGATATTTGATGGATAAAGTCAACATGAAGAATTCAATGCCATGGCCGGGATTTGAACCACGGATCTCCTGGTTTCCGTCCTTTGAGCTACCATGGCCAACGTGCCTTCCTGACATTAAATTCTCCAGTTGACTCGTATATTTCCCCGGTAGACCACTATGAGCTCTCGCATCCATCAAATATCTTAGTCTATATACGGCTAGTGTGGAGAAATGATTAATTTTCATCAATTAACTAAAATAATAAGAGTTAAATGATGAAGCCTGGGACTTAAGTACTTACAATAGCAAGTCGCCACAAACGGTGTATCTCGGATGCGAGAGCCCATAGTGGTCTACCGGGGAAATGTGAGTCAACTGGAGAATTTAATGCCAGGACGGTACGTTGACTATGGTAGCTCAAAGGTTAAGAGCGACTGTACGGAAACCAGGAGATCCATGGTTCAAATCCCGGCCATGTCATTGAATTTTTCATTTTGACTCTATCCATCAAATATCTTAATTAGCCTATATACGGCTAGTGTGGAGAAATGATTAATTTCCATCAATTAACTAAAATGTTCAAGTTGTTGTTATAATATATAATTAACATAATAAAGTGTTTACAATAAGAACAGTGGCTCTCAAAATTTAAAAAATGCACTGGTTTATGTAACCACAAAGATGACAGTTAAATTCTGGTGGCGGCATTGCGTTTTACATGCGCACACGCAGGTACTACCTTAACCAATGACATACAAGAGGCTTAGCTCATAGGGGAATGCGGAGTAATATTTTATTCTAACAGTGAATAGATTATAATACGAATAAATTACTCTCCAATTCCATTTCCCTGTCACCCTCACTTTCCAGCTTCCAAGCTGCATTCAAGAAGGTTTCCTTTGACTGTGCCCTAGAAATCTCTCATCTGCCAGCGCCCGTTCATCTTCGGCATCCCTCCAACATTCCCTATAGTAGCGCGGTTGCTGTGATATGTGTATATAAGGGCGCCCAACTGCAGCGGTTATCAGCAAGAGGTTGCTCTGCATAACCACGTTAAACCTACTTTTGATTTCATATCCACATTTAATAATTCTGTCTTTACCTAGGAAGGGGTTTCAGAGGACGGGAGCATCAAACGATGGCCCACACTTCCAGCTATATTGGTGTGCATTAAATGAATTTCTCCTCCAATAATAAAAGCTAAAATAAAAAACAAACAAATGCATAATATTAGCTAAACACTCCGCTCAAAATCCTTCATCTTCCGAGGTACCAGAGAACTTTTTGCAGCATTTTCGTACAGGTTAGTGATTGAAATTCACATACCATACATAAATACAGATTTATTCCTATATCTTGACAGAAATCCTGCATGGTAGGAATTAGTAACAGCTGTGGTGACGATAGCGGACATACCGCGAAAATAGCTCACACATGTAAGCTTACGAGAGGGGAATTCACTGCACAACCTGACTAAAAGCAACGGTTAGCTTTTATGTGGCAAAGCGCATTCTCGAAAATCTGTGTAGCCAATGTTGCAGCTCACCTAAATTAAGAGAGCGACTCCACTGATCCCAAATAGCGATTCGCGGTCTTCATCCTCTACCTGATGATGTTGTTCTGGCCATCTTCATCATCTGCATGCTGATCTTGTCCTGCTTCGTATCTTCTTCCTGTTGGCTGTCACTATAAATGTTGTCACCATTTAAGTAACAATTAATTACTCTCCAGTAACCAGAGGTCCCTCGGTTCTAATACCTGCCACCTCAGCTTTCCTTACATGTTTACATGCTTCTTACCATTCTTCCACTGTGATTGATTTCATTCTTGCATCTGCAAGTTGTATTACATCATCACATCTGAAGTATACACTATGTTTGGAAAGCAATTTTTTTAGCATGGCCCATATTAGTCCTATGGAGTTCGATTCCTGGTGGTATAAAGATAATCTTAGAACAGTATCATTATGCCCTTTAAATATGTTGTCTATTTTATAGAAAGGTGCTAGTTTTAGGAGTAGGATAGGCTGATACATTTCAGAGTTCCTTAGGTTCGTAAAAGTTTAATTCTGAACCAGGGGCGGCCGGTGAGGTATTGTATTGATGGTGCCATAAATAAATAAGGGTTGTTAAAGAATAAATATGTGCACCAATTACGAACGATTGAGGTAATCTTATCAATAATCCATCCTATTTTATAATATACTGTACCAAACAGAACGTGCAGAACAATCTTAGAAATGCCTTTGAATACTGATGACTGGCTGAGATGTACTTGAAGTTCTTTATCCAACTCCGCACTAAACTGAATGAGCTCACGAAAAAGAAACCTTATTTTGAGAGGCTTCAGATTCGTCGTGTCCCCTAAGAGCCAGTTCCAAAGCACCACAGAACCGAATAGAGTTTATATTTAAGTTCAATATATACCTGTTCTTGTATACTTGTTTGTTATGGCCGTTGACTCTTTGCCCATACTGCGAATCTAAGTTGTCCTGAATATTGGTTTTGCCTAGAAATGAAACGCTCAGAACTTTGTCCATGTGTTGTTTCGATGTTTTATGCATTTTCATTTTAGACCATAAATGCCCAATATCAGCTGTTCCAGTCTTACACCAATGGACATCTCCCCCAAATAACACACAAGGAAAACAAAAAACTGCATTGTTTTCATCACAGCCGCAAACCCATTTGTTCTTTTGATAAATATCTGGATTAAACTTACGGCGTCGATTTTTTGTTTGCTGCTGCAGATTCAGATTTGGGAGTAGCCTACCCATTGTTTTTATCTGAATTCTTTCCACTTAGAGTCCTGTTACTAAATGGAGTTTTCAGTAATTTACTCACCTTGTTCATGTTCGTAACTTTACTGTGAAGTTTAACTTAAAGAAAAAACACTGAACACTGTTTTAAAAATCCATGCTCACGATGAACTACAGCATTACAAGAGCACATACAGAACTACTCTACCATTGTTTTGAAAACATGTGTCCAACACATGCTGGACGCGCGGGTTTTATGTTCTACCAACAAAACTGTTGCTGTGAAATATGCACATATTGAAATAATGTCTCTTAATTTTAAAATCTAATACTATATTCACATTGAAACCAAATTAATTTTATTTATAAAGATATCTGTGTGTTGTGCTTCTACAACTGATTTCATTAAGAATTAATTTGCGTTTTGAAGTTCTTCAGCATTAACTTGCAGTAGGATGGTGACACTGCATTAATAGCGCGAAATGTATTCTTACCATTGTCTTTCGCTAGGTGGCAGGATCGTGGTTCTCTGAAGTCCCGTGTTTTACTGCACTCTAACGCGCAAAGCGTAAGTTATGCGCCAGAGAAATCCCGGCACTACCTTCTCTGACCTCCTCCCATAAGGAGCCGTGTTTAAGCAGACATCTTAGCCCCTAGACCTAACACAGGCTTTTGTGAGCGTAGACGGTGCCGTTCTGGAATCGGCACCAAGCTACGGAAAACAACCAAGAGAGAGCGCTGGTGTTCAACGCGCCTATTGAAACGAGGGAGCAACTACTCATAAACAATTACTTTTGCGCAATTCTTATACACTTCTCTTTCTTTCGCTTTGATACAGATGGTGCCATGGCACAGCGGCACTAGCTCAGAAGCCGCCCCTGTTCTGAACTCATTTTCAGTCATTTTGCGTCTGTGAAGCCAGGAACACGTTTGCTTGCTTCTAAAGCGCGACTGTGGATGTTTTTTTTTCGATTTGAATATCATGACAAGGGGCGTTATCTATAATAATCACAGATCTAGAAGTAAGGATAGGAATGAGGTTTTCTAGGAGACATTTTGTATAATTGTTATAATTTATACTATCCTGGTAATATTCACTGTACTTGTTGAGCTTTAAATCGTAAACAGGCATTAGGAACACCATTCTGTCCTCCTCCAGCATGTACGATTACCAACTGCTGCCCTTTTGAAATCATAGCAAAGAGTCCCTGTAGTGAGTTCACTCCAAGCATATGGCAATTTATGTGCTGAATTTACCTAAGTTTCATCCACAATAACCATATTGCGACCTTCATTTGCATATCTCCGAATCTTTCGCATTGACTTAAGTCTTTCTGCCAGTATAGTACGATGGTACATTAAGATTTGTCTTTGCCCTCGGTTTTCTTGCATCTACATAAATCATAGCTTCAAAAGAATTCATCTTCATATTGTGGCATGCCTTGGAAGTCACTGGAATGTTAAAGCATAACAAGTTCTTTCTTCATATTTGGTCTTTCTTTGTGTCATGTAAAAATTATTCAGAGTTCCAGTAACTACTTCATTAAATCCATCCAAATTAGATAGAGCGGATGTTCCTGAGTTTGTATACCCGGAGTACAGAAGGACGTTGTTGCACCGGAATAAATGTTTTTGTTTCCTCAATAAATCTATTAACACTGCTTTCGGACACTTCTGCTGCATCTTATTCCTCCTTCCCGGACTTTCATAGTAGACGAAGAAATATGTTCCTTTGTAGTAAAAGCAGGCGTTAAACACTACACTTTGTAATAAACCTATAGACATTGCTCTTCCGGTACTTTCGAATGTAGCACCTTATTTGCTAATTTTCTGTTAGGAGGCGCCAATTCTAAATACTTTCCTGGAGCCAGGAGACACGGACATTTTAAAACACGCTATAGTATAACCAAATAACTACGCAGTTGTTCACTTGCTTGCAACAGACATGCGAACGTCCTGAAATGGACTCGTCCAAATATCATTGAACATTACTCTTTTTCTGTCAAGATATATAAACACGTTTGTACTAAGGAGAGGCGGGTTTGGAGTCACACAACAATCTGACACTCTTCCTTGAAACTTCAATCGACTGACATGGGCTCCTGCAGGAAAATTGCTCCCAAACGGAATTCGCCCGATGTTAACACCAATTAGAAGATGAATTAAGATAAAAGCTGGCCATCTCAGGTAATTGGCCCCACTTCGTTCTTCTTGTCCGCCGCCTAACCTCAGCTCCAGAACGCCACTGTTGGTGTGAACGGGACCTATAGATCTATGTTCCTGTTGCACCAAATTTAAAGGAGCCTTCAACAACGAAGCCCACTAGGATCCACTCCGCTCGAGGACCAAATCCGATCCCTAGTCAGCTAGTCAGCCACATGGAACTGCATTCAGCCTTGGCGTCCAGCTTGCCATTATTAGAACGGTTGCTTCTAGTTGATAACTGTAGACAAAACCAACTAAATAATTTCGCCTCCACTCTGGTTTTGGGCACACAGGGGACTCCTGCGCCTCCCTGCCAACGTGCCACTACTGTATTGCATCCAGGTTAATGTTGACCGCTATCAGCACCATATTTTTCACCAACGCTGTTTCTACAGGGATCAGTCACTTTACCGAGCGGGCACTTTGTCCTTCCGCATCCCCAGAGAAAGGCAATGCCGCTAAGGCACACACCTCAACAAATGACGCCACCATCATCAACTCATTAACAACGCAGCACATCACCATCGATATCTTGAGCTAAGAAAACCGGCGCTTACCCGACTGTCTAGGACTTACATTAACTGTTTCTGAGCCAAGTGGCAGCTGAAAGATCTAAAGGGCATTTGCCCAGACAATCAGATGCCAAGGCATCCTCATCACGAGATCATACCGGTGAAGAATCAATTCGACAGCACAGGACCACAACCGACGTCGTTCTTACAGCCCTGGAATACAGCTCTTTCATCGGGAAGAAGCCCAGACCAATTACGGCAAGCTCTTTAAAGTTCGAATGAAGTGGCGATGCCTAAGGAACATCATAGTTAACCGTTCTTTACCCATTGACAGCTTTTAACTTTTATTGCTGTGGAATGGGCATTTCGTTATAGTGGTAACCTATAACCGCCCCTTTCACCCGATCCCGAACATAAGAAGTCCACATTTTATCTTTTGTTTGACTAACACCGTACCATGCGGTACGATGCCAACATTACCTTAGGTTTCCATTCTGCATTCCTAAGCTATTCACATCCAGTGGAGGATTACGTATTAGTGGCACAGATCTCTAGTGCCAAGACCCACACATCATACTGTACCCCTTTTTAACATCCTCCAAAGTATATTATATTGGACAATGAATGAAATGCGTAAACTGAAGCTCAGATGAGCCCAGGGACTATGGGGTTTAGAGTTACACAACATTCATATTTCAGGATAAGATAAAACCGCGAGAAAAAATGTTATCCAGATAACTCACCCTATTGAAGATTCGAACTCAGGACTTTTGAAAGCGAGGTAGACCCGCTACCACTACGATAAGAATGCGTGCATATCGTGACCTCTAATACAATATAAATCAATAATTAGATACTCCCTCCGCTAGAAAAAAACAACAGATTGTACTATCAATAAAGGTGACCTTCTGCACTGAAGGCATATATATATACAGGATGAATTGTCTAAAAGTTGCACTGCAGATGTTTCTACAAGGAAAAGTGCTATTGATGTGTAGTTTTCACAGCATTGTTTGGTAGTTAATTTGGGGCGTTGTTTTAGCCTGTAAACCAATTTTAATAACACTTAGAAGGTGTACTTTAGGAGCAAAAATGCACATTTTTAAATTGAACAATGTCTAATTACATAAAAACCAAGTATACGGTAAATTAGGGTGTTAATGCTGTTTTTCGCAGGATTTTAGTTGCAATAGTTCACGAGATATCCTATTTTGAAACTTTTACTTTCACAATTTGCTACGTGTATTACCTGTGGTAGCTCAAACTAAAGAAAGCCAAAATGGAATGCACTGCCCCTGTGGCTCCTTACAAGTAAAGAGAAATTTTACCTTCAAAGTTTGTTTTCAAAATGACCAACTGCAGCTTCAATATAAGCTCCCAGTCTCCGGTGGTAAGACTGCTGCACACGTAACATTTTAGCGGAAATTTCAGAGTAGGCAGCAGTTACGTTGCTTCATATCATCTAGTGTAATTGGTATGTCCTTGTACACAGCGTTTTTCAGTTCTCGCCATAAAAATATATATAACGGAGTCAAATTCAGTGAACGGACCGGACAAGTTACAGGTCCCTTTCGTTCAATCCATCGATTTGGAAACAATCCGTGAAGTGCAACTGTAGTAATTTGTGCACTATGGGCTGGACAGGCATCATGCTGGAACCACTTCCTCGTAGTCCGCAGAGGAAAGTCTTCTAGCATCTGTGGAAGATGGTCTGTTAGCAGGCTGAGATACTTGAGCGACTTTAGTGTTCCTTCTAATAAAAACGGGCATATGAGCTGGGGATTCACTATCCCACACCACACATTTAAACTTAATGGATACTCACGTTCCATCTGATGAAGCCAACAGGGATTTTCAACACACCAATAGTATCTTTCTGCGGTTTACCTGGCGATGGTTAGTAAATCTGCTTCATCGCCAAAGAAAATACATGATGAATCTGGAGTATCATGTCTTAATGCTCATGTACAAAAGTTAACAAGATTCTCAAAACCGTTTCCATGGAGCTCTTGGTCGAGAGAGTTGTGATAGAGATGGAACTTCTGTCGATGGAGAATGAGAAGTACTCTTGCGTGACTCGTTCCACTTCCACGTGCGATTGTGCGGGAATTCATTTGCGGATCTACTGAAACAGTAGTACCACTACCACTTTTACTTAACTGATTGAAGAGGTTGAGGAATAATTGCCGAGATAGTTGACGTCTATTCGGATATATATCCGTATACACCATACAAGAACGAACTGCGTTCTTCCTACACTCACCGTGTACCATGAGCATATCCGGTTTTTCTGCATTGGTAAATCTCATCTTCATTCACAACCTACTGCTTGAACTATAACTGACTAAAGCATCGCAATGCAAAAATGAACCGCAAACACGTGTAAACAAACCATGCCATATCTATTGATTAAGCCGGTTAAATGGAACATATAATTAATAATAGGTGTGTAAAAGCTCCAAAATAAGGTATCTCGTGAGCCTGTGATGTTTCATGCGGGAAACATCATTAACATTCTAATTTACCATAATTTTTACTTTCTAGTGTAATTAGGCTTTGTTCCATTAAGAAATGCATGGCTTCTCCAAAAATAAGCCTTATAAGTGTTATTAAAACATATCTGTAGGCTAAAACTACGTACACCTAACAGACAAAAAAGCTGGGGAAACCGCATATCAATAGCACCTTCCATTTCGGAAATATTGGCGGTGCAAGGTTTAGGTGACAAGTATAAGGTGTATAAGTGCAAATATACAATGCCCGCCTCGGTAGCGTAGATGGTGTCTGCCTCACGTTCAGGAGGTCCCGAGTTCGAATCTCGGTCAGGGTGAGTTACCTGGATAAGGTTTTTCCCGGGGTTTCCCTTATCCTGATAGATGAATGTCAGGTAACTCTAAGCTCCATAGGCCGCGCCATGGCTCAGTCGTTAGACCCTTTGGCTCTCACCAAGGCGGCCCGGGTTCGATCCCAGGCGACCGCAAAGTGAGATTCGTTGTGGACAACACGGTGCTGGGGCGGGTTTTCTCTGAGACCTCCGGTTTCCCCCGTCATCTCATTCCACCGGTGCTCCACCTTCATCTCATGTATCATCAGTGTCACCGCCTGCGGTGCCGTATGTAGTAAAAGCGGGCGTTAAACACTACACATTTCATTTCTAAGCTCCATGGACCCCGGACTCATTTGAGCCATATTTCACCCATTTCATTCATCGTCCGATATGATTTAACGTTGGAGGACGTAAATTACAATATATAGTACAGAACCAGGCATATAACACATATGTATATCTGGGTTTGTCCGCTTGCTAATAGCAATGTCACAAATGATTCATAATGTTAAGGATACCACGCTTTAATAACCCTTTGTTGTGTGCTTTCTGTGCTTACATAGAGCGCCCACAGGACCACACCTGTGTTTACGTCACGTACAAGGCCGGCTGTCATTCAAGAGACTTGCAGAGAACGAATAAGAGCCAATATTCAGCAGCAGACTGTCGTTTACAAAGTATGAATGGTTTTACGTATGCTGAATTAGCAGACATGTATTTAATTTACGGTGATGCAGGGGAATCTGTTAATGCTGCGAGGGACTTGTATCGCCTACGATTTCCAAATCGTCGTCTTCCTAACAGACGAGTGCATTAAAGACTCCGCGATGCAGTTTCTCTTCGCCCCCATTATAAAGGTAGAGGACCAACTGATAATGCTGAAGCACTACAAGAGGAAGATGAAAGCCACGTATTGTAGAAGAGAGGCCTGGTGTGAGTAGAAGGCGCTTGCCAAGGGACGTAGGTACAAGTTCTTGGAGGGTTCGCCACACATTGCATGATAATCAGCTGTATCCATACCATTGCCAAAGGGTCCAACATCTGCAAGAAGCAGGTTACATAAAAAGAGGGGAGTTCTGTAACTGTTTCTAACAGCAATGTGAAACTGATGCGCAGTTTCCTCGCAACATAATGGTTACATACGAGGCAATGTTTACCTGTGACGGCATATTTAATTTCCACAAAGTTCGTGAATCTGGACGGAAGAGAATCTGAAGGTCATTCGCCGTGGGAATTTTCAACATATAATCGCGATAAATCTTGGGGCAGGGGTCCTCGGAGCTCAGCTACTGGGGCCCTGGAACTGCCTATAACGCTAAAAAGTGTTCATTTACAAGAGGTTTTGCAAACGAAATTACCGGAAATTCTCGAGGAGGTGCCGTTGCATACACGTCAACAAATATGGTTAGTGCACGACGGTATACTTCCCCATATCAGTAGACAAATGCGCTAATTTCTAAATAGTCAGTTCTCAAATCGGTGGATTGGTCGATATGGTCCTGTGTGTTGGCCGCCAAAATACCCCAATCTGAATCCTTTGGGCTTTTATCTCTGAGGACATCTCAAAGTCCTAGTTTACGCAGTCAAAATTAATGATGAATCGTCTCTTAGACAAAGAATCTGGGACGCAGTGGCAAGTTTGGGAAATGACGCTGATGTGTGGGAAAGAATGCGACAGTCATGGCGTTGACGCATAGAAGCTTGTTTTAGAGCTAATAATATACATTTTTCGCACTTGTAGCCGCAAAGTTAAAATCATATGAGCTACACAGCGACATTTTCATTAACATTATTTAACCGGACAGAGTATTATGCATCTGTTTTCCTTCTGGAGTAGTTTTGTGTTATGGCCCTTATTTAACTCTTCGCCGTTGTAAGTGTAATGTAATGTTGCTTGTAGTTGAAGAAACCTCAGAACAAATGAATGTCTGTTGATGATAATGATGTTGTGTTCAATGCATATAAAACAAATTTAAATGAATTACAGTCGGCCATGTCAACGAGCAGAGCGGGACCAGCAGTTTGACCACTTACGTAACCACATGCCTATCAGAGGGAATATCAGCCATTCTAAGAACATCGCAACACTTTCCCCACGAGCGTCACTATCAGAAATGGTGGAAATGCGGACATTACAGGTTCATCACATACACACATACATTTCGAAACAACCTATATAATATTCCTGGGGAAAAACATCATTGTAGAGGTTTGAGGTAACAAACCGTACAGATTTTCAAGTGCCCTGGGTGTCCAAACTACCGCTACTAACTAGCCACTGTTTCCCAGATCTCATAGCCTTAGAGTACCAACGCTGGAACAATCACCTTATGCAGCTGGAGCTTTAAGTGGTAGTACATGATTTTGGACAGCAAGATTAGGTATAGCTGCCACCGGTCAGCGTGCCGTTGTTGCAACCTGCCTTTGACATGCAGGACGAAGGTTAATTTCCGGTCTAACATGATCCCGAGATACTTAGCCGTTTACACACATGGCACTTGACGCCGTAAAACGAATTTCTGCTGCAGCCGGGGGGGCGGGCTCGGGCTTTCACCAGGAGAAACGAAGAGCTCCTCTCCGAGTTAAATGCCATTCGCCATTTTTCGCTCCACCTGTCAATAGCACGAAGCTGGGTCTAAAATTTGACAAAAGCTCTACCTGGTGTTCAGGCTTGTTGCGAAGACTATAAGATCCAGTGACCAAGGAAATGTAGGAGATGGAAAGAGAAAACTTTATGCTCCAGGTGTTCATAGATAAGCCCTTCAAGCCGGGCTGTAGCAAAGGCCTTTTCGACATCAAGCAACATACTACCGTTTAATAACAACAGCAACAACAGTCGTAGTCGTAGTTGAAGTCGAAGTCGTCGTCATCGTCGTCATAATAATGACAATTGATAATTGATAGAAGCTAGAAGCTAGTAGCTAGAAGCTAGAAGGTAGAAGGTAGTAGGTAGTAGGTAGAACGTAGAAGGTAGAAGGTACATGGTAGATGGTACATGAAAGATGATAGATGATAGATGGTGACGGTGACGATGACGATGACAATAATAATAGTGATAGTGATGATGATGGTGGTGATGATGATCGTGATGATGATAATAATGATGATAATAATGATGATAATAATGATGATAATGACGATGATAATAATGATGATAATGACGATGATAATGACGATGATAATAACGATGATAATGACGATGATAATGACGATGATGATAATGATGATGATGATAATGATAATGATAATGATAATGATAATAATAATAACAATAATAATAGTAATAATAAAAACAGTAAAAATAACAGAAATCGAACAAATGGTGGCAGAAAACAGCATCATGTTGTGCGGAGCATAGCGGCCAGTTACGACGAAACAGTTTTCATTAGATTCTGAGATGACCGAGGTCTAGGGAGCAGTATTACTTATGCGGTAATGCCCCAAAAATACGAAGTTGCAATCCAGTGGTTCTAACCATCCAATGAGAGATCACAAAAATTTTTTCTGACAAGAGGAAGCAATCGAGCTCAATTTTCCCTGACTAGAATCTAGGTGTCTTCCCGCTTGTCCTCTACTTATATCTGTTTGTGGATAGCTTTAGGTTCTCTTATGTAAGTCCACCGTCCACCCACTATTTTGCAGTTAATAATACTTGATTTAATAATTAATAATTTATTAATTAATAATTTAATTAATAATAATTTTAATAATTAATAATTTATTGCGGCCAATAGACTCTTACAAGAGCATCTGACACTGTCAATTATCTCTATACAGTCAAAATACAAAATGATCAAAATACATAAGTTATTTACAAAATATAGAGTTGTTTACAAAAGTATAAGTTATTTAAAAAGATCAAAATGCCAAAATTACGTACAAACCTTATTGTATACATAGGTATACTACTCATTTATACTACATACATACATACATACATACATACATATATATTACAGTTCATTTATACTATACAAATATTTTTCAATTAGGTATGATTTTAAGACCAGTTTAAATTTTGAGTCAGAAGTATTCTTAATTACAGATGGCAATTTATTGTATAATATGGCCCCTATTTTAAATGGATCTTTAGTAGTTTGAGTTTTATTCGTGCTCACCCTATGGTAATCAGTTGCTCTCCTCGTATCATATATATGGCAATCTTTATTGAGGATGTTATGTTGCTTTCGGTCTTTTACAAGTATAATGGTTTTGAATACATAGAGTGATACTACTGTTAGGATGTTTTGTGATTTAAATGTATCCCGACAGGTTTGTTGAAAACGAAGGTTGAACATGGTTCGTATGCATTTCTTTTGTACCTTTAATAGCCTGTCCATATTGGTTTTACTTGTTCCCCCCAAATTTCAATACTATATGTTAAGTGTGGGAAGATTATGCCATAATATGCAGTTTTAAGAGTATTGATATTCCCATATTTTGCTAGTTGTCGTAATAGGTAGAGTCCCGAGTTCATTTTATTACAAACCATGTCTACGTTTGTACTGTAGTTTAGAGTATCTTCTATAGAAACGCCCAAAAATTTAAAGTTTCTTACCCGTTCCAAAGGTATATTGTTAATGTTTATATTCAGATCATCGCTTTGAAATGTCATAAATTTTGTTTTTCCTATATTTAACTTTAGTCCATTGTTTTGAAAGTACCGAGATATTTCGCCAGTTGCATTTGTTGTTTTTTCTTCTAAGCTTTCTTCTCCTTCACTCCAACATATAGATGTATCATCTGCATATGAGATGACCTTGCTGTTTACTGGTTCAGGTAAGTCATTAATATAAATCAGAAAAAGTATAGGTCCTAGTATTGATCCCTGTGGTACACCAGATTTCACTAAGTTATATTCTGATTTAATGTGGCTTATAACATCCCCTTTTTTCCAAGTTATTTCTGTACATTGCAAACGATTTTTAAGATATGATGTTAATAGTTTATTAATTTGTCCTCTGAAGCCATAGTACTCTAATTTTGAGATGAGATGATCATGGGATACAGAGTCAAAAGCTTTGGAGAGGTCTAAGTAAATTCCAGCTGTGTTTTTGTGTTTATCTTTTAGTTCCAACAATTTGTGAATATATTCCGCTATAGCTGTGATGGTCGATAATTTATTTCTGTATCCATGCTGAAAATGATTAAGAATTTTATTAGCAATTAAGAAACTATTTATTCTAGCTATTAAGACTTTCTCATACATTTTTCTGAATACTGAAGTTAGAGTTATTGGTCTGAAATTGTTAACATCTGCATATGAACCTCTCTTATGAATTGGTCGTACCACGCTAATCTTTAATACCTCTGGAAATATGCCCTCGTTCATTGAGTAATTTATTAAGTGCACCAGTATAGTCAGCAATTCTTGTTTACAATGTTTTAGTATTATAGGTGATACGCCATCCCACCCAGAGGACTGATGGTTTTTAAAGCTACTAATTACTTTGTCTATTTCTTCAGCATCCGTCTTACGCAAGTACATGCTGTTTATAATAGTTTTGTCTTTACTACCTATGTCAACTGTAGTATTGCCACCAATGTTTAGAAAGAAGCTGTTAAATAATTTACAGATTTCAGAGGGGTCACGTACTACTTGTCCATCCTTGTTCAGACTTAAATTTGAATGTTCTCCTATTTGGGGTTTGAGTCGCTTGTTTATAATATCCCACACTGTTTTTTTGGTATTATCAGAATTAATTATTTTTTCCCCTATTTGTTTTGCCTTTAATTTAATCAGCGCTTTCCTGTATTGTTTTTTTATATTTATTATAGGCATTTGAGTAAGAATTTAATTTAGTCATTTGAAAAAAATTCATACATTGCTTTCATTTTATTTTTTAAATGTGTAAGTTCGGGTGGCAGAGTTAATTTGTTAATTACTTCATGTTTAAGTACTCTTTTGGACTGAGGGCAACTTTCATTGAAGTGGAGAGTAAATACATTTATGAAAGCCTTCCATTTTTCATGTGTATCGCTAGAATTGTACACCTCTGTCCATTCCTCTTTTGCCAGAATGTCCTTTAGTTTTTCTAGGTTATGTTTTCTCGTATCTCTAACATACCTATATACACTTTCCTTAATTTGGCTGAAACAATTGTAGATATCAATAATTTGACCCCTATGGTCCGACACATGAAATTCATTATTTATTGTACAAAATCTACTGTTATTCAGGTTCGTTATAATGTGGTCTATTGTACTGATTGTGTGCTCTGTTATTCTAGTGGGGCCCTGAGAAACAATTTTTAAGTTGAAGCTATTGAGGATATCCTTAAGATTTACATTATCTACATCTATATTAAAGTCACCGAGGATTATTATATTTTGGTTAAATGTAATTTTGCAGAGCATTTTTTCTAGATGCATTAGAAAATCGTGTACACTTGAGTTAGGGGATCTATAAATGTCAATAATGAGTACTTGCCCTAATTCTGTACTGAGTTTTACAGCAGCTACTTCAAAAATCATCTCTTCACTCCCATTTTCTACCCACTCTACCCTATTTACAATAATATCCTTCCTTGCAAACAGCAAGACTCCTCCACTTCTGTGATTTATACGGCAATATTGGGAAACTAAATCGTAATTTACAAATTTTACAAAATGTACTTGCTCCTTCCTTAAGCCATGTTCTGTAAGTATGATAACCTGTGGGTTTATGTCATCTAAAACCGTTTCTAATACTTCAGCTTTGTTGGAAACATACTGTGTATTTTGGTGATATACTCTAAGGGTAGAGTTACTGTGTGGACTGATTTTATTGGCATAGGATGAACACGAATTTACATTATGTCATTGCATACTATCTACTCTCCCATCTGAGTTAAGTACAAGGGTTTTTCTTACCCACAATGGTATTAATTTTTTCTGAGAGGAGTGAACTTAAGTAGCTCTTTCCCTTATTATTTAAATGTAAGCCATGTCTAGTATGACACTCACGTTTTAGGTTGCTTATGTCCACTACATCTGCATTTGGAAACACTGAACAAACCAATTTAACCTTTTTGTTTGTTTTCCGAATTTCCTTGTTAACACAAGAATTGTAGTTTAAATCATACCTGTTTGGAATGTTCACCACTATTACTTGGGTTTCGTTGATTTCCTCTGTTTGCAGCACTTGATTTAGCGCATCTATAGCCCTGTTTGCTTCATTTTTATAAACGTCATTTGCACCGGCCACCACAATTTTCACTGCGTTTTTTTCACTTTTCTCACTCATGTTTGATGTAGCATCTTTGAAATTTGCATTAGGTTTCACATAACCTATAACTTCACTATCACTAACATTTTCGCGTATTTTCTGCGCGAGTCCTCTTGCATGACTGTCTCCGTAGATTGTGAATTTCTTGCTCTTTTTTCTAGTCGATTTACTTTTTGTGGTAGATTTTTCTCGAACTTCTTCCATTACTGTTTGTACACCCTCTTCTTCATTTGTTGCCAAGGCGGCGAATTTGTTCTCCGTTACCAGCGCGTGCTGTGTATCGCCGTTCTTCGTATTTCTGGCCTTGATATTTTGCTTCCATCCTTCTTCTGATTGTATCTGGCTTTTTAGTTGCACATTTTCTGCCGTTAGTCTTATTATTTCTGATCGTGCTTCGCCTAGTTCCTTGTACAATATCTCTATTACCATGTACAGGGATTTGATGCATTCGCTCTTGCACCACGTGGTCGATGTACAGGTCTAATCTGTAACTGCAGATTTCACAAGATTCTTCTGTTTCTCTCTTTTCCCTTCATTTGTAGCACTTGTTTTACATTTGTTTAGGCTTTTTATATTGATATTTTGCGTATTTTTGTTATATCCGTTGGAATTTTGCGCATTATTTGAGGCTTTACTACGAAGCGTCATACTACTGGCCGCCATCTTGATAACAATTATTTGATACAATTTATTATTTTGGTCGTATGCCAATATATGCGCATGTGTGTGTTATATATGTATTTGTTTATATGCATAAACTGTGTGTGAGTATGCGCATATGTGTGTAATCATTTCTGTTTATTAATCTGTATGTCACATTATATGATATTACATGCATTCCAACTCATACCTACAATTGCATTGTAGGTATGTGTGTATATGTATATCTTTATGGATACAAACTGTACTATCTCTCAAGAAATTAAATGTACATTTTCCGCGGGTCATTATCATTCAGACATTCCGTGACTAGATCCTACGTCGTGGCGTAGTGGACTAGAGGGTTATGCTTTGGTTTCCTACGCCCGGACTACAACCGGGATCGGTCTCTCCCCTAGGGGCTGCGGATTTTAAGTGGCAGGTGTAGCACTGGTAGGAAATTAAGGCGCTACGCAAGGTAGCGAACCCTTGTCTAAAATGGCAACTTTCCGCCTGGGGTTGCCGAGATGCTGAACACATCTCCTCCCGTATCAGTTGGATGACCTCTTGCCTCTGCCTTGCGTATGTGGGCGAGACAGTGGGCTTAGCAGGCTCAGTTATACCATGGGCTACGTTACATTCCATGACGAGAGAGTATGAAAACTAAATCGGCCATGTTCGAAGGTATAAAGTGTCCTGGACACCATTTTAACCTGTTACACACTTTGAAGATCTCTATGCCTATATTAAGTCAATATGACAAAATGTTGACTAAATATCACAAACTCAGTAATAATACTCTGGCAGCGGTGCTATTAAATACAAAACTTTGGAAACTATCAAGAAAACGGAAAATCCTGGTATTATTAGTTAATAGTGCCCATATCTATGTTGTATATAAGGTACATTTCAACAACCATTCTCCTAGCTGAATGACAAAACGCAGGCTCCAAGAGGAATGGCAAGGCTTTAGGTTCGAACTCTATGCCCAATTTCACCAACAGATGTTAAAATCGACCTTAACAAATGTAACGTAACAATTGTCACAACGCTAAAACTAATGTTAAATTTCTTGCATTTCACCAACCTATTTTCTTAAAAGGTTAACAAACCTGTGTTAACGCCAAGAAACTTGTAATTATCACAGTTATAGAAGGCTTGGATGATTTTCTGAACGTACTCCGATGCACTTTAGTTTTCATTTTCGTCTGCACAAATGGCGGATGAACAAAGTCACAAATAAAGCCAAGAGACAAATTTCTCATCAACGGAGAAATAATTGTTAATTGAAATGGTAACGAAGTGTAAGGATATCGTGGAGAATAAGAGGACGGATGCAGTGAATATAAAAGAGAAAGATGTTGCGGGGAAAATATTGGAAACGAATTTAATTCAAATGCATGTGTCACTACTACAAACACCAAACAACTTTGCCAGTATTACGTAAATTTAAAACGAGGTGCGAAGGTGCCTTAAACGTTTCAAGACGGGAGGTGAACAGTGCTTTATCCACATAATTCAGTGAATTATAAAATGGCAAAGTTATTAATACTTGAAGGAAAGGCAAGCTCGGCATATTCCTTTCGATGTATATTCTAACTCATTATTACGTAAATTTAAAACGAGGAGCGAAGAAGGGCAAGTGACTTGAACGTTTCAAGACGGGAGGTGGACAATGTATTATCCACATAATTCAGTGAATTATAAAATTGCAAGGTTATTGATACTTGAAGCAAAGGTGAGATCGCCATATTCCTTTCGGTCCATGTTCTAACCTCTCTTGTACTTCCGCAGTAACCTTCATAGCAACATGTTTCGACAGTCTATTCCTCCGTAAAACACTTTTCTTCGGATAGTTTCTCAAAATCATTTCTCCTCATAGGCCGTACTCTACTATGAATGCCATTTAGACGGTCTTAAATATTGCAAATCGACATAAACAGCTTAGTTCATGCTCGCCATCTCGACTATTTACAATTGTTAAGGACTTAACATTAGAAATTTGGCTTGTTAGTTTAACATGAGATTTAACACGAGTGTTGGGGAAGTGCAATTTTTGTTTTAACTATTTCTAAACTGGTGTTCAGTCTTAACATTTGTTGGTGAAATCGGGCATAACTATTAGAAATATTTTTCTATCCCCAAATTGTTTACTCCCGTTGGACACAGTAACGAACTAATTCAGAACTGTTCTCTTGCGGATGAGCTGTTATTACATGGCATTGCAGAATACAAAAGAAAATGAAAAACAGGTCAAATGATGATTTCATCAGTACCGGCCTCTACATTTGTATACATGTGGCGCTCTAAACAACGGCGCTCGTATCTCATTGATAAAATGCACGTTGTATGATGATAACCGAGAGTTCATATTTCGAACCACGAATCTGCGTTCAAACTTCTTATCCCAACAGTGTTAGTTTGTTAGACGCAATAATGAAAAAATTTACAGATGTTCTCTTATGGCTAAGTTATTACTACATGGCGTTAGAAATTATGCAAGAACAGGAGAAACACATGGCACGACGCCTTCTATAGGAGGCTTGTCTAAAACGCATAAGACCTTGATTTTTTCCCACAAAGTACTGATACAATAGCAGCGCCACTGTACATTGTGGCAGGAGGAACCTTAACGTGCATGCCTGAATTTTCTCACCAAGTTCGCGTATGTCAGTCACTGGATGCACATCGCCAAGTAAGGTGCTCTTGTCAGTGTTCGTCGGGTTTAGTTTTCTCGCAAGATGAGAGAACGAATTGAGCAAATATACTGCATGAAAGGCATCAAAGGCCTCGGAGATGATACTCGGGGTAACCCGAGTATCCAAGGCCTAAAACAGCATGACAGTGAGAAAGAAAATCAAGGTTCAGCTAACAGTGTTCTTTGATATATGTGGAGTTGTGTATCATGAATACACACCAGGAGGACAAACAATGAAAAAGGAGCACCAACAAAATGTTCTCCGGCGTCTCCGTGATGCAGTTTGGTGAAAAAGATGATTCTCCTGGAAAGCAAAAACCTGGCAATAGCAGCATGACAGTGCTTTAGCACATTCTTTGCAAGTCATCCGTAGTGATTTGGCGAAATATGAACTCACGGTCGTTCGCCAACCTTCCTACTCTGTGGATATGATTCCTTGCAACTTCTGGTTGAAGATGCAATTGAAATTATCCCGTTTTGAGAGCAGAGAAGAGATAATGAAAAATGCGGCAGAGGAATTGAACGCCATCCTAAAAGAAAAATTCCAGAATTGGTTTAGGAAGTGCAAGGAGCGATAATCTAACTGCGTGAACGTGCAAGGGGACTAATTTGAAGCGGATTAGCGTCCCAATCCCGTCAGCAGATAACATATTTTTCCTTTTCATATTCCCGGCACCTTTTAGGCAAATCTCGTATATTGTACAGACGCGTGCAAATTATTAGACTCATTCATGCTTTTTTTTATTTTGCTTAAGTTTAACATTCAAAATAATAGTTATTTACCGCCATAACTTACTTCAATTTGTCGTAATTCTTTTCTTTGCTATAATATGAAGCATATTCAGTGACATTTCTCTCTTAATAATAGCTGGGGGATTTTTCTTTTACTTATTTAATATGGTGGTAGCTCTGAATTAAGAGCAGCCATTTTCTTCATGTCTGTTTATACAACCGTTTGGTTATATTGCTTTCATTTGGTGATTGTAGTAACTGAAGATTGTTAATATTTGCCTTTATTGCGTTTTATGGTTAATATATCATCAGTATTTATTATTAATTGATCTTAAGTCAGGTAACATCGTGTGTCTTATCCTTAGCATTTACATTGATTCAAAAGTGAGGTTATAGGTGAAACTGCTGACTTATCCCCAAGGAGAGTAGTTGTAACTGAGAGTCTTTTGAAGGAAACTCTTTATTCACAACATGAAATAGCTAAGAAATTGTGTATTTCACAAAAATCTGCTAGTCACATTAATCAAACTTTAACATTCGGTGAGACTTTGACCTCACAAAGGGATGGAAAGTGCGGGGGGAAAAGAAAGCTATCACCAAGGACGCAAAGAAAACTTGTGCAGGTGGTAAAACAAAATAGAAGAGCAACCAGCATTGACCTCAGTAATCAACTAAAGAAGTACGGTACAGAAATATCAGCCTCAGTAGTTCGCAGAAGATTATGTGAAGCAGGTTTACCAGCACGAAGGCCTCGTAAAAGGGCTAAACTGAAACCTGCAATGGCAAAAAACGTTTAGAATGGGCCAAAGAGATGCAGAAACATCAAGTGGAATTTTGGTGAAAGGTAAATAGTATGAAAATTGTATGTAGCATAAAATTAAAATAAGTTATGTTAATTTTATGGAAATGAAGTAAGCAGCCTAAACTGTGTTTCTCTCATTGCTGGTTTTGTTATACTATCTTTGAGCAATTTTAAAACTGTTTAATATCAATATAGGTTTTTATTGTTTCAGGTAATTTTCTCAGATGAATCCAAGTTTGAAGTATGTGAAGAGAGCAGCCAATATGTGAGAAGGACAGATAAAGAAGCATTTTCCCCTCATTGTGTCGATCAAAGAGTAAAGCACCCAACATCAAAAATGGTCTGGAGCCGTATGTCTGTCATGGACGTGAAAGATAGTTGTGGGATCTATGGAGCAGAAACAGTATAAAAGTGTATTAGAAACAAGACTATTTCCGCAAAGTAAAGAGTGGTTTCCAAATGGTTATTTTGTGTTCATGCATGACAGTGCTCCCTGCCATAGAGCAAAATCTGTAACCCAGTTCACCAAAGAAAACAATGTAAAAGTACTATCATGGCCGGGGAATAGTTCTAATTTAAATCCAATAGAGAATCTGTGGGGTATTGTTAAACAGTGACTGAAAAAATTGAAAATATCAACTAAAGTTCAGCTTATTGAGGGCCTGATAAGCATTTGGCACAGAGATGAAGAAATAAAGGAAAGTGCTCCACCATTTTAGAGATCATGCCTAAACGCATCAGAATGGTAATAAAGGCTGAAGGAATGCATACAAATTACTAACAGTTGAAAAAACATTTTATAATACTATTTCTGTCAAATAAATATAAAATAAACGGTATATGTTAAAAATTTCACCATCGAGTCTAATAATTTGCACACGTCTGCACATAATTTACGTTCTATTCTCTGTTGTAGCTCAGTGAAAGAATGCATGCTGTATTAAGTCCTAGGAAGGATCATGCTGCGATTCTAGCATAGCTATACGTTCTGTTCCAAATTGTTCATGTTCATTGTTCATTGCTGGAAGTCCCTTATATACCCTATTTTAATCTTTCACTAAGATTTTATCACAGTAAAGTAGCATGACAGATCCACAGGATTTTTGAAATTGACTGCAGTCCAAAAGATTGAATTTGAGGATCCAACTACTCATGGTAAAAACGCTAACGTAACCAAAACAATAACTTAATAGTGGTAACTGTAAAATCTGACACTTAAGTACTTACAGAGATAGTAAGTCAGCCCGAAAGGTGCGTATCTCATTGTATATGAGAGCACCTAGTGGTTTACCGGGAAACATAGGAGTCAGTTGAATAATTTAATGGCATGATAGCACGTTGGCCATGGTAGCTCAATGGTCAAGAGTGACAGGACGGAGACCCGGATATCCGTGGTTAAAATCCCGGCTGTGGCATTGTATTTTTCAGTCTGACTATATTTTAACCTTAGCCTACACACGGCTAGTGTGGAAGAATGATTAAATAACAATAAAACCTAATAGTGGTAACTATAAGGCCTGGGACTTAAGTAGTTACAGAGTTAGTAAGTCAGCCCGGAAGGTGCGTATCTCATTATATATGAGAGCCCCTAGTGGTTTACCGGGAAACGTAGCAGTCAGTTGTACAATTTAATGTCATGATGGCACGTTGGCCATGGTAGCTCAAGAGTCAAGAGTGACCGGACGGAGATGGAATATCGCGGTTCAAATCCCGGCTATGGCATTGAATTTTTCAGTCTAACTGTATTCAAATCTTAGCCTACATACGGCTAGTGTGGAAGAATGATTAAATAACAATAAAAACCCTAATAGTTGTAACTATAAAGCCTGGGTCTTATATACTTACAGATATAGTACGTCGCCACAAAAGGTGTGTATGTCATTGTATAAGTGAGCCCCTAGTGGTTTACCGGGAGACATACGGGTCATTTGGAGAATCTAATGTCATGACGGCACATTTGCCATGGTAGCTCAGTGATTAAGAACGACCGGACGGAGACCGGGAACTCCGTGGCTCAAATCCCGGCAATGTCATTAAATTTTTCAGTCTCACTCTATCAAATCTTGACCTACACATGGCTAGTATGGAAGAATGATCAAATAATAATGAAGAACCATAATAGTAGTAACTACAAAGGCTGTGTCTTAAGTACTTGCAGATACAGTACGTCACCATAAAAGGTGCGTATCTCACTGTATAGGATACCCCCTAGTGGTTTACCGGGAGACATACGGTCAGTTGGAGAATTTAATGTCAAATGTTAAGTGTCCATCTCAAAGACGAATGTTATATAATTCAGTCAAGAATGGCTGAAACTGTTGAAAAAATCTAAGAAGAATATCGATTGTATATAGCGGCATCCTCCGTTATCTTGTTTGGACAAAATGGTGTAGTATTCTCCCGATTTCCTACTTTGTAAATTTAATATCGTTCAGATTATGCACAGGTTCTACTATTTTTTTCTTAGTTGTACGTGGCGTTCGTTATGGTTGTGCTTATCATCATCTAGTGTGAAGTGTTCTATCCCGTGTTTTAAAGTGTTTTCTAAATCAGCTAGTATGTGCAGTCATGAGTCATCATCGTTGTGAGAAGACGAAGTGCTAAAGATTGGCTTGGTCTATAGTATTACAGAATGTCTTCCAAAACGTTAATTTATTGGTGTTCACCAGCTGCCGGTTGATGGAATAGGCTTACAGGTACGTGGTTTTGCACCGTTGTCTTATTTCTTCGTTACTGATAACCTTTGATACCTCTGCCGTAGTGTGTTTGCTTATTCTCTTCCACATTTTGTCAGTTCAGAGTTCCATCACCGTGCACATATCTCTTTGTGTTTGTTTATTTTTGACCTGCTTACTTGGAAAACCCAGTTACAAGCCTCAGTTGTGCAAGTATATTACTGCTGAGGTAGTGTGTAGCTTTCAAGAGATTTAGTTAACTCTTTATCAAAGTGATCGGTTGTTAAGGGACTTCTTAAGATTTTCCTGTACACGCGTGTCAAATGTTGCATGGACTTCGTTTTTCTTTATGTACCTTATTCCCCTGAAGGTGTTTTATATTTATAAGTTATGTATTGCTCCCCTATATTAATATTTATTAATTATATTATAACATTAAATTAAACTAAGATATGTGTGCTAGATAATTCGTATTCTTTTTCTAATTGTTCAGTTTTCACTATCTGTATTTTACACTGCCTGCTGATATCACTGATCAGTCCAAAGAGTTTCCATATCACAACAGTGTCCTCTACAGCTTCTCCCCTGGCAGTAACGAAGTTACGGTAATAACTCTGGGGACACTGTCATATCTGACACTCCGAATAAACAAAAATTGCAATATGCACACTTCTCACACTATCTTGCATAGTTCAGATACCGCGTAGGAAAACACACCACTCGGCCTCTCCTTGTTCTCGTCTCTTGGCCAGAACTGGCAGGCTGGTCATTCTTTTTAACTGTTGAAAGCTGATGGAAAAAATCATTGTCTGGATACAAAATAAATGCAGGTTTTAACCTATCGAAGGAGATGTTAACTTCTCTGCCCTTGACTCTTACGATGAAAAACTTCTCTTGACATTTAACAACGGCGAATGGAGGTTCGAGTGATTTCTTCACTCTATCAATCCTTATGAACACATGAGAGCAACTGAAGAGATCTTTATGAACAAACACATTTCTTTTATTGTTGCTGCGGGGTATGTTATGTCTCAGTTGGTCCATATGTCGTCGTAGATTAGTAACAAATGTAACTGTATTGACATTTGAAGTCTTCTTTTCAAAGAATTCGCCAGGCAGGCGGATTGTAACTTCGAAGATCATTTCTGCTACTGAACACTGAGTAGCTTCTCTCAGTGCAGCTCTTAAACCAAGAAGGACCGAAGGAAGAGATTCTGTCCACCTTATGGTGTTATGGGTTCTGATAGCCGATTTTAGAGTACTACGCAATCGCTCTATTTTGCCATTAGATTGTGGGTGATATTGAGTGCTATGCTGTACTTTAGTTCCACATATTACAGCTAAACTTCGGAACAATTCTGATTCAAATTGCTTGCCCTAGTCTGTAATAATAGTAGCAGGTGCACCAAATCAAGCTATCCAGTTTACATAAAATAATCTTGCGACTGTTTCGGCGGTGCTGTTTGTCATTGGTATAACTTCCATCCAAACACTGAATCTATCGATACAAGTTAAATTGTATATATATGGATATTGTGACCTTGTGGGTTCGTGAAATTAAAAGTACAATTGCACAAACTCAAATGTTCTTTATTCCCACCGAATTAGAGTTGGAACACTTGCCGATTATATAGAATTACGTAGCGCACACAATTACAATTCACCAGTTTGTCTGTCACAGGTCCAATCTACACTCACAATTACGTACAGCTCCTCTGATACACATACACAGTCTTCCAGTCCGTTCACTCACGGCTCCTCACGGCTGCTCGCCAAGAACTGAACTCACTCGCCAACTGCAGGCCTTATATAGGAATGATCACCGTTTCTGGTAGTATCTCTGTTCAGTGAATCTTCCCGACTGTTTCAGACGTCACGGAGGGGGAAACAGATGGCTAGTGATGTTTTTCCAACTATCCCCCTCGTTAGTGCTACAAGATAAATGGGTGGACGTGGCCTGATTGCCTCCTGTCGCCTACCCGGCTGCTAGCTGGTCAGGCCTTCCGATAATTAGGTGACAATATCATATGTCCGCATGAACTATGCTCAACCTCTCACCAGGTTCCTTCAGTTGACCTACTGCTGACTTTGTATGCCACGTTATCTTATTTTTCTGGCAAGCTAAATAACACTGTGTCCATTTGCAAACAAAATCTTTTATATTTGGCCACACAAATTTTGATGATAATTGTCTTAGAGTACTTTTAACACCTTGGTGAGCTAAATTGTGGATATGCTCAAACCTTGAAAGCAAAATGCTTTTGGTATGTATGTTCGGATGCTACGTGCTGAAATATCACAAATAAGGATATCTCCTGACGACAAGTGGCAATGCTTGAAATACAGTGATTGTTGTGATCGGTTCAGGCTATTCACCTCTTCGTCCTTCTGCTGAGCTCTTGCTATTTCTTAATAATCAATTACCGTAATTTCGTTTGGTCGTGACAGCGTATCAGCAATTATATTATCTTTCCCACTAACATGCCGAATGTCTGTAGTGTACTGTGATATGTACTGAAGATGGCGAAGCTGTCGAGGAGAGGCCTTGTCGTTCTTCTGTTTGAATGCATAGATCGATGACTTATAATCCGTGAAAAAGTAAAAAGGTCTTGCTTCCAAAATACGTTTGAACTTTTTCACAGCCAGATATATAGACAATAGCTCCTTATCATATGTTTTGTAGGATCTCTCTGCAGGACTTAGCTTCTTAGAATAAAAGGCGATGGTTTACCATACCATTCCTTCTTTTTGTTGCAGTACAACACCGATTGCTTGATCGGACGCATCTGTGAACTGTAGTGGCACTAGGAAAAGTAAGTAAGGCTGCGTCTGCGAGAGTTCTCTTGCATTTTTCGAACTGGATTCTAGCCTCCTCTGTCCAATCGACCTTCGTTCAATCATTCTTCTTGGCTCCTTTCAGGTAATCATAGAGGATTGTTTGCACCCATGCTGCATTCTTTATGTACTTATTTTCGAAATTTATAACACCCCAAAAGTACGAAGTTGGCGAACTTTTTCCGGTAGTTAAAACTCTGTTATAGCCTTAACTTTCTCTGGAATTGGCTTAGAACCTTGAGGTGTTATGAAGTAACCCAGAATTCAAGTTCCTGAACGCCAATTACAGACTTCGCTACATTTATTCTTAAAGAAAATTTAGCTAGTCTGCCAAACAAAAGTTGCAGATGTTCATAATGTTCTTCCTCGGACTTTGATGCCACCAGAATGCCGTCAAGATACTGGTATGCAAATTCCAGACTTAGTAACACTTCGTTAATAAAGCGCTGTTAAGTTGATGAGGCATTGCGTAAACGGAAACTCATGACATTGTATTCAAACAACCCAAATGGGGGATTATTTCAATTTTAGGTTTATCTTCTTCTGCCACTGGAACCTGGAAGAATTCCTTAAATAAGTCGATTTTGAAAAATAATTTTGCATTTCCTAGAATGTGTTGAAAGTCATCTATCCGGGGAATAGGACATCTGTCTGGAACGGTCCTGTCATTTAAACACCTGTAATCTCCACCTGGTCGTAAGGAACCACCCTTCTTCGTGACCATATGAAGTGGACTTGCCCATTTTGACTTTGATGGTCGTATGATGTCTAACATGAACTGAAATTTTTGTTTGGCCTGAGACAGTCGTTGTGGACTTAATTGCCTCGGTCTTGAATAGACTGGTGGTCCCTTCATCGAAATGCAATGCTTGATATTATAGTTAACTTCACTAGGCACTAAAGTTGGTTTTGTAATGTCAGCATATTGCTGAAACAACTCTGAAGACTTAATGCTTCTGCAGACAGTACTCAACGAATCATTGTTTGATACAGTCATTACTTCACCTGAAGTACACATTTTGGTAATAGCATCAACCAATCTTCTTTTCTTGATATCGACCAATAAATTGAACTCATTTAGAAAATCAGCTCCTAGTATACCTTTTTTTACATCAGCAACAATGAATGGCCATCTAAACTTTCGGCGTAAGCCGAGGTTAAGGTTGAAAACGTTCACGCCTCCAGTTGAAATTGAGGTTTCATTGGCAGCATATAACTTGAAACTGTTGTCCAGTGTATCGCCTTTCGATGCTGGAATAATGGAAACATCTGTACCACTGTCGACAAGAAACCACGATCCGGACTTTTTATCTCGTAGGAATAAACGGTGTTTGCGGCTCCTGTTCTGATTCTCGGCAGCAGAACTTGCTACTACATTTACTACTGACTGGAGTTTTCCTGTACATTCTTCTGGCAAGGCTGCTTGTATTTTTCAGGCATGCATTTTTTTCCAAATTTAAAGTGGTAGTAGCAGAATTTACAATTTGGATCGAATCTTCTCCTGCGACTAGAACTGCGCCCTCTGGTTGGAGATCTGCGGTATGGGGTTCTGCTTCTGCTGCAGCATCTCCCTGTCGACAATGTTGCTATTTGTTGCTCCAGCTGAGATAGTTTATCAACTAACCGATTAATTGGTGTATCTTTCGCAGACTCTTCGCTAACACTACACGCTACTCTGCGAGGATTTATTTCTAGTATTTTATCTGCCATGGTGGCAACTCTGTCAAGACATTCCTCACTTACTACTAGGATGCTTTCTAACGCATTGGGAAATTTCTTGAGCCAAAGAGTTCGAAGAACTTTATCAGAGACATCCTTACCTGTCAAAGACCTCATTTTGCTTACTAACTGGTTTGACTTGAAATCTCCTAGCTCGATACCAGTAACTAACCTCTTTATTCTTTTGTGTTCACTTTCCTTAAAAATCTCAAGAAATCGTGATTTTGCAGCTGAATACTTATTCATCTCACTACTGATAATAATGTCCCAGATAATCTCTACATACTTCGGTTCTAGTTGGGCTACTAGATAGTTGAATTTTGTATCTTCTTTAGATATTTTATTTATGGCAAACCGCGCCTCCACCTTGTAGGACCATATATCTGGTTTCTCCGACTAGAATGGGGGAATCTTAATACTGGCTTTACTGTTACGCACTTAACGTTGGTTTCACAGACCAGTTTATCATTCGAAATTTCACTCAGCCAGGACCACATGCGAATCACGCCAGTGTCACCATTTTGTTGCTCTTTTGTATTCATATTTATTAATTATATATAACATTAAATTATAATAAAATATGTTTGCTAGATATTTCGTAATTTTTTCCAATTGTACATTTTTCAAAATCTGCATTTTACACTGCCTCCTATATCACTAAACGGTCCAAAGAATTTGTATATCACAACAGTGCCCTCTATATATGTATTCGTACTTGTGGTCTGAGTAGCTTTCCTCCACCCCAAAATTCCATTCTACTTTATGAGCAAGGAAGCGATTCTTTGTCATTGTTAAGTGTAACCATATTTTCGTTTGTGGTGTTTCAAAGGTTCGTATGCCTGTGTTGTTATTAATTAACTGCAGTGACGTGGATATGAGTTTTTCAAAGATAGTTTCTCGTTCATGATTGATTACATCTTTCTCAAATTGGTACCGGCTAAGATTATTATGTGCATTCTTTCGTGTGGTCGCGAGCTCTTTTTATTTTAGAGAAAGTAGTGCGGGCAAGATTGCTCAGAGTTACAATAACAAGATGGAATTACAATAGTCGTACCATCAATGTAGTGTACCAAAGAATAGAAAACCTGAAACATTGTTTCGAAATTATTGAAGAGCTGTATTAATAAAACTACAATAAATGAAGCCAGTAGTTACCGCAGAGCTCTTGAAGATCTAAATTTTATTTTTTGGTTAATAGACATGTAGACATGTAGACATTTTGTACCAACGACTTCAAAAAAGAGTAAAGATACTGTAACGTTACAGAGTGACAAACTTATATTTAAACAAGCAATGAAAAAGGAATGACTGAATGAACTACACAAAAACGTATGTGAAGAATTTCCGCAGCCGCCAAAGAAAAGAAAACGTATGCAATGTGCGAGGGTCGGAGACGCCAAGAATGTGTGTGACGTCATTACAATTACTGTTACAGATAGATTTCCTTATAACGGGCATCTAGGAGGTGCATCTTTGCTGTTTAAAACGACTTGTTAAAGGATTTTTGTGAACGTTTCCTGGAAGAAATATCCACACGAGTGGTGCAATTCTATCCTGTGCGCAAGGAAATCTGCGCACAGAGTTGAAGCTAATTTACAGACAAAATAACTTGAACATTAAAGGAGCATTAAAACATTTTCAGTTCATATACAACAGTAACTTTTCGTCACTGTTCATTGAAGTTACAAAACTTTTGAAAATTGTCCTAACAACGCTGACGAGGACTGCGGAACCTTAGCGTTGTTTTTCCGCTCTGAAGAGGATAAAAACGCTTTTAAGACATACAATGAGAAACAACAGATTCAATGCCTTAGCAATGCTGTTAATAAATAATGTCACTTAATTATCGGAAGGCACGGCCAGCTAGCAGCAGCAGGGTAGCAGCAGCAGCCGGGAAGCATTCACCCCGCCTACCCATTTGTCTTGTAGCGGTAATGAAGGGTATGGTTGGAAAAACATCCTTAGCCATCTCTTTCCCCCCTCCTTGACGTTTAGAACCTGCAGGATGATTCACCGAATCGCGAGACTTTGAGAAACAGCGATATTCCTATAAAAAGGGGCTGTATTGGGCGAGTGAGTTCTGTTCTTGTCGAGCAGCCGTGAGGAGCGCACAGTGAGCGAACGGACCGTGTACGTGCATCGGAGGAGTGTACGTAACTGCGTACAGTGGACCAGTGAC
Source organism: Mantis religiosa (assembly GCA_030765055.1). Classification (NCBI taxonomy): domain Eukaryota; kingdom Metazoa; phylum Arthropoda; class Insecta; order Mantodea; family Mantidae; genus Mantis; species Mantis religiosa. Next base: position 103,659,723 of record CM060950.1, read on the forward strand.
AGACGAAATGGTGAATTGTAATTGTGTGCATTACGTAATTCTGTGTAATCGGCAAGTGTTCCGATTGTAATTCGGTGCAAATAAAGAACATTTTTGAGTGGTGCAGTTGGACTTTTAATTTCACGAACCCACAAAGTCACAACTGGCGTCAGGAAGTGGGATAACGGCAATGGTGAATGCACGAATTAAAAGCGAAGACGGAGGCGACAAATAACAACCTGGCCGCAGAGTTGAAACAAATGAAGACGGCCAACGCCAACATCACCGAGAAGATGGAGGAAATGAAGGCCGAATTAACAGCGAAGACGAAAACGGCAATCAACTTGGCCACGACAATGACCGCAAAGATGGCCGAACTGACCACGGAAATGAAGGTGGCGAACGAGGCACTCGCCGCCAAATTTGAAGAACAGTTGGCCGACGTGAGGGATGACGTGACGGAGTTGGACAAGCGGATGGGCCAAGTAGACGAGCGCGTCGAAGACCTGGCGAACCACTTCAATGACCTAGAGGAAAAGGCCGACAGTAACGCAAAGTCTCTGAACGCCAAGGCGGAAAACGTCGAAAACCTTACTAACCGCGTTAACAACCTGGAAGGAAAGGCCGACAGCAGCGTCAAGTCCCTGAATACCAGGGTGGAAGACGTCATCGGCAGGAGGCTGAAGGATTTGAAGGCCGACGAGCCGGGACGCGACACAAAATCGGCGCGCGACAAACCTCCGAAATATGACGGCGCGTCAACGTTTGAGTTCTTCCGCCGCCAATTCGACGCAATGACCAAGCACAACTAATGGTCAACAGAGGAGGAGGCCACACAGTTAATAGCCAGCCTCCAGGGACGGGCCGCGGAAGTCCTGAACGCGCTACAGACAACGGGGGTGCCCAAGGACATTTGGGAGGCCCTGGAAAATCGTTCTGGAAACCTCCGCTTAGCCGCAGCGTACCGCTGCCAGCTAAAGACAAGGTCACAGCAGCCAGGGGAGACGCTGCAGGGGTTCGCCCTGGCAGTTGAACAACTAGCTAGCAAGGCCCTAGTTGACCTCCCACCAGAGTTCGTGTCCCGGGAAGCTGCCTACACATTCGTTGACGGGGTACGAGATACGGAGATTCGTCAGCGCCTAATGCTCGGCGATTATAAAACCCTAAACGAGGCGCTAACGGCAGCATTAAGGATGGAGGCGGCCACGGTAACAGCTATCCCGAGGTCGAGAATGAGGAGTGTCAGCTGCAACGGAGACAGCACACCAGCCGAGGGACGCCCGCGAAGACCTAATGGCCTGTGTTGGGGATGTGGACAGCCGGGACACCTAGAGGGAGATTGCCGACACCAGGAAGAGCAGCCGGAAGAACGAGTAAGACCCGGCGTGGCGAGGAGCACGTCGGCGCCATCCACGCCATCTCCTCGAGTGACACCACGCACCGTCTGCCGACGGATGGATAACAGCCTTATCGTGGACGGCTGGGTAAAAAGAAAACCGTGCCGCGTGCTGGTGGACACCGGGGCGGCCGTAACCATCATCAAACCTGACGTGGCAAAGGGTTTGCCGACAAGGAAGCCGAGCCGACCATACCAGCTTGTCACGACATCGGGCGACACCTAGCCTGTGGAGAAGGAGGCCCTGCTGAAGCTGAGCTTGGGAAGGAGTACCGTACGTCTGTGGGTGTTCGCCGCGAAAGTGGCTGAGGAGATGACACTGGGATTGGATGCCCTCAGGATTCACGAGGCGACGGTCGACGACGGCAAGAAGGACCTGCGGCCCAACGGAGAAGAGGTTACACTCCGTCAACAAGAAGAGCACCTTGGAATTTGCAGGGTCGTCTTGAACGAAGACGTGGTTGTCCTCGTGAGGAGCGAGGTGGTGGTGACGGCGCCACTGGCAGGCAAGAGAACCACGAACATGCTGCTGGACTGGAGGACGCCTGTATACGGGCTGTGTAGCCAGGGCAGTGCTGGCGTGCTGAGAGGATATGCCAGTGAGACTGCTAAATCCAACGGGCACCGATCACGACGTCCAGGCCGGCAAGGAGTTGGGAACGTGCGAGACCGTGGTGAGCGTAACAGCAATCGACAAGGCACAGGAGCCGGTGCCAACGCAACAACTGGGTGCCCTGCTAGAGGCTTACTGCCGAGGGCAGCCGACCACCTGACCGCAGAACAGCTGGAGAAATTTCGACAACTACTACGACGATACCAGCGTGTCTTCAGCCAAAGTGATAGTGACTACGGCCGCACGGACAAAGTGCTTCACCGCATCGACACCCGGGATGCTCGGCCTATTCGGCAACCACCTATACGAGTTCCGCTGGCGAAGCAGGGGGCGGTATGAGACATGCTGTAGGACATGAGATCCAGGAGAGTGATTGAAGAGTCTGACAGCCCCAGGTGTTCCCCTGTAGTCTTGGTGAGGTAGAAGAACAGCGAGCTGCGCTTCTTTGTAGACTACAGAAAGTTGAACGCTCTCACCCGGAAGGAGTGTTTTCCCTCACTTCGGATACACGACACCTTGGACATGCTAGCTGGTGCACAGTGGTTCCCGACCTTGGACCTGAAGTCGGGCTACTTGCAGGTAGCTCTAGAACCGAAAGCCAAGGAGAAGACCGCATTCTCGACAGGCCAAGGACTCTGGCAGTTCACAGTTATACCCTTTGGCCTCTGCAACGCACCAGCTACCTTCCAACGCCTCATGGTTTTAGTGATGAGAGGACTGACCTACGACGCCTGCCTGCTATACCTGGACGATATCATCATCGTCGGGAAGACTTTTGAAGACCATCTCTAGAATCTGAGTAAGGTGCTACAGAGACTTCAGGCGACCAACTTGAAGCTGAACGCGAAGAAGTGCCAGCTCTTCCGCGAGGAAGTTAACTACTTGGGCCACATAGTGTCAGCAACCGGAGTGGCCACAGACCTGGAGAGGACACAGGCTGTGAGAGATTGGCCTCGCCCAAAGGATAAGAAAGAGTTGAGCAGTTTCCTGGGGCTGTGCAATTATTACAAACGCTCCATAAAGGGGCTCTATAACATCGCCAAACCCCTCACCCGTCAGACAGAGGAACACCGGCCTTATGTGTGGACGGAGGACGCCGAAGACGCTTTCCAGTAGCTGAAGAAGACCCTGTGCAGTGCTCCAATTTTGATATTTCCGCAACCGGGTGACGCCTTCATTGTGGACACCGAAGCCAGCCACCATTGCATTGGAGGTGTCCTATCGCAGATCCAGGATGGCCATGAGCGGGTGATAGCCTACTACGCCAAGACGCTATCCAAGGCAGAGAAGAACTACTGCGTCACCCGACGAGACTTACTGGCGGTAGTAGACACCTTGGAGCACTTCCACAAGTACCTGTACGGTCAGTCATTTCACCTGAGGACTGACCATTTCGCCCTAACCTGGCTGTTGAGCTTTAGGAACCAGGAAGGCCAGACAGCACGTTGGGTCCAGAGGTTGCATGAGTACGACTTCACCTCGGAATATCGTTGAGGGAAGAGCCACGGTAACGCTGACGCCATGTCCCGAAGACCCTGTCCAGAAGAGTGCGTCCAGTGCACAATAGTGGAAGAAAAGGAGCGTGCCGCAGCAGTCCGAGTAGTCACGGTAGTGCCTGTGGACGGCTGGGATAGCGCAGGCCTGAGGACGGAGCAGCTGGCGGACGCAGACTTGGGACCACTCTTGAGGGAATTGGAGGCAGGGACGAGACCAACCTGGGAGGACATCGCACCGAGGAGCGCCCCCTACAAGTCGTACTGGGCCCAATGGGACTCATTGAAGACCAGAGAGGGCGTGCTGTTCCGGGTATGGTAGTCACCCGATGGGAAGACGCAGAGAGAACAGTTGGTACTTCCCCGGAGTAAGGTCCCGGATGTCTTGGAGGAAATTCACGCCGGTACTTCAGGAGGACACCTGGGAGCGAACCGAACGACTGACAAACTAAGGCAGCACTACTACTGGCTGAGACTCCGAGCAGTTGCTGAGAAATGGTGCCGTCAGTGTCACGAATGCGCGGCGAGTCGCGCCCCCAGACTAGGAGTCAGGTTCGCATGCAACAGTACAACGTCGGAGCGCCATTCAAACGGATCGCCATTGACATTACTGGACCATTCCCAGTTTCCGACCGAGGCAACAAGTACCTAATGGTTGTCGTGGACTGCTTCACCAAGTGGCCGGAGGTGTATGCCATCCCAAACCAAGAGGCAAAGACAATCTCAGACTGCCTCGTGGAGCAAGTGTTCTGTCGATTTGGGGTGCCGTGAGAGCTACACGGTGACCAGGGTACCAATTTTGAGTCGAACCTAATGAAGGAGGCACTACAAAGGCTTGGGCTGAACAAGACCCTCACGACGCCTCTACATTACCAGTCGGATGGCATGGTTGAAAGATACATCAAGACCTTAGAGGAACACCTGAGGAAGGTCATGGCCAGCCATCAGCGAGACTGGGACGTCAAGGTGCCACTGTTCTTGCTGGCCTACCGCTCGTCTACGCACGACACAACTGGGATGACGGCAGCCAGCTTAATGCTCGGCCGATAGTTACGCCTCCCTTGTGACCTGGCTTTTGAAAACCCTCCGAAAGCGAAATAGCCAGTGATCGAGTATGTGGAGAACTTGGTGGACCATCTCCACGACATGCACGAGAAGACGCGCCAGAATATCAAGAAGGCGAGTGACCGTATGAAGACCAGGTATGTCAGGCAAGCAAACAGCCAAGGATTCCAGCAAGGTGACCTGGTCTGGTTGTACCGCCCTACCCGGACCAAGGGACGCTGCCCGAAGCTTCAGCAGCCATGGCAAGGACAGTACCGGGTGGTGAAGAGGATTAACGACGTGGTCTACCACATCCAGAACGTGCCCCGAGGAAAGATGTTGGTGGTACACCTGGATCGCCTGGCCCACTACGATGGTGCTGTTCGGGACGACCAGCTTTGAGGAGGGAGCAGTGTCACCTAATTATCGGAAGGCACGGCCAGCTAGCAGCAGTAGGGTTGTAGCAGCACCCGGGAAGCATTCGGCCCCGCCTACTCATTTGTCTTGTAGTGGTAACGAGGGGGATGGTTGGAAAAACATCGTTAGCCATCTCTTTCCCCCCTCCTTGACGTCTAGAACCTGCAAGATGATTCACCGAATCGCGAGACTTCGGGAAACAGCGATATTCTTATTAAAGGGGCTGTATTTGGCGGCTGAGTTCTGTTCTTGTCGAGCAGCCGTGAGGAGCGCCCAGTGAGTGAACGGAGCGTGGCCGTGCATCGGAGGAGTGTACGTAACTGCGTGCAGTGGACCAGTGGATGAACTGGTGAAATGTAATTGTGTGCATTACGTAATTCTGTGTAATCGGCAAGTGTTCCGATTGTAATTATGTAGAAATAAAGAACATTTTTGAGTGGTGCAATTGGACTTTTAATTTCACGAACCCACAAATTCACAATAAGGAATTTTGAGTAACGTGCAGGATTTTGATGAAAGACTGGGGAAAAATGTCACTTAACTAAAGAACACAAGACTCGATTTTGTAAATAAACAGGCCAAAAGCGTAATTCATGATAGACTGAGTAAACTGAGTAAACTGAGTATTAATGTGTGTACATACACATAAACGTTACACTGGTGAGGTGGCAGCTTATGTGGCGGACATGACTTCTGAATTTGGTTGAGTTTGAATGATGTTCTAATACCATCCTTTTATATGTTGCTTGCATATTATTATAGCAACTTTGGGAAGAAAATTGAGTTAGGCTTCTTGTACTTATTTCTGAGGTGTGTATTACAATATCAGAACATCTGTTTCCGTGGGTTACAGGAATGAAATTTGAGAAAAAGTGTTCTTAAACTTTACACGTGTAATAATTTGTTGTTGTTAATATTTAGCAAGCAAGTACTTCCGCCCCCGCAATCATTTCATCATCATCATCATCATCATCATCATCATCATCATCATCATCATCATCATCATCATCATCATCATCACCACCACCACCACCACCACCACCACCACCACCACCACCACCACCACCACCACCACCACCACCACCACCACCACTACTACCACCACCACCATTATCATCATCATCATCATTGTGGCCGCGCCATGGCTGAGTGATTAGGCCGCTCTCACAAAGGCAGTCCGCATTCAATCCCTATCTGCTTCATTTCAATAAGAGATAAACATTTACAGAAACAGTTATATTACACATTTACTTATGGTAAACGGAGCAGCGAACGTCAAATGTTTCAGAACCGAACTCTGTATGCCGGCCTAAAACTTCCTTAGTCTTCAGAAACGACTGAAACTATACAGAAGTTCAAAAGAATTGCAAATTATTGAAAAATACGAATCACTGATAACAAATACTTTGAAAACAGTTACTTGGACTAAAATGTGCATTTTAAGAAAATTTGTTGCACAGTGCCGTTTTTTTATTTATTTTAAATTTACGTCCTTCAACATTAATTCATATCGGACGATAAATGAAATGATGCTCAAATGAGTCCAGGGTCCATGGAGCTTTACAGTTACCAGACATTCTTCTTTCAAGATAATGGAAACCCCCGACAAGAACCCCTTCCCAAGTAACTCAACCTGACTGAGATAACTCAGGACCGCTTGAACGTGAGGCAGACACGCTACAATCTACGCTACCGAGGCGGAAACAGTGCGTTCACGACTATCGCTTCATATAAATCAGTAATATAAGATTACATAAAATTCCTTGTAAATAAATAGAACTTCATAAGTAGAACAGAAGGGAGTGATTCAGCACAAACCCAAAAGAGCAAGATGGCGGCCAAGAGTAATTTATATATTTAGGATATTTTGAGTGTTTAGAGGTTTTAGTCATTCCTCTTAATTTGCTCTAGATTATGATTCTAGGTCTTGAGGTATGATCTGGGACTCAAGGCTTAAGAGTTGCATGGTTTCTTAGGAAAAGGCTGTTGGTTAGTTGGGTTAAAACCTGTAAGATTCAAAGGTTAGCGCCTGTGGTATGATCTAGGGGCTCTAGGCTTAAGAGTTGCAGGATTTCACAGGTAAGGATGTTGGTCTGTGAGGTTAATAGCTGTAGGATTTGGAGGTTAGGTCTTAAGGTGTGATCTGGTACTCTAGGGTTAAGAGTTGTAGGGTTTCATAGTGTCACCCGAGCGTCGGAACACCCTATAAAGTAGGCAAGCAGGAGACGGCCGGCGTTCGCCCCGCCCCTTCGTTTGTCTTATAGCGTTAAGGAGGGATGGCTGGGACAAAAAACGTCACTGCGCCGTCTCTTTCTGTTCCACCTGTGTTCTCGAACTTACGGGATATTTCATCTAATCGAGAACCTTCCAGATCGGCAAGCGGACCCTATATAAGCAACACGTCGTGCAAGAGGAGTCAGTCAGTGCTTGACGAGATAGCGGACGGACAAGAAGACTGCGTGCGTGCAACGGAAGAATTTACGTAATTGTGAGCGTACAGTGGAACTTTAACGGACGAACTGGTGAACTGTAATTGTGTGCATTACGTAATCCTGTGTAATTGGCAAGTGTTAAACTGTAAGTCGGTGGAAATAAAGAACATTGTTGAGTTTGTGTAATTGGACTTCTTATTTCACGAACCCACAAAGTCACAATAGCTAAAGGTTGTTGATCAGGAGGATAAAGGCTGTAGGGTCTTATGGCTATGTTGTATGGGTTGAGGTATGGTCTTATGATTTTAAAGTTGATTTTAAAGTCCTTTCGTGGTATGGATTCAAAAGGGATCTTGCGTTTGGGCAACTATGAAATAAAATTATGAACACCATTTCACTTTACATGTATTTATTTCTGGAGATCTTTTTCTTCACATGCGACTTTTTCACAGGTATAGTACTTTACTAACTTTTAATTTTCTCCTTCTCTTTGTGAATGATGCAACGGTTTTCCACTTAAGTTATTTATCGTCACGTCGCGTATTCAGCGTACATTTTAATCGTTGACTAAACGTTAATGAACGGTGAATTCCACTAACTTCCTGTAGTTTCAAGAGCCTTTACCAAAAACACGTCTACACGCTTCGAGATTACAAGAAGAAGAATAAAATTTAAGTATAAAATTATTGGTTCTTTTCTCTGTTTTGTTGCTAGGTTACCGAAATACTTAATTTTGATTGGTCTGGCGTCACAATTTGTGTAGATTTAGTTTCCGAAATTTTCTGAATTTGGGATTTCAATAAACCAAATCATTCGTTGCATCATCTACATGGCACACTTGGTTATTGATTTACATTGAATTTCAGATGGCCATGTTTACTTTTTATGTCAATATATGGAATTTTCAAATATATTTACAGACCAATATGCAATATCAGTTTTACTGTGGGCCCTAGCCTTCTGTAGAAGCTTTCGGTATTCTTCCCCCACCAAATCTTTACTTCTCCAATTTCTTATTTCCAGGATTCTTATATCCCTTCCCACATGCTCCTCCCGTTTCAGGTTCGGTCTACCTGCTTTCCTTGTGCCGCCCGGGGTTGCATTATAATTTTTCTTGACTGTCCGGTCTTCTGTACGGAGAACATGCCCGACCCATTGCAGTCTCTTGATCTTAATAGCTGTCACAATATCTGGCTCATCAAACAATTTACACAATTCAAAATTGTATCTTTTTCTCCATTCATTATGTTCCTACTTAGGGCCAAATATGAGGCGCAATACCTTCCTCTCAAATATACTAAGGGCCATTTCATTCATATTTGTCAATGGCCATGTTTCCGAAGCATACATTAGTATAGGTCTTAATAACACTTTGTGCATTAAATTTTTAGTATTTCGGGATATTAGTTTAGATGCAATATGTCTTCTTATTCCACAGAGGCCTTTATTAGTAATAAATATTCTTCTTCTAATTTAAACACTGGTGTTATTTTTATCATTGATCTGTGTGCTAAGACAGATAAAACTCCCAACTGTCTCCAATTTATAGAATGCTATTTCTATAACATCAGATCTACTACATTGTTTTCTTGTAACTGGCATATATTTTATTTTCATCTCATTAATTTTTAGATTTACCTTCCTTACTGCTCTTTTCAGGTCTGTCTGTGAATACTTAGTTCATCGCTCTTTATATTCTACCAATGATTATTATATAATTTGCATATGCCAAGATGTGTATTGACTTATAGGAAGTTGTTCCACTAATGTTTATTCCAGACTCTCTAACTGCATTCTCTAACCCAATATTCAATAGCAGGCATGCCGGGGCATCTCCATTCCAAGGCATCTCTTTATCTTACTCCATTTTCATATGTTATTGGATCTGACAACATATTTTATATTTTTATTTGGCCCTGTGTTTTAGCTATCGTTGCTTCTACTAAGTTAATCAGCTTTTCTGGAATCTGTAGCATCATCGCTATATATATATATTTTTCCTATTTATGCTGTCATAAGCTACCTGTAAGTCAATAAACAGGCAATGTCGTTCAATTCCAAATTCTATACATTTCTCAGGTATTTGGCATACCACAAAGATCTGGTCGTTCATGGATATTCCTTGTCTGAAGCCACACTGATAATTTATACCTTTTCAACACATGGACTCAATTTGGCCAACAATAAGTTGGAGAATATCCTATACACAACAGATTGCAGATTAATTCCTCTATAGTTTGAACGTATCATTGTGTCCCCCTTTTTGTGTATTGGGTATATCACACTCTTCAGGTATTACTTCCGTCCTCCATAAGTTAATCATGAGTTTATGTAAATGTTTCATAAACTCTTTCCCAGCATTTTTAACTAGCTCAGCCTGTATAAGATCTCCACCCTGTACCTTATTATTCTTAAGTTTATCTATTGCTACGTCCAGCATATCAAATTGCAACTCTCTCTTCTGAATCATCACTTTTCCTACTAACAATTTCAGCTATTCCAATTTCATTCGGTGTTTGTACTTAGTCCTTATTCAGGAGTTCACAAAAGTATTGTCTCCATCTTTCAAGTATTTCAGAATTATCGCCTATAATTTTGATATCCTTATTCCTACATAAAATGGTTCTTGGCTGAAAATCCTTTCGGCTTTGGTTTAATTTTCTATAGAAAGCCTTAGTTTCATTTGTGCTCCTTAAATTGTCTATCTCCTTAAGCTCATTCCTACTGAATTCTCTTTTCTTATTCTTATGTAGTCTTTTCTCTAATCGCTTGCCTCCCGATATGCTTCCATTGAACCTCTAGTATGACTTCTCTGATGCATCCTATGATATGTCATATTCTTCATTTCCGTCACCTGTTTACATTCATCATCAAACCAATCTTTATCCTTAAATCTATCCCTTCTTCCCAGAGTTTCTTCAGCAGCATTTACTATGATTTGACTAAAGTTCTCCGATGCCTCGCTGACACTCTGTCATTCAGGCGTGCAAGTCACTCATTAATTGTATTAATATATCCGGTAGATGTTTCTTGATATTTCAGCTTTCCACAGTTGAATTTCCTCTTCTATAATCCAATTTGATGACCTGAATCTATATTTGCTCCTTTATAACTCCTAACATCCATTACGTTAGAATGGTGCCTCGCATCTATTAACAGGTGATCAATTTTATTAAATGTCTTTCCATCGGTTGCTCTCCATGATATTTCGTGTATGCTTTTATGTGGAAACATTGTACTTCTAATTACATTTCTCGCAGTTGCATATTTTATTAACCGCATCCCATTATCATTTGATTCTGTATGTAAACTATGTTTCCCAATTACTGATATATATGTTCTTTGCCTGTCTTAGCATTCATGTCTCCCAGAATTATCTTACAGTCGTGTTTTGGGCATTTACTGTAAATTTCATCCAGCTCATCATAAAATCCATCTTTTTCTTCCCCACCCTTTTCTTCTGTTGGGCATGTGTGCATATCAGGCTATAGTTTGTAAATTTTCCTTTTAGTCTCAGTCTACGTAGTCTGTGTGATTTAGGTTGAAAGTCCATTATAAGATGTTTGTTTCGTTCGTGTACTATAAAACCTGTTCCAAAAGTGTGATCATTTCTCCTTACCAATAAAGAATATTATATAATCTTTCCTTTCCATTACTCCGCTCCCAACCCACCTCATGTTTTGTATAGCTGTGATATCCATTCTACAGGCACCGATCTGATCTACCAGTCTTTGCAGCGCACCAGGCTGATACAGCAATAATACATTCCCTGATCCAATTTGAAGATCAATTTTCCGTTTGCCTTAATACACTTGCCAGATTAATGCAACACACAAATGAACACAATTTTTCTTCCTTCATGGGGCTTTGATATAGTCTCTCCTCAGCACCAGCACCACATTTAATAATCACAAGTTCACTCCTACTATTGAAACCTACCTCTAGTCAAGAAGCCTTCATAGATTATACCTCACAGAAGCCAAGCAAGACACCGAGGAACGAGGATCTCTCTGAGTATCCTACACGTGAAGCGTCACTGAAATGGGCTGGTTATTTAATAGTGAGATTTGTAAACAAGTAGTATACAGGACAAGGCCCAAAATTATGGAAACGAAAAAAAACTTTGCTGCTACTGAAATCAAGTAGTCTAAGTGCACCTAATTATCTTTATTAATTACCAAATATAGCTTCAGTTAAATCCGATTGGTGTATTGTCACAACACCTGCAACCAATGCAAGTAACTGTAATAAACCCCAAAAAGGATTTCTTTATTAGAAGGTATAACTCGGTTAGCAGAGTGTCCATGAAGCTGGGAAAACAAAACTGCCCCCAGTGCCAGAAAAGGTAGTTAACACCGGTTTAGTGGATAAGGAATGTTTTTCAATGTTTATAAGCAAGCAGTATTTGCTTGTAGTGTTGCACCTAGAAGGTGAGACAGAAAATTTTATCCACACGAAAATAATTCTCATGTAGGATTTATTTGCTTTTATAATTGCATATATTATATGTACACATATAAAATATCATCGGTTTGTTGGACAGTTTAACGAAAGCAGGAAAACTTAGTTCTTGCAAGGGGAAATTTTATTACTTTGTTGTTGACTGGTGAGCATTGTCCGCAGAACCCGCAGAACCTAATGGTAAAAGAAATTTGTAGCATTTGGGCTCAAGGTTGCACCCAAGCGTCAGATTTTGGTGAAATTTAAGTAAACAAGGGAAAGAAAGGCATCAGCAGATATTTTGGCAGCCTATCAGAAGGAAGAACGCCATCCACGCGAAGTATAGCGCCAAAATATCAGCCAAAAGGTGTAGTAACCCCCAGTATTTGTTCAGAGCTTGTGACGGGAAACCTGCTCTACTCGTGATTAGTTTATCGCGCCTAAAATGGTCATTGTGTGAACATTAAGTGAAAGGAATAAGTGTAAGGGGGGAAATAATTTGAGCCACCAGCAAAAGATATTCCTTGCTGTAAAACCTGCAAGCCGAGGGCACCGATAGAATTCAAACTGTATCAGATTTTTTATTTACGTGTGGCAATCGATAATAAACTGTTTTATATCAAAATTCTTTGACGTGTGACGGAGCTTCCTACCCGCCCGACGACCCTGGATCTTCGACTCTGTAGCAAGTAATGCACAGATGAGGCCTTACTTCTTACGTTCACGGAGTCCCTGAGTAGGCCTAGGCATTCAAGCAAAACCTACCACCATAAAATTCCTCGTCCAGAAAATACCCATTCCGAGCCGGAGAGAGCCTCAGAAGCCAGGAGCAACCTTTTGGAGAGGACCTCAAAACGCGCTAACGGAGACTTCGCGGAAGCCGCCGAGACCCGGTAACCCATCTCAAAGGTTATTTAAACTTAAACGCTGTAGGTCAAAGGGCGAGTTTCAAGAGCGAGCTTTAGCAGAAGTGTGTGTAAAAATAACGTTTAAGTCAGATGCAAATTCGTGTCATAAAAGTGTCAAGTATTTTTTATGAAAGTGCTAGAGGCTTATTAGTTGAACAAGTAAGCTGACACCAGAAGAGATAATCAAACCTGTTCAGTTCCAATTTACGTCAGCGTAAGCTTATATTAGACGAGAAACGGAAGACATCTGCCACAATACTATTTCCCTGCATAATATTCACTGAAGCAAAAACAACAAACAAATGTCTTGCTTTGCTTAATAATCCCTGTAGAACTCGTATGTTTCGTATTTTCTTCCCATCCCTGTTCACTAACGTCATCAGCATTAAACCATAAATCCCGTATACTTCCATTGTTTGTGATCTTCTTTATCATATACTTAAATTATGTACTAAGCTAAATTTCGTTCAAACTTTCATTCCTCTCTAGTCAGTTCTCTCACGGTCGTCAGAATATGGAACGGAATAATTTTAGTAGCACCCACCTCGGTAGGGTAGATAGTAGCGTGTCTCCCTCCAATTCAAGAGATCCCAATAAGGTTTATTCCGGGTTGTTCCCTTATCCTGAAAAAGGAGTGTTGGGTAACTAAGCTATATGGACCCTGGACTCATTTGAGCATCATTTCACCCAGTCCATTCATCGTCCGATATAACTTAACGTTGAAGGACGTAAATTACAAAAAGGAATAATAGTCCTAAACACACATAATTACGTGGAAAATATTTATACTTTTATTGAAACAGGAAAATTCCTAATACAACTGTTCACAAACTAAGTTAAAAAATTGTCAATGTTGATATTAAAAACTCAAAGAAAAGTCAGTTGTCTAAATTTCAATCAAAAGATGTAAGGAACTGAAATCGCTAACACACATGTTAATAAAATATCGAGAACTTCAGAAATTTCTGCACAACTGGTAAGCATATTTTCCAACCAACATATGTCCATAAGGCTAAAAGATATAGGGTTTATTCTGAAAAATCAAAAGTGAAACCTCTTATTACTCACTTATAATGAAATATTAAATTGTAACGACTGTTTACTAGAAAACGTACAAGTAAAGTGTTCCGTTCATTTTTTCTTTACTGCCATAGATGTGTTCAGATGACAATTATACAAAAGAATGTGTTTTGAAACCCAACATGAACGACTTCATATGTGATTTTTTGTAAAGAGGTACATTCTCTGTTATTAAACATCACCAAAACAACACCATTGTGCTGCAATTCGCAGAGCAATCCATTTCATTAAACCAACTGATTGTAGTCTCTTTAGAAGTGGTAAATGACACCATCAAAGGGTTGGGGAGCTTCACTACTGTAGCATACATGTTAGTATGTCTGCCTTGCGTTCAAGATGTCCGGAGGTTCGAATCTTGGTCAGGATGTGTTATCTGTAAAAAGCTTTGCAGAGCTTTTCCTTATCCTGAATGATGAATGTCCGGTAAGTCTAGGGCATATGGACTCTGGGTCCATTTAAACATCATTTCACCCGTTTCATTCATCTTCCAATATAACTTAACGTTCTAGAATTACATTTAAAAATCTGAATAGATATGGGTATCCCACATCATTGTGTATTTAAAACTGTATTTGTCGGGGAGACTCGCTCCGTTGGTTAGGCGCTGGTCCACTGTCCCAAGGCCATGATTACAAATCCGGTTCAAACTGATGGGTTGTAAATGTGCTTATGAGCGACAGTCCAATTGCAGTTGGTTTACTTGCAAGTTAAATAACTCCTGTAGGAAGAAATTTTCCTCACCGGCAGTGCTGATACAATCATGGTAATGGACAGCGTCATTAACAAACACGAATCTATATACATATATTTAAAAAAAAGCATTGTGACGCCCCTGAAGAAAAAGATATGCTTTATATAGAATAAAAAGAAGTATTTCAGAAAGTGGAGTGCCATTGTTACTAAAATTAGGCAAGTGAGTCAACCTTGTATATACTTGTAAGTAGTGCATAAAACTTGTAAGTGGAGAAAAGTATATACAAGGTTGACTCACTTGCCTAATTTTAGTAAGATATGCTTTGTTACTTCCTGAATAAAATATGCATACTTAATGAAGTTTCCTTTATATATGGGACTGTTTCTTCACCTATGAGTACTTAAATGTGAGTGCCAAACACTATAATTGCGAGTTTACCATCATTACTAATTGAAAAAAGCGTAACATCAAACATTTGCATTAAGTTTTACAAGGTATCGTTTGAAACCAAAAGCCAGAAGGCCAATTATGTATACAGCAAGGAGTTTCTCCATACCAAATAATTTTGATAGAGGTTTATGCTTTCATCACAGGCCAGTTTCACTGTTAAAGAACATCATTAGCGGAATACCAAGATGACTAGGACGATCGTTTTAAAATGTGACGTTTTTAAATACGTTCTCATTATATTTTACAATATATAGACGTGAGCTTTCCTCAAGAGCGTCTGTAATTTGTGTTTTGTCTCAGATCCTCTAATCCGACACAATTATGTTCTTCATACCAACGAGTCTTAAATTTCCTGGTGCTCCGCCGCAAAGTTGTTCTAGACATAGCCCTGGTGTTGGCCTACCGACATGTACCACGTTGCGTTTGTCATCGTTTTTCCATAAAGAAAAGGGTGTTTGAAGACAAACCAAGTCGTGTGTTGGATTCATTGTAAATCCCTTAAATATGAAAAATTAAGCACTTCACATATCAGACAATAATCACTGATCACACAAAACTTTACTTTTAACACAGGGTGCAAACTGATAAAAAGCAGTACTTTACTGCCAGTACTACAGGACATGCGGGGCTTGCTTCAAGCGGTTACCAACAAATTTCTTTTCAAATAAACGAAAAAGTAGGAAGAAGGTCCTGTATTGTGTTGGCAACACGAGTTGGTGTGGAATATACGGCTTCTATGAATCGAATCCGTAGCCATGGTAACCAGCAATGCATTCTGCCCCACCAACCTCTCCTCTCCCACCGCAGGTGTTACGGTCTCCTTGGCCTTTTAATAACGGACCACTAGTCGGGAAGTATTATTGTATTATCGACACGCGAGCGCCAAGACAGCGGTTCCATTACAAAATATAACTTGGAGAACTTTTATAAAGAATAATTACATGCTAGAACATAAAACATAACCATGTAAGTTATTCAAAGTAGGTGACCCGGCGCTTCAAACGCATCAAGGAAGAACCGCACCTTTACTGATGTGTGCCAGGCTTCCAAAATTTCATACGTAACATGACATAAGTGCCTTCCAATTACACCAGTTTCTGTATTACTATTCGTGAAAAGGTGTTCATAAATTACTTTTGCTTCCCCTGAAAAAAAATTGTTTTTACCACTTACTACCTTTCCCATGTCAACGCCCAAATTATACTAAATGAGTTAAAAGTAAACTTTAAATTAACACTAGCTTCATCTACTGATACCCAGATATGTAATTCACCTATGTCCAAGCGAATTCTGCTCAAAGCATCTGCATATGTACAGTCACTGTTTCCTTATGGTGGTTTCTGAGGGAGTATTTCTGTGCAGTATTTTTCTAAGAAGCCTTTAAAATGTGGATTTTCCAGTGCATTAAAAGAAATATTTGCTGCAACGATTGCTCAGCATAGATCAGCGTGAAATTCATTTTTGTTTGAAGAATGGTTTACTGTCTGGGTTAGCAGACTATTTCAGTTTTCTTTTCCGTTCAGTGTTAATCTGATGTGCAGCTCCTTGTACATGTTAAGTGCGACTTTTTGACGCTGGTTACCTACACACAGAAAAAACAAATGTGGTAGGTAAATAAATCTGTATCTCTTACTGATTGTCATTTTCTTGTATTACTGAATATTTTGAATTTCCAGCAAGATTTTAGTTATGTAAATTCAAAATTTAATTTTCAGAAACAGTTTCTTCAGCACGCCTGCAGCAAAGCATATCAAACTGAGATTTAAAGGATACATTTTGTTCTAATAAATCACACAAGACTATAACACCATGGCAATTTATTTAGCGAACGGCCACTCTGTATAAATTTAGAATATATATATGAACATTTAATTTGCTCACCTGTTCATTACATGCTTGACAGAATATTGTTTGTCCATCCGTGGTTAAGTCTGGAAATTCTTGAAGCCACTGACGTATTAGCGAAGCCTTTGAAGTTTTAATTTTCGGCATTGCACTCTCACTAAACGTACACTTTAAACACTTAAGAACAGAATGTAAAATTTGCAGGGAGAGGGAAGATGCGCTTTCTCTTTTTCCGGGAACGGACTCAGTTACTGTGCACGGCAGCCACTGCTCCCAAAGTCATATAAGGGCAACCCTCGGACAAACCGTTAAAGCTACATTTATAGTCTAGTTAAAAATTAATACACACAAAATATGTTTTGGAGATCAAAACAAAGTGTTGGCAAAAGAACGGATATTTTAACCTAACAGAGATTGAACGTGCATTAGTTAAATTATGTTTTATTGTCAAAATAGGCATTTTTAGGTGCCATTAACACTGTAATTTTAGGTATAATTTTGTATAAAACGTGTATTTGCAAATTTCTATGAGGCTATGGTTTAAGGATTAAAAAGGTTTTTTTTTCTGAAATCCGAGGTCTACTTATCAATTACAAGTAAAGACATTTTATGAACTTATGAGGGAGATGTCCATTAACTGCCTTATATTTTGATATGCAGGGTATACAGGCTCTTGCAAAACCATTATTTACAGCAAATTAACTATAATAATCTTTTGTAGAACAGAAACAGAAAATACTAATCCATATTTCTATGTCTGCACAGAAAGACACAGTTGGCAGAGACTCATCTAAAATTGCTTCAGGTCTTAGTGATGTTATGCTGAAGTTCCCTCCTTGAATAATAACTTGCAACTTACTGGGGGGGGGGGGGGGGGGGGGCAAATTAAGACTGCTCATGTTGTACATGCTTTAATTTTCCTTTAACTTTAAAAAAGAGAAGAAATTCTGCAATTAAGACACACACCAGATTTTTCCAATAAGATTTTGGATAAAGCACTTTCGAAGGATGTTTTGAGTTTCTTACACCTAAAGACTATCTTAGTATTTACAAATCTATAGGTCTGATTCACATTCTTAGTAAGTAATGAGAAAATATAAAAATGGATGAGATCGATGACATGAAACAAATGATACTATGAAAGGCCATTAAAGATAAAGATGAGAAAATTAAGATAAAAGTGGAGCCCATATATCAGTGCGATGAACTATTCATGTTTTTCCACCCCACTGTAAAAAGTGGGAAAAGAAGTCTTATTCTTGAATAATCAGTCAATTGCACCATTCAGCAATACAAATGAGGAAATGAAGAGTGATAAGGAACATTAAACAAACATTTTGGGTATGATTGGAGCAGCTATATGAGGATTTCTATGGTTAACATAAATTCAGTTATGTGAGAATGGGGTGATATGAAGGTAGTATGGCAAATTGTTACTATTAATTAAGGATGGATATTAAGTAGTACAGTAGGTTTCAGTGATTTAAAATAAAATGAATTTAGTTTCTAAAATATGTGGCATACACAGAATAAGTAAAACAAGGGTGACAGGCTCAAAATATATATTAAGGAAAACAATGATGTAGAAATTATTTAACTGAATATAAAAAGATCAACAATATTATCAAACACCACTCTTTCCTTAGCTTCTTTACCCGTTTAATGCATACAACAGATAATTTTGTCTGAAATTTTATTTTGGTCCTGTTTAAATAACACAATTTGAAATAATCTCATGATGAGCTCACCTTATTAACAACTTAATTATACTAATAAAAGGCCAGTTTTTCTCTCCCAATATACCAAAACTTTACCTTGGGGTCCTTCCTACTTCTGTCAAAATGGAAGGCCATGGATGCAAAATGAAGGCACTTTCTTACAGTGGCACGTTTAAATGTGATTTACTGTTTAACCCAAACACATGCAGTTTTCATTTTAGGCAATATTAACGAGATATGTTTAAAACAAATTTTAAATGAATAACCTTACTTCATTAATAATGTCCTTCCCTTAAATGTTTAAATAAATATAGGTATGAGAAGCTGATACAAATAATCCCAAACAGAATCTAAATATCTCCATAAAGTACTTGGGAAAGCTAAGAAATTGCTTGGAAGTTTTATGTTTTTATTTTATTTCTTAACGTTGTTTACTTTTCCCCAATTATATAGCTATATGAATTTTGTACATTTGTAGCTGCATTCAAATTCTCCTACAATATTAGTACCCTGAACTTTTGTATGACACTAAACGTACTAAATTCTTTTGATAAAACACTTTGTTTTTTAAGGTTGTCATATTAGTTTGCATCTTATTAATGCAACTATTTCCTCAAATGTGAAACATTTACATTTAAATCAGTTGCACCAAAGTGAGTTATAAAGATGAAACCATATCACATTGATCTAGCTGCTTGCAAGTAGTAAGGATTTAAAGTGAAACATTTGATAACTTCACAAGGGATAAGAAGAAAGGAATAAGAACAAAATACATAAACAAAAATGATAATGGATAAATATAATCAACCTGAAAATTCAATGCCATGGCCGGGATTTGAACCATGGATTTCCTGGTTTCCATTCCATCCGT
Organism: Mantis religiosa; assembly: GCA_030765055.1. NCBI lineage: Eukaryota > Metazoa > Arthropoda > Insecta > Mantodea > Mantidae > Mantis > Mantis religiosa. Next base: position 103,679,103 of record CM060950.1, read on the forward strand.
GATTCAAATCCCGGCCATGGCATTGAATTTTTCAAGTTGACTTTATCTATCCAAAACCTTAGCCTATACATGGCTAGTTCGAAGGAGTGATTAATTTCCATCAATTAACTAAAAAATTTAATGCTCTAATTGTGGTTGAAGCAATTTATAAAAACAATTATATCCAATATAGATTCAAAATAGCTTTTCAGCTTTAACCATCATTCCTCATTCTAATACTATCTATTGTTTATCCATTATATGATCTTATGTTTCCTTTTCCTTACATAAGTTTTCATATGCCAAAATACAAAACAGTAGCTATATTTAAGAATGATTTTTTTCAGTGGTAAGGAAATATGCAAGTTCTCATAACTGCTCACTGAAATTAACCATCTATGCCTTTTCCTATTAAGAGAACTTTTCTCATTTTATAGTAAGTCTAACATGAATTAGCACTTATTCTATTCTTTGTTTACCAACTAAATAATTTTATCCAAATAATAGATGGTACTGCCAACAGTGAGAAAATTTACAGAGTTTATAGTAGCACCATTGCAACAGTAGCTATATAATACTCTGCTTTCTCAGTTCTATTTTAAATTATTCCACTTTGTGCTATACAACACATAGGTAACTAACAAATGTTACAGAGAGTCACATACAGGACACAACTTCAACAGGCCCAATTGACAAAGTTAAAGGGCCTTTTACCCCCACCCACACATATTCAAGTTGGTAGCATTGGCATTGTTGTTCCTTTTGAGTGTTTGGTACACTACATTTTAGCAATTGATCTATTATAAGAACATAGTAGTGTAGTCATATATAAACCAATTTTTTTTTATTGCTAGATAAAACTTCCAATTATATTTAAAGTTGCAAGCAAAACCAAGTATAAAGGTATGGCCCATAAATTGGTAATGTTTCCTTAGTTACCCTATCATAACTATAATCTTTGTCTCCCCCTCCTAAGGATTTAACATGCTAAGCAGCAGAGTACTTCAATTTATTCTATAGGATAATAAGTTCTTATATACAGACTCATTTTATATACATTCATCTGTACTCATCTACAACACTGACCTAATTAAATGCATGGATATTACCAATAGCATTCTATATAATCACTACTGGATGGTGCAGACTTTCTATACCCAAGCTTAAGGGTTTCATGCCAGTCAGGCAAATTGCATTAAAGAATGCTTATATTACAACAGTCTCATGTCAATAGTTAATGAAATGCAAAAAGACTGCTACTGGATAAAATTTCAACACATCACTGGTGCTGGTATGAGCTATTCAGTTGCAGTGTCATGAAATATCATTCTTACTCTTAAAGGCTTAGCCAGTAAAGCATGTATAGGTTTTCAAATTAAATGGGGTTAATTTCATTTAATTTACCTTTTCCTATATTCTTTATGTTAAAGAACTATTGGAATGGAATAATTTTAAATAAATTACAATATATGAAATATTAAACCTTTGCATATTCTCTGTAGTCCCTTAGGTATTTCATTACAGACGTTCCAAAGTTTCTACATAACACAGAACCCCGATATCAAAATTCAATAAAACTGAGAAGACTGCTGAATATTAACTATGTACCACTCCCAGTCCAGGAGTAATCATTTTGGAAATTGCACACAATCTCCACTATGAAGATTATTCACTTGAGTAGCTTCTCAAGTATATGCTGAATACAATTTCCAAACTGTATCTAATTACTTAGCATAACACTGTTAATGGACCTGATTATATACAACATACAGAAGAAATACATTAAAACCTTTTTAAAAGGGTATTAAGTTTTAGCATCAAGAAAGTTCACCATATAATCTAGCTTTAGAACAGCATTTACTCTGGTACTTTTAATACTAAATTTAGAAATGTCTGTATTATATGAATAAAATGCCAATTCAACAATAAGTATGCCACACAAATACTTGCAATTATGAGCGAGATTCAATTGTCTTTTGTTTTGCCATGTTTTCTGTTCTCTTATAGCTAAATTATGACTATATATACACTGAATCCCATAAATAATTGGACAGACTTTGCATTTCTCTATGGAGTGCTCTATAAAGCAGGATAGATTATGTGTATCAATCTCAAGCTACTCCTTTTGTTAAGCAAAGATCATTTGCTATGAATATCCATTTCAGAGACTGAAAATGTGGCTAAGCTAAGAGCTTCCCCATTCAACCTTGTTTACATCATGAGTTTACAACACAAAAAGAATCGGGCAGCACAAATGAAATGCAATATAAACGAGTACGTGAAGTCTGTCAGTAGACAAAACAACATTGTAGAAGTACGTCAACTGTGCACCAAGAAGAAGGTAAGAGCATAGTATGGGGCCCAAAGGTAAGCAGAGTACTTTTGAACACAGACAGTGATCTATCACTATTTATTGCGGCCAATAGACTCTTACAAGAGCATCTGACACTGTCAATTATCTCTATACAGTCAAAATACAAAATGATCAAAATACATAAGTTATTTACAAAATATAGAGTTGTTTACAAAAGTATAAGTTATTTAAAAAGATCAAAATGCCTAAATTACGTACAAACCTTATTGTATACATAGGTATACAACTCATTTATACTACATACATACATATATATTACAGTTCATTTATACTATACAAACATTTTTGAATTAGGTATGATTTTAAGACCAGTTTAAATTTTGAGTCTATGAAAAGAACAAAACATACCGGGAAATAGCAGAGACTGTAAATCTTAGCAAAAGTACAGTTAGTGACATAATTCACCGGTATAAGTATGAAGACAGAACTGAATCTCGAACAAAGCCAGGGAGACCAAAACTTCTTACCGATAGGCAGGAGTCTTATATTATGTAGAAGGTAAAAGGGAATCCGCGTATAAGTGCTCCGTGATTTGTGCTGAGATTCAGGAAGAACTGGAACTGACAGCCCTGTAAAGGTCAGAAGGGCCAAGGGCGAACACAAAATTTTAATGGTCGCGTAGCCAGAAAAAAAGCCATACATTTCCAGCAAGAATAAAAGAAAATTACAATTTGCCAAAGACTTTGTTAACAAGACAATCAATTGGTGGGACCAAGTTATTTTTTGTAACGAAAGCAAACACAATCTTGCTCTTTCCGATGGGAGGCTAGTTGTGTGGAGGAAACCAAACATGGAGCTGGAAGAGTGCAATTTATAAGGCCCAGTCAAACACGGTGGAGGGAGTGTAATAGTATGGGGCTGTATATCCTCAGCGGGAGTGGGAAAGCTGGTGTTCATAGACACAACCATGAACAAGGAAGTCTATCTTAGACTATTGCAGCAAAATTTAATAAAAGTGCAGAAATGATGAGTATTTTGGACAGCTATTTTATCAGGATAATGATCCAAAGCATACGTCCCACATTGTGCAGCTATGGTTACTTTACAACTGTCCTCATGTACTGCATCCACCCCCTCAGTCCCCGGATCTTAATCCCATTGAATCAGTATGGGATAAACTGGAGAAGGCCGTGCTGAAGACCCCCATCACCTCCAAGCGGCACTTGAAGGAGAGGTTGCAAGAGGAATGGAGCAAACTTTCTACAGCCTACCTGAAAAACCTGGTACACAGCATGCCGAATAGGCTGCGAGAAGTAGTGAAAAGAAGAGGGAGAGTCACAAAGTACTAAGTCATATTTTATATCACATTCAAGTTATGTCTGATTACTTTTGAGAGCCAAAAAATGCCATATTTCTTTTTAATTCTTAAAAAAGCATGCATTATATAATTTTTATGTGAAATAACATTTATTTTCTTACAAGAGCGAACCATATAACTGTCCATTATCATTAATTTCAATAAAATAGCACATCAAATGGTGAGTTACACTTTCAAAACATAGTACTCTGCTTTGTCCAATTATTTATGGGAGTCTCTGTATATAATTGGTTGTTCACAGACATTAGATTAACTTTATATGCACTTTCTGCACTTGATATTTTATTATCTCCAACTGTAAAACTTTTACATGGATCATCAATTTGTATTTACATAAAATTAATACTGTAGTATTTAAAAAATGATAAGTGCATAAATACCATATTCTACCTAACCTGTTTTATATCTTCCAGGGAGTAAAATGCTCTGTTTAATTTCAGCCAGTAAATGGGTATACAAATCTTTGATATTTTCCATGCATTTGTTGTTTAGTATAGGAATACGTCTGTTTATAAAATAATTATATTTTGTTCTGGTGCTAAATTTGTGAATGTTATATTTTTGTTTTGATCATAACCTTTTAATGTGAGTTTGATATATATATTGTCACCCAATTATCGGAACGCCAGACGAACGACAGCTGAGAAGGGACCAAAGGCAGCCGAGCCACGCCTTCCCATCAGTCTCTGTCACTAACAGAGGGGATGGTTAGGGAAATGTCACTCTTCGCTAGCCGCCTTTCGCCCCCTCTTCCACTGCCATCTGGAACCTTCGCGTGGATTAACGGAAACTAGAGACTTCGAGAAGACGGCGATATTCCTATAAAAAGGGCTGCAGCGAGTGAATTCAGTCAGTCAGTGCTCGGCAAGCAGCGAAGTAGCGCCGTGTTAGCGAACGGACGAGAAGACTGTGTGCGTGCAACGGAAGAATTTACGTAATTATGAGCGTACAGTGGAACTGCAACGGACAAACTTGTGAATAGTAATTGTGTGCATTACGAAATTCTGTGTAATCGGCAAGTGTTCAACTGTAAGTCGGTGGAAATAAAGAACATTTTTGAGTGGTGCAATTGGACTTTTCATTTCACGAACCCACAAAGTCACACTGGTGTTAGGAAGCGGGACGATAACATCACCGAACATTACGGCCATGGAATCGGCATTGGAAATGCTTTTGGCGAAGATGAACGAGTTAACAACAAAAACGGAAGCGGCAAATAACAGCCTGGCCGCGAAGCTGGAGACTACAAATAACAACCTGGCCGCGGAACTGAAGCAAATGAAGACGGCCAACGACAACATCACCGAGAAGATGGAAGAAATGAAGGCCGAAATAACAGCGAAGACGGAAGAAATGAAGACCGAATTAACAGCGAAGACAGAAACGGCAAACAACAACTTGGCCACGACAATGACCGCAAAGATGGCCGAACTGACCGCGGAAATGAAGGTGGCAAACGAAGCTCTCGCCGCCAAATTTGAAGAACAGTTGGCCGGCGTGAGGGATGACGTGACGGAGCTGGGCAAGCGGATGGGCCAAGTGGACGAGCGCGTCGAGGACCTGGCGAACCGCTTCAATGACCTAGAGGAAAATGCCGACAGTAACGCCAAGTCCCTGAACGCCATGGCGGAAGACGTCGAAGACCTTGCTAACCGCGTTAACAACCTGGAAGGAAATGCCGACAGCAGCGTCAAGTCCCTGAGCGCCATGGTGGAGGACGTCGTCGGCAGGAGGTTGAAGGATTTGAAGGCCAACGCACCGGGACGCGACACATCGGCGCGCGTCAAACCTCCGAAATATGACGGCGCGTCAACATTTGAGGTCTTCCGCCGCCAGTTCGACACAGTGGCCAAGCACAACAAATGGTCACCAGAGGAGGAGGCCACACAGTTAATAGCCAGCCTCCAGGGTCGGGCCGCGGAAGTCCTAAACGCGGTGCAGACAACGGCGGCGCCCAAGGACATCTGGGAGGCCCTGGAGAATCGTTTCGGGAACCACCGCTTAGCCGCAGCATACAGCAGCCGGGGGAGACGCTGCAGGAGTTCGCCATGGCGATTGAGCAGCTGGCTAGCAACGCCTTGGTTGACCTGCCACTGGAGTTCGTATCCCCGGAAGCCGCCTACAAGTTTGTCGACGGGGTACGGGACACGGAGATTCGTCAGCGCCTAATGCTCGGCGATTATAAAACCATCCACGAGGCGCTGACAGCGGCATTAAGGATGGAGGCGGCCAAGGTAACATCTATCTCGACGTCGAGAACGAGGAGTGTCCGCTACGCCGGAGACAGAAGACCAGCTGAGGGACGCCGGCGAACACCTAGTGGCCTGTGTTGGGGGTGTGGACAGCCCGGACACCTGCAGAGAGACTGCCAACACCAGGAAGAGCAGCCGGAAAACGAGTAAGGGCCGTCGTGGAGAGAGGCACGTCGGCGCCATCATCACCATCCCCTCGAGTGACACTGCGCGCCGTCAGCCGGCATATGGATGACAGCCTCATCGCGGACGTTTGGGTAAGAGGAAAGCCGTGCCGCGTGCTGGTGGACACCGGGACGGCCGTGACCATCCTCAGACCTGACGTGGAGAAGGGTTTGCCGACAAGGAAGCCGAGCCGACCATACCAGCTTGTCACGGCATCGGGCGACACCTTGCCTGTGGAGAAGGAGGCCCTGCTGGAGCTGACCTTGGGACGGAGTGCCGTGCGTCTGTGGGTGTTCGTCGCGAAGGTGGCTGAGGAGGTGATTCTGGGACTGGATGCCCTCAGGAGCCATGAGGCGACGGTCGACGTCGGCAAGAAGGTCCTGCGGCTCAACGGAGTAGAGGTCATACTCCGTCAACCAGAAGAGCGCCTTGGAATTTGCAGGGTCGTTTTGGACGAAGACGTGGTTGTCCCCGCGAGGAGCGAGGTGGTGGTGACGGCGCGCCTGGAAAGCCAGAGAACCAGGGACATGATGCTGGACCAGAAGACGCCTGCGCACGGACTATGTGTAGCCAGGGCACTGCTGCCATGCCGAGAGGAGGTGCCAGTGAAACTGCTAAATTCAACGGACACCGATCACGACGTCCAGGCCGGGACGGAGTTGGGAACGTGTGAGCCCGTGGTAAGCGTAACAGCAATCGACAAGACGCAGGAGCCGGTGCCGACGCAAAACCTGGGGCCCCGGCTAGAGAGAGCGGCCGACCACCTCACCGCAGAGCAACTGGAGAAAGTTCGACTACTGCTAAGACGATACCAGCGCGTCTTCAGCCAAGGTGATAGTGACTACGGCCGCACAGACAAAGTGCTTCACCGCATCGACACCGGGGACGCCCGGCCTATTCGGCAACCACCTAGACGCGTTCCGCTGGCGAAGCAAGGGGCGGTACAAGACATGCTGGAGGACATGAGATCCAGGGGAGTGATTAAAGAGTCTGACAGCTCTTGGTGTTCCCCTGTAGTCTTGGGGACAAAGAATGGCGAGCTGCGCTTCTGCGTAGACTACAGAAAGTTGAACGCTGTCACCCGGAAGGACTGTTTCCTCTTAACCCGGATTGACGACACCTTGGACACGCTAGCTGGTGCAGAGTAGTTCTCGACCCTGGACCTGAAGTCGAGCTACTGGCAGGTAGCCCTAGACCCAAGAGACAAGGAGAAGACCGCATTCTCGACAGACCAAGGGCTTTGGCAGTTCACGGTTATGCCCTTTGTCCTCTGCAATGCACCAGCTACCTTCAACGCCTCATGGAGTCAGTGATGAGAGGGCTGACTTACGACGCCTGCCTGCTATACCTGGACGACATCATTATCGTCGGAAAGACTTTTGATGATCACCTCGAGAATCTGAGTAAGGTGCTACAGAGACTGCAGGCGACCAACTTGAAGCTGAACGCGAAGTGCCAGCTCTTCAGCAAGGAAGTGAACTTAGGCCACATAGTCTCAGCAACCGGAGTGGCCACAGACCCGGAGAAGACACAGGCTGTGAGAGATTGGCCTCGCCCAAAGGATAAGAAAGAGTTGCGCAGTTTCCTGGGGCTGTGCAGTTATTACCGCCGCTTCATAAAGGGGTTCTCCAACATCGCAAAACCACTCACCCGCCTGACAGAGGTACACCGGCCTTATGTGTGCACAGAGGACGCCGAAAACGCTTTCCAGCACCTAAAGGACACCCTGTGCAGTGCTCCAATTTTGGGTTTTCCACAACCGGGTGGCGCCTTCATTGTGGACAGCGACGCTAGCGACCATTGCATTGGAGGTGTCCTATCGCCGATCCAGGACGGCCATGAGCGGGTGATAGCCTACTACAGCAAGACGCTATCCAAGGCAGAGAAGAACTACTGCGTCACTCGACGAGAACTACTGGCGGTAGTAAAGGCCTTGGAGCACTTCCACAAGTACCTGTACGGTCAGCCATTTCACCTGAGGACTGACCATTCCGCCCTAACCTGGCTATTGAGCTTTAGGAACCTGGAATGCCAGACAGCACGTTGGGTCCAGAGGCTGCAGGAGTACGACTTCACCCCGGAACATCGTAGAGGGAAGAGCCACAGTAACGCAGACGCCATGTCCCGAAGACCCTGTCCAGAAGAGTGCGGCCAGTGCACAAGAGTGGAGGAGAAGGAGCGTGCCGCAGCAGTCCGAGTAGTTGTGGCAGTGCCTGCGGACGGCTAGGATAGCGCAAGCCTGAGGAGGGAGCAGCTGGCGGACGCAGACTTGGGGCCACTCTTGAGGGAATTGGAGGCAGGAACAAGACCAACCTGGGAGGACATCGCACCGAGGAGCGCCACCTACAAGTCGTACTGGGCCCAATGGGACTCATTGAAGACCAGAGAGGGCGTGCTGTTCCAGGTATGAGAGTCACCCGATGGGAAGACGCAGAGAGAACAGTTGGTACTTCCCCGGAGTAAGGTCCCGGAAGTCTTGGAGGAAGTGCACGCCGGTACTTCGGGAGGACACCTGGGAGCGAACCGAACGATTGACAAACTACGGCAGCGCTACTACTGGCTGAGGCTTCGAGCAGACGCTGAGAGATGGTGCCGTCAGTGTCACGTGTGCGCCGCGAGTCGCGGCCCCCAGACTAGGAGCCGGGGTCGCATGCAGCAGTACGTCGGAGCGCCATTCGTTCGGATCGCCGTTGACATTGCTGGACCGTTCCCAGTTTCTGACCGAGGCAACAAGTACCTAATGGTGGTCGTGGACGACTTAACCAAGTGGCCGGAGGTGTATGCCATCCCAAACCAAGAGGCAAAGACAATCACAGACTGCCCCGTGGAGCAAGTGTTCTGTCGATTTGGGGTGCCGTTAGAGCTACACAGTGACCAGGGTACCAATTTTGAGTCGAACCTAATGAAAGAGGCACTACAAAAGCTTGGGGTGAACAAGACCCGCACGACGCCTCTACATCCCCAGTCGGATGGCATGGTCGAAAGATACATCAAGACCTTAGAGGAACACCTGAGGAAGGTCGTGGCCAGCCATCAGCGAGACTGGGACGTCAAGGTACCACTGTTCTTGCTGGCCTACCGCTCGTCTACACACGACACAACTGGGATGACGCCAGCCAGCTTAATGTTCGGCCGAGAGTTAGGCCTCCCTTGTGACCTGGCTTTTGGAAGCCCCCCGGATGCGAAACAGCCAGCGACCGAGTATGTGGAGAACTTGGTGGACCATCTCCACGACATGGCTCGCCAGAACATCCAGAAGGCAAGCGACCGCATGAAGACCAGGTATGACAGGCAAGCCAACAGCCAAGGGTTCCAGCAAGGTGACCTGGTCTGGTTATACCGTCCTACCCGGACCAAGGGACGCTGCCCGAAGCTCCAGCAGCCATGGCAAGGACCGTACCGAGTGGTGAAGAGGTTTAACGACGTGGTCTACCGCATCCAGAAGGTTCCCCGAGGGAAGATGTTGGTGGTACACTTGGATCGTCTAGCCCGCTACGATGGTGCTGTGCGTGCAACGGAAGAATTTACGTAATTGTGTGCATTACGAAATTCTGTGTAATCGGCAAGTGTTCAACTGTAAGTCGGTGGAAATAAAGAACATTGTTGAGTTTGTGTAATTGGACTTTTCATTTCACGAACCCACAGTCACAATATATATAATGAAGGTAATGTTAAAATATTTAGTTTTTTAAATGCATTTCTGCATTTATCTATTTTCTGTACTCCTGACAAATGTATTGCTCTCTTTTGCAGCCTAAATAATCTTAAAGCTAATGTTTTTTGTACTCTGCCCCCTAAGAGAATTTCATAGCTCAAGTGAGAGTAAATGAATGCATAGTATATTTATTACTTTATCTATTATCTGTATAGTTTGTTTTAATATACACCTGAATTAACTCGTTTTACTACTTTTTGAACGTTTCATTTGATTTCAAATTACAGTCTATTACCAATCCTTAGAAGTTAGTTTCATTTACCTATTGAATTTCTTTTGTAACTTTATATTTGTATGTTTTTTGTTACTAAGACTGATTTGCATCCACTCTGTTTTGCTCATGTTTAATATCATACCTAAATTTTTTAAATGTCTGTTTACTTTTACTAGTAGATTATTTGTCCTATTTTGCATCTCTATTTCTGTCCTTCCTGCTACTAGAATTCTGGTATCTTCCACATAGCCTATCGCTATTCCCCTGGCTTCTTTTATTATTTGAAATAAGCTATTTATATACAGTAGGAATAAATAGGGTTCTAATTTTGAGCCTTGAGGCACTCCATGTGTTACTTTTATGAATAATCGAATTTTCATTAACTTTCCACTTAAATTATATTTTTTCACGAATTGTTCTCTATTTTGCAGATATGAGCTAAATAACATAAGTGGTATGCCTCTAATTCCATAGTTTTCTAGATTTGACATTACAACTTGAATGTTAATGTACGAAAATTGTAGCTGTAAATATTTTCTATTTAGAGCATTTACAATAATGTCATTTCTTCTACGAATTGTTTCTATTGTGGATTTTTGTTTCTGAAACCCAAATTGATTTGAAATTTATTGCAAAAGCTTTGTAACCGTGAGACTCCCATCTTCCACTCCTTCCTATATATATATATTCATTATATAATGAATGTTCAAATATACCAACAATTGTTAAGGATAATTTTAGCATACGATACATATAAATTCAACCACATGAATATAAATAGTGGATATATCTAGATCAATCTTGATTTAAGATTAACACACTTTAAAAAGCCTAATTTGTGGATCCCCCCCCTTAGAGAATTTTTAACACACTTTAATTTAAAACACTACAAAGTATCATGTAATAAAAACAGTAATTTCATACTATTTTAAAATATTAATTATTAAAAATTTGAAAAAAAAATTCTAAAAAGTTGTGTTAACCCAAGATATTTTTAAAACTTCAATCCAAATTTTCATCTTGGAATTAGTATAATATAATTACAGAGTGTTATATTACACCATAAGTTACTGAAGGCAAACTTGCCACTGATTTCACCTTATTAAACATGATTATAAATAAAAATTAGTATAGTTTTATATTCAAATCCATTTTTAAACAAACTCTAGTAATTCATCACAAATGTATTGCATGAAGGAGATGGAACAGTTTACCTAAGTTAAATACATATTAAGGCTTTAAAACTTACCACAATCATCCAGTAATATTACATGCTGGAGCAATATTATCACGTAAAACATACTTTAGGGCATTTGAGAAAGGGGGTGGAGGGGAGACTGCACAATTCTTTTAAGACAGAGTGAACTAAGCTCAAAGAGCTTCACATTTCATCTTCACTCTGAAAAATTCAATACACAAAGTAAGTTAATTTTTAAATTAGTAAGATTTCATAATTTTATTATGTTACATAATCAAGGCCATTGTTAAGAAAATAATTTACTTTTAATTTGACTAGTTCATTCTTAGGAAAGTTCACATTTTATGGCTATATAAAATATCTGCTTTGTTCAAAGGAAACATGTAAGAATGTTGAATTGTATGAACATAATAATTAAGGTAAATGTAATGATTTTCTTGCAACATTGCAGACTTCTCTACAGCATGTAAAAATTGATACCCTGGGTGTGGGGTGGGGGTGGGGGTGGGGGAGCAAAAATTACTGATCCTGCCTTGTACTTCTTTGAAAACTAAGGATTGAAGACTGGTATGTAATAATATGTATATGACAAAATATTGTAGACTCAATTACACATATATTCACTTTGTAAATGTGTGTACAATTGTTTGTAATTTATAGTATTATTTTAAGTAATGATTTTGCCATCTATTAAAGCTTGGGCAAATATAACAACAAATATTTAGTATTACTGGGAATATTTAGTATTCACAAAATACCTTTTTCACAAGGATACATTGCACACTTTAGATGAGATTATGTTCTCCTCATCAAATTGGTATTTACCAACAAGATAATGATGCGAACTTCCTGACACTTCATAAAAACACAATTTACATTATGCATTTCAGATATTTCCATTCTTATCATGGCATGTTTTCGAAGCCAATGGTTAGCAATAGGTGACAGAATAGGTTATAAATAACACTGCTAACTAAATTGGTGAGGCACAAAGAATGCTGTTCAGAATAAAATAACTGGATGATGAAATTGGTGCATTTTAAGTGGCATAATGAGAAACAGAACGAGTGTTATGAAACCAGAGGTTCTGAAATCGTGAAAGTATGTATGTATGTATGTATGGGATGGACTCTATGGTGGTCAAGCATAAGAAAAATGTAGCTTTGGAAATATTCACATTTGCTTAATGCAATTCACAAGTGGTAATAATTTTACAGGGATAGACAAATTCTGTCAAATACAAAAAACTGACGCAGGATAGAATAGTAAATGAAAAGCAATGATTATTAAAAGGGGCAATCATATTTAAAGCATGTAATTGTATTGAAGGGCTGCTCTATTGGCAAAGGAACCAGGCTCCAGCTCAGGGGTAGCTCAAGATGTATTTGTTCTAGCACTCAAATCAAATCAAGGTTATAAATAAGTTAAATCTATTACAAATTTGTATTTCTGCACAAAACGTAAGTTCCTATTTGCGTGTTTAATAGCGTATTGGCCATGGTAGCTCAGTGGGTTAGAGCGACTGGACGGAAACCAGATCTGTGGTTCAAATCCTGGCCATGGAATTGAATTTTTCATGTTGACTCTATCCATACAAAACCTTAGCATATGTACGGCTAGTGTGAAGAAATACTTAATTACTTATTTTATTGAACATCAGACTTTTACTTCCTGTTTTCTTCACAGCTGAATATGATGAAAAGGAACCAAACTGTGATTATTATTTACTGATTTTTTTTTTTTTTTTTTTAACTTTTTAGATAAATAGCTAACTTTTGGTATATGCTAGTACCAGACAGTGTACTGATCACAATAAACATGCCATATATAATGAATTTCATTTATAGTCAAGTTATTGACTGTGTATATGCACATTTTGTTTGCATTGTGTGACCTCTGTATATCTCAGATAACACATTACTGTGATCTATTCACTGAACGTCTTTTCATTTTAGAAAGTCTAGAATTTGTTCATTAGGCATTTCAAAAGTGAAAATTTATTCAAGACATGTGTTTTGTATGTGAATTACATTATTTTTATTAGTCCATTAAAATGCCTAAGAAATATTCACACTTCAATGAAAAGCTTTTATGTACTATACACATATAAAAACTGTATACATAAACTTTATAGGAAAAAGCCCCACACCTCAAATGAACAGTAAAAGAACATAAATTCTGAAAATTATACAAGAACTTACACAAGTGAATGGAAATTTTAAATGAAGATGCTAGGAATGTCTCAATTCAGATGTGTAGCAGTTCTGGATTGGTTAATTCAGTGGGAGAAGGGGTAACAACAATAAAATCTGGGATGTCAAAAAACCTTGGCGAGAGAACTGAGCTGGAACCAACTGGATTACCCTGACCACAGAAAAACAAAATGTTCAACTGTGCAATAATAGGTAACTTAAGAGAAACTGCTATGTATGCTTTGTCAATGTTCTCTTTCTTGAAAACTTGCAATGGCACATTTAAATCACTAAATAAATGTATATTGCCTGACTGAAATCAAATTACTTGCCAGTTAAATATGGAAAGAGAAACAAAGGTCATAAACCTCCAAAGTGTGCAGTTTTAGCAGCTTGGATAATTATTTGCTAATATGTGTAACTTGAATCATTGTAATGAGAAGCCAGAGAGGAAGGAAAAATGGCTTATTGAAAGGACTTAATATTTTCATGAGTAATGAACCCTGAAGCACACGTGCATAGCGATGAGCAAAAATACAAAAGCAATGAACAGGAAATGCTGCGATGGCAACCAGATCAAATGTCTACTTGCAAGCCATGCTGCTGCTACTGAGGTATCAAGAACTGAGGCTGAATCAGCATGCATGTTGAAGATGACTTATGACAGAGAGAACAGATGAACAGATGAACAGATGGGAGGCTGCTGACACGGTGAAACAAATATTCTATCATAAGGGTGATGTGCCAATGACAGCTGAAATAATACCGGTCAAGGACGTAGTGGAGGCGCGAAAGCTTATAGAAGAAAGGTGCTAAAGAATTTTGGCAATGCAGGAGTGAAACATTTTCCAGATCAGTGATAAGATAGGTGCATGGACAAGTGCAAGGGTCAGTGTTTGGGTAACAAGGGGAAATGAGGTGGAGTTGATGAAGCAAACAGAAAGTGAAAATGAACCCAGAGCAAGGGGATAACTTTTATCTTCTGGAATGTGGAGGGACTAAAGTCTAAATCATTTAGTGGCGAATTATATAATGTTATGAACAAGGCAGATACTGTAGGGTTAGTGGAAACATGGTAGGAGGAGAATAAAATGGCTAAATTAAAGGACTTTCTGTGTATGACAAAAATGCAAACAAAAGATTTGGTTAAGGTAGAGCATCCAGAGGTATAATGATCTGTCAGTAATCATAAAGGGTTAAAAGTTAAAGTAGATAAGAGTTGTGAACAAGAGTAACCAAGTAGTGTGGATGCATATAAATCAAATAAGGGGTGCAAGTTATGGACTGAGTATAGTGTATAATCCATGAGAAAGTTCCTAATGTTAGGACATAATTTTTGTAAATTTAGAGGAAGATATCGAAAAATTTACAGAACTACATTCAGAATAAGAAATAATAATTATAGGAGATTGGAATGTAAAGATAAAGGAGCAAAAAGATTAATTAATAAGTAAATGGAAGATGAAAGGGATGTAAATGAAATTAGGTTAAGGAGAAGTACGGATAAGATGCACAATAAAGAGGGGACAAAACTAATCGAGTTTTGTGAGAGTAATCTGTTTATATGTAATGGTACAATGGGACAGATGGAGAAGCTGATTTCAAGTTTGTCAATGCAAATGATATGAGTGTGATAGGTTTTACATTATGCAGTAGTACATTTGAGGGGAGAGTTTAAGATTTTAGTGTTGGAAATGATCCAGTCAACAGTTGTCATTTCCCTATTTATTTTTATTTAGTAGGGGAAGAGTGGGTTAAAAATAAAGATGACCATATTGAGGATGGATTAGTAAACAGATTTAAAACTCATATATGGAGGAAGATAGTGAAGAATTTAGGAGAGAAGTTAATTCCAGAACAAGTAAAATTACAGAAAGTGGGATAGAAATAGCTTTAGTTGAAGGAAAAGTGAAGCAAGCATTAGAAATGTTACAACTGATTGTGAGAAGAGCTGGTATTAAAACACATTAAAACAAGGGAGAAATTTGAGTAATAAAAGCTGGTATAATGAAGAATTTAAGAAGGCAAAATAGAAGTGGGAAAACTAATAGGTGATGAATTATGTAAAAAGCTCAAGACAATACTTTCTGACACATAAATGTGGGTACAAAAATTTAACACAGAGGGGGAAAAAAAAGGAATGGTTAGAGGAGGTAACAAAGTAAAGGAAACCATGAAACAAAGATATAAAAGAATATGGGAAGCAATTAAAGAAGTAAACAAAAAAGGAAAGGTAGATAGTAAGATAGATTCAGCTGAGTGGGTAGAAAATTTTAGAAAATTAATAGGTCAGGAAGCAAAGATGAGTTTTAAGACTGATGGAAGGCGAAAACATTATAGCAGATGAAGTAAGTTTACAAAGACTAAAAGGGAGCAAGGCAGCCGGAATTGATGGGATCCCAGGTGAGTCTTGGAAGCAATACAATAAAACAAAGGTATAAACTTTGGCTTCACTGCCAAAGCCTAGCATTTGAAAACGAACAACTTTTATGAGGATTAATTAACAGAAGTTTCTTCCGGGCTTAGAAGCCGTGGGCTGCTGGAGTTTAGATGTCCAGATGTTTCTGTTAATTATGACTCCGGCCGTGAAAGCTAATGAATACTCATTTTATGAGGATTTTAGAGAAAATAAGGATAACAAGTGAAAAACCAAAAAATCTTGAAAACTGGAAAGTAAGCATTGTCATACCTATTTACAAAGGTAAAGAAGAATAAATAAGCCACAAAATTAACGAGGAATTAGTCCATTAGCCATAAAGGGAAAAATTTATGCAGGAATAATGGCTGAAATATTACAAGGATGGGCTGAGACTGAGAAAAGGTTGTCAGAATTCCAATCTGGGTTTAAATGAAATGAAATGTGTAGTGTTTAACGCCCGCTTTTACTACATACGGCACCGCAGGCGGTGACACTGATGATACATGAGATAAAGATGGAGCACCGGTGGAATGAGATGGCGGGGGAAACCGGAGATCCCGAAGAAAACCTGCCCCAGCGCCGTGTTGTCCATCACAAATCTCACTTTGCGGTCACCTGGGATTGAACCCGGGCCGCCTTGGTGAGAGCCAAGCAGTCGAACCACCGAGCCACGGCGCGGCCTAATCTGGGTTTAGAAAAGAATAATAGATAATGTATTGATAATTAAAACAATAGTGGATACATAAATAAACATGAAAAGGGTACTATATAGGTTTTTTGTAGATTTTGAAAAAGCATTTGATACAACAGATATAGCAGTACTATGGCAGAAGCTGCAAAAGAAAGGAGTTAAGAATAATTTTGGCATTTTTAGTTAAAATACCAATATACTTAATTCATTTATGACTTCCTAAGGCTCATGTTGAGGCTCCAGTTTCAGGATCTATAATTTTGGCTGGAGTTTTACTTAAGTTAGGAGGTTATGGTTTATTACGGGTTTTTGAATATTTAATAGGTAAGAAATTCATTAAGGGGACTCAAAAAATATATGGAGTAAAATTTGGAATAACTATAGAGAAGAATGGTATCACAGAATTACTGGAATAAAGAGTGCAATTAAGACAGGGCCATAAACTAAGCCTTATATTTTAGTTAATTGATGGAAATTAATAATTTCTTCATACTAGCCGTATATAGGCTAAGGTTTTTGATTGAGTCAACATGAAAAATTCAATGCCATGGCCGGGATTTGAACCAGGAGATCTGTGGTTCAAATCCTGGCCATGGCATTGAACTTTTCATGTTGACTCTATCATAAGCCTTATATTGTTCAATGTGTTTATTGAAGATATAATAGAAAGAATAGGGGAAAGTAATAACCATTGCTCAGTAAAGAATACAGAAATATCAGGATCATTACACAGATGATCTGGCAGTTGGATTTATTTGCTACAGGGTTCTTCTTCTTTTTGTTGTTGTTGTAATTTTACGTCCTCCAACATTAAGTCATATCGTACAGTGAATGAGATGGTTGAAATGATGCTCAAATGTGTCCAGGGTCCATGGAGCTTAGAGCTATCCAACATTCGTCTTTAAGGATAAGGGAAAACCCCGGAAAAACCTTATGTAGTTAGCTCACCCTGACCGAGATTCTAACTCGGGATCTCTTGAACGTGAGGCAGACATGCTACCATCTACGTTACCGAGGCGGGCTCTACAGGGTTCAAAGACCTATCAGTGAAATAAAAAATTAGGGTTAGGCATGGGGGATGATTAATGTAGGAAAATCGAAAATAGTGGTGTTTAAAACAAGAAGGTAAGCTAAGAAAAG
Source organism: Mantis religiosa (assembly GCA_030765055.1). Lineage (NCBI taxonomy): Eukaryota > Metazoa > Arthropoda > Insecta > Mantodea > Mantidae > Mantis > Mantis religiosa. The sequence goes on from CM060950.1 coordinate 103,696,760, forward strand.
ATGAAGTGTATCTAAATAAACACAAAATTGAGGCAGTAAAGGAATTTGACTATCTAGGAATACAACTATGTTACAATGGGGGGGGGGGGGGATGGGGCACGCATGGAAAGAAGATAGCCCTGATAAGGGTGAAGACAGGAAAAAGAAACTGTAAATATAAACTGCTTGACATGTGGGTAAAATGGCTTGAAAGAGTATATGAAACAATAGTAGAAGCAAAAATGACTTATGGTGGCAAATGAAATAAGTAAAAATGCAGAACATTCACATGAAATGTTTTATTAGGATTGAATAAATCTACGCCGAAGGGAACTGCAATTGTTAAGTTAGAAAGAGCATGTAGAAGAGGTACAATCATAGAAATATATTTAAAACATTGTTACATCTGTGTAATGAAAGAAGTTGGTAATATATTAAGAGTGCGTTTAGAACAAAAACATCTAGCATATAAGGACAACACTGGGGAACAAAAAAATATTATTTTTATATACCCGAAACAAAATAGGCAAATTCTCATGTAAACTGATCTGCTGATTCCAAAAATGCCCCTCAAAATGCTGTATCACGTAACGTTCTTTAGGTATTCATAATTTTTTATGAAAACTTACAGAAATGTGATGTGATAACTCATATTTGATTAATTGAAAATAATAGGTATTTTATTGACAAATAACATTGAAAATAGTAATAATAATAATTATTATTATTAAAATCCATCTCAGAAATGTCCTGGTGAAAACGCTCACCTTGCTCATCACTTACTACAGTTCCTAGGTTTGTAGGGAAACTATCAAGGTGAGAGTGCAAAAAGTGGAATTTAAGTGACATACAGCAACCCATTTCTTTGTAGCTCCTTAATAGTTCTGAGACTAAAGTTTCATAATTTTCCTCTTTGTTATTGCCCAGGAAGCCTTCCACCACTGATTTAAATGATTTCCATACTGACAGTTCAACACGTTTAAGCTTTAATTCAAAAACACTGTCTTTAAGAAGTAGTCTTATTTGAGGACCGACAAATATACCTTCCTTCAATTTAGATTCACTTATTTTGGGAAAGATACTTCTTAAATACTCAAATGCACTTCCACTTTTGTCCAAACCTTTAAAGAAATTCTTCATTAACCCAAGCTTTATGTGAAGTGGGGGGAGAAGAACTTTGTTTGGGTCTACTGGAGGCACATACTTAACATTGCTTGCTCCAGGGGTATAGTCTTCCCTTTTCCCCCATTCTTTCACTATAAAATGCTTGTCAGTTGCCCTACTGTTCCACAAGCTCAAAAAGCAGCAATATTTTGTGAAACCTCCCTGCAGTCCCGTTAGCAATGCAACTACCTTGAGGTCACTACAGATTTCCCAGCCATGGTTTTGATAACTAATAGCATCTAAAATTATGGACATGGAATCATATGTCTCCATTCCTATGACATGAAATAAAGGTATTAAAGGTAGTAAAGTACCATCATGAAGCAACACTGCCTTTAAGCTGTATTTAGAAGAGTCAATGGCTATTATTTTAAATTAAGTCAATATGAGTTGGTATCATACCTCATTTCTGTAATTTTATATAAAAGAATAAGAATATCTCAAAAACGTTACGTGATACAGCATTTTCAGAGGCATTTTTGGAATCAGCGAGTCATTTTGCATAAGAATTAGCCTATTTTGTTTTGGGTACAAAAAACGTGTTACCTAGTGTAATTAGTGGGCAGAATTAGGAAGGATGCTGCAGAAATAGGTGTAGGGTATATATGACAAGAAGAGCAAAATGTTGAAGGATTTTGGTTACTAATGGTTAAAAACAGAATAGAGGATAGACAATAGAATAGAGGTGTGGAATAATCTGTTTGGCAAGAGATCATTAATGACATATTTAAAAATGAAAAAATGGGGAAGAGAAAATTACATAAAGGATATGACAGAGGGTTTAGCCTGGTTGAGGACTTGGGCTACACTGAGAGGAGGGGTTAGCTAAGAATTGTGTATTATGTTAAGTAGTATGGGGTATTGCTTGGTGGAATGCAAAAAGTTAAGAAATTGGAGAAAAATATATGGGAAGAAAAATGGGAAAATAGTGTACTCATAGTAACACAGAAGATGCTTACAAAAACTTGAAAATTTTTACGGGAAATGGGAAAGTTTGCAGAGAGAGTAAAGCAAAAATGGTTAAGAAGGGTAAAGAAATTAAAGAGGGCAAGGTAATGAAGATATAGAAGGTTAATATGGGCAAAAATTTGGGGTAAATGGCCAGGGAACTAACAACTAAATAGCCCATTAGCATGATGTAGCTGACAATATTTGTAATTAGATTAGAAAGAATTAGAGCAGAATATTGTAATTATAACAGTTCTTTGTCCAAATACAAATTCAATTAAATATTTTTTACATGACATGAGAAAGATAATGTTTTGCTGAATAGTAGTGTCTTAGATCGGAAATTTCTATAAGAATGTCCACAACATTACATTTAGAATATTACATTATTACCCATACTGGATCAACATATTCAAATATAAAATGCTAGTGAAATATACTGTTCCTTTCTCTCTCTCTCTTGTATTTTCTCCCCGACCCCACTTGTTTGTTTCAAAGATGGGCATATGCAACTTTGCATCAGGATTTGTTGTATGTATTTCAAGATAAGAGCGCATGAGTTTCCAACTTGTGTCATGACAGTACTGAGCTCTTTAATACTTGAAGCTAAAAATATTCACCTTACTGCAGACACTACCCTAAGTTAAAGATACTATCAAGTATCATTTCAGTATACGATAACTGTAAGTTCTTCCCTTGAAATTGGCTTCTGATTTTATAAAAATGAGTAAGTATACTTACATAGGAAATAAAATCCTACTAATTACCTGACACCCTTGCTCACTTGATGAAAAATTGCAGCAGAAAGTGATGTGCAACTCTTTAAAATATATGTTAGTTCATCATGATTTATCTGTAACTTTTTAAAAGAGATATTTAGTTTAAAACCATGATATACAGAGGAATGGCTGTTCACTGTACATTTGAGTTGCCTGTTCTTGCAGATGGAATAGATTCCATGCACAATTCATTTACTGTTTATATATGCAATCCAGTGTATTTATTCATTAATAACAGCAAACTTCGTTTTTTTCCTTTCTGGCAACAACTCATGCTAACTGCTGTACTTCTTAGACATGATTAATGCATAGTTGAGTGATTACACAAATAATCCTGGTTCTTGTCAATAGTTACAACAGAAATCAAAATTTGAAGGTTGTCATAGTAAACAAATCATCCAATTATACTAAATACTTAAGCAAAAGAGGATACAGTAAAAAAAGGGTACCATTAGCTATTGTACAACTACACAACCCATCATTTAAGAATATGCAGCACAGCATCTTTAAGTCTCAAAATTAAAGATGCAATTTGTAACAAAAATTAGTTAAGAATAATAATAGGACATAAATATTAATAGACATGCGTATTTTGCTTCAAATGTGTTTAGATTCCATCTGTTCCATTTAATTTAGTACTCAATGTCAGGATTGGGTGCTAACAGAAAATTCACAAACATTATTCAAAAACAAATTCCAATATATTTGTGTATCCAAACATCTTTAGAATATTCTTTTTCACTGAATTACACTTCCAATTTTTGTGTACATAACATTTCCAAATGAAATAAAATTTAATGTGATTACAAGGAACAAAATAATTCTAATACAAGGTTAACACTGTACTTTTTATATATTTATATATTGTATTAAAAAAGTGATAAAATTATACAGTACAATCCTTTGAACGAATGTAAGGATGTGACAACATTTTTCATCTCAAGATTGAACTTGGTTTGTATTAACAATCAGAACGGTGGCGCATGCAGTAACCTTATACAAAAGTCACTTCTTATTCAACCTAAATTATTAGTGATGCAAACAACCATACATTCCTACATTGCCTATGTACCAATAACTAGTCCACCTTCCATCAACTTGCTTTCTCACAGGCCCAGAACAAAAATGTCTTAATTTATCTTGGCAATTCTATGCACATAATGAACACTGACATGCCTCTGTACTTGTAAACACACAAAAATGTACATCACAACTGATGCTAGTACTCAGTTCCTACAAAGTGATGTGGGTCACTTCATTATAAAGCAGATGCCTCTTAAGCTTTCTCAACGCAGCCAATAGAGCATTAGTGTTCTAATTTTGGTTCATCTCTGGATAAATATCTGAACATTTTAATCACATTCTGATGGGACAGAGCAGAATGTGAAAGTGAAATAAAAATAGAAAGGAAAAGGAAGAGAGGAAAACAAACTGCATAAAAGAAAAACTTATATTTTACAAAGTAAACACTAGGATAATACATATAAAAATCTATGAACTGTCCTGAAAATTTTGTATTCCAGTGCTCTACTTACACCTTAAACTATGGTTTCTTCCCACCAGGGAAAAAAGTACAAATTTAAGGTCAATCAATCTGTTTAAGAATGGCCTTTTAGTTTCATTTTACCCCTTTTCATCATCGTATATTCTTACACTGTAAAATTACAGTTACACAGAAGAAAAATTGGCTTCATGTTTTATTGTAAATATACATGAATAAAATCCAATAAATTATCAACAAAAATATAACATTTAGCAACTTAATAAATATACTGTTAGCACATTACAATGGCAGAAATGTGGGTCTGCTTTCACCAGCAGATATGTGCAAAGCGATATATTAAACAAATAAGTAGTAAAAAAGGAATTTTAAGATGTCTTCTCACTATTCCTAAATGTACCTTCCATAGAAAACTAAATTTTTTTTGTGTACAAAATAAACCAAATAGTATAAATTCTTATATGCCTCTCATTACCAAATGTACACCAAGAAAATTCTGCACAGTCTATGCACACTGCTACATTTACACACCCCCATTAATATTGCATAGGGAAAAGTAGTAAAAAATAATTTGATGTACATATCAAATGAGCTGGTTTATTATGTGTACCACATTCAATGTGCACTGCGAAACAGAAATATACATACAGCCATCTCCAGTACTGAATGAAAAGCTTGTATCATTGACTATTTTAATGTTACGTAAGAGGAAAGTAACATACTCTCTTTAATTTGAATAGTTGTAAATAAAAGCATTGTTAACAGTGAAGCTAATTTCATGTATAAAGACTAAAATTGAGTCATATCCTTTAAAACTTGTAACTTCACTCACAACGTTACAAGTTTTAAAAGGTATGACTCAATTTTAGTCTTTATAGATACTCTCTTTAGTTACAGCCACCTATCTGCCTTGAAGGAGGATCCATCAAGAGTCCAAATTTATAATTCATAAATTGAAAAAACTATTTCTAATTGGTTTTTCATACTATGTCACAGTTTGATTGTTGAGGGACTAGTTTCAAGAGCTGCTGCTTCCATTTTCGAACTCGAAGGTCATCTCCTAAAACTAGTCTCCCCAAAACTCAAAATGTGACTTAGTTGAAAAACAGACTTTGAATAGTTTAATCAATTAATTTGGACATCATTATAACTAAATTTCTCCAAAAACATGTAATGCTAATTTCTTTCTTTCTTCTCTCTCTCTCTCTCTCTCTCTCTCTCTCTCTCTCTCTCTCTCTCTCTCTCTCTCATTTCTAACGTTTCTAACATATTTCATCTTTGATTAATTTTCAAAATAATTTTTCGAGATTCTTAATTTCTTAGTAATCCTAACAATTACTAGCATTCAAAATGTTTATTCTCTTTATGGCTTTAGTAATGTCTATAACCCAAGTTACTTTGGAGCAGTTATAATTCTTTAATAATTTGTGTATTTTACACATTAATTTATAAACCTGGTGTTCTGATTTGATATTTATGTACACTATTTGTCACTTTTAAATCTTGTTGGCAGAATATTAATTCTGTGATTGGCATATTTTACTCCTGGAGCCAGAATTGCACAATTTAAATTTAGAGTCTAGCTGTAGATGTCATTTTTGTAGCAGTATATGTAATGTAACTCATTTTATGATAAATACTGCATTGTAAGTGTGCTTACTGCTTAGCCTACTTAATTTTCTGCAGTGTTACAATTTAGATTTTGTTTTCTGCAGTAGTAAGAATTCGAGATGGCCATATAAGCTATGTAGAAACTGCAGTTTATAACTTACAGACAACTATTTCTATCCTCACTTTAACCCTTTAAGAACCAAATTGAAATGCTAGGTTACTGCCTAAACTGCCAGCCCTAAGTAAGGTGAAATGTAAGGTTTTTCTATTCTCAATTTTGAAGCCATTGAGTTGAGTTTTCTTTCCTTTTCCATTTTATTATTATTATTATTATTATTATTAATTATTATTATTATTTTGCAATGGCTCAATATAATCTCACATTTTCACATACTTCTACGGATTACTTGATTGCATGTATTAAAAATATTAAATTATTCATTTAGAATTTTTACTATTATGGTCATTACTAATCAGTGTCATAACTATGGTTTCCAGCAATTTTGTCTCAGTTCCCTTCTCTCTTAATGACCTATTGTTTTAGTATGCTGAACCATGACATATAATATACAAATAAGCAAAGTTTACCAGAAATCACTGTGAACACACAAAAAAAAAGTCTGGTATGAAACAAATGCTTTTGTTTAGAATATACTGTAATGCTTGATGACCACCTCAAAGAAAAATTAAATAAATGGGAGAAATGGTACCTGAACACAGTTTAAATGTCATCAATTAGCTAGAAGTATACACTTACAGTATCCACTACATAAATTGTATATTATTTTAACACAAAAACCAATCTCTATGGATTGGATCAACTCTTGGAAATTTATGTACACAAACTGCATTTGATCATGGCAATTATGGAAGTAATATCCTCCAGTCTCAGCATTATCCGTTTTTGTTCTAAGAGCACATGCTAAGTATATATACTGTTTCATCTGTCACGTGAATAGAGAACTGAAGCTTTATATTGTAACTTTTCTCTTATTGGACAATCTCTTCTATTTTTCTTCTCTTTGTCATACAAGTTTATCTTATTTCCAGCATTAATTAAAAGCATTCAAATATGAATGGTTATGAATGAAATTGTTAAAATGATACTGCTCAAATGAGCCTCCTCAGTTTCATAGAATACTGAATCCCAAATTTCTTCTGAATGTAAGAGAAAACCTTGGTAAAATTGCATCGAGGTGACTCACCTTAACCTATATTCAAACCTGAGAGCTTCAGGCTATGAAGCAGATACATTACTCATATAACTTATAGGTGGGCACTCTTTTAAATAAGTGATATGTTCTTCTTAAGCTATGTTCCTTGTGACTCACATTTATAACTAAGTTATTTTGTAAATGTTGTTCAAATGCAGGGCAGCTGCAAAATCTTACACAGCTACAGGTCACAGCCTAGCTTTGCTCTCCAAGTGTAGATTTAATATCTTCGTTTTGAATGGTTTTAACACTGGATCCATCTAATAGGCAGTATGCCATCATGAGGTTTCAGGGTTGGGTAGCAACATAGGCTATATCTAATAAACTGGAATGGTTCTTCATAGAAAGTACTAGGTTTTAGAGATGTAGCTCAATACAGAAAAACTTGTCTTCCTTAAATGTTCCCCCCCCCTCACTAAAGCTTGGGTTCATTGTGTAAACTGATAAATGAAAGCAGGTGATTCACCTAATCTAATAAGTAATTTTTGACTGACAAATGATGTTTAAGGATCATGGTTTTCTATTAATTGGTATGTCAAAACATTTTATATAATTTAATCATTTAATGGTTGTATTTTAACGACAAATAAGACAATATTCTACAACTGAAATATATACAGTAATCATAAGGAAAGATAACTTCTCAACATGCTACTGTGCATTTCCTCTTTAATCTTTGTTGCGGCTTAATCAAAAGCTTTGGATTAATCAGCCAAAGCATTTTTAAATACAAATTAAATAAAAAGTCCACAAAGAAAAGCTCTGAAGAACCAAGTATATGTTGACAATCAATGCTACCTTTTGGCAAATGAAACAGCACTATCATAAGAAACCTGTGATAGCAAGACTGGTCTAATATTCTTTCCATAAGATAAAATAGAAATCATTGTCCACGTTGGTCTGCATAAATTTTCAAGCATAAACAATGGATATTTTCTCTCCAAATATGAAAGAACCAACACACTTCTTATGCTACAAACCTTGAACTTTAAGTTTTTTACTGATTTTATTCTTAGTGGACATTTCAAAGTGTGTTCAATTTGGAGTAAATAATACCTAAACAGGATCATAGAGAACATGCTACTTATAAAATATATTCTATATATTTGTATATACTGATTTTTTTTCTGGATTCTATCCGTAAATTTCCTGGATAATGCCTGACTAATTTTACTGAGTCATGGATCTCAACATGAAATTCAGTTGCAAAAACAGTTTTTGTCATCTCATTTTTTCATTTGTGAAGTATTGTTTGGATGGAAATTTTGTTCCATATTACCTAGATTGAATTGCCCTAAAAACTGAGAATAGTAGGCCATGGGGAAGTTTTTGAAGAGATGCTGGATTCAATTAGTTATTACTGCCAAATTACTATAACAAAAATATTGCAGATTAATTGCACATATCTTAAAATCAATACTTCAAACAATGCTTTCTCTTGACACCTGAAACATGTATATTGCCATTTGCATTTTGATTTGTGAAAAAAAATTAAGTTACTATGAGGTATGCTGCACTTTCAGCTACAATTCAAGCAGACTCTCTATGGAATGAAATTCACTGAATGAAAATCATTTGCAGCAACTCGAATTCTATTAAATATCAAACAGCAAACAAAAGCCTTACAAATATTAGTCTAAAATCTTTGATTTGCCATGGATCTCTGGATTGGTTCTTCTCTGCCAATAACGTATGATGTATAATTAAAGAGCATCATTGCAAAAATGATACAATTTGATTAAATTATTTTCTTAATGTAATTTAGGCTGATAATTTAAAAACAGTACAACATTGTATACCATTAATATCTTCAGCTTGTGCCAGAATGCAGATTTATTTTTTCTTGCTGCCCCAAAATTTTTCTATGCAAGTCACCTTTTATGTAAACGTTTCAACTAAGTGATGTGGGCTTTAATTATCAAATAATTTTTAACAACATTTTTTGTAAGCATTCCACTGTTAAAATGTTTTACTTAAAGACTTACACATACACATAAATGTTCACTCAAGAGATTTTCTTACATGTTAGCAATCTTAAAATTTGTAAATGATGCTGCACTTTATCAAAGGTAACATTTTCTAAATGAGTGTAATGCTATGTCACTCGGTGATCTCTGAAGACCCAACAACTTATTTTGATAACTATAATAACTGAATAAGTTCAAAATATAACTAAAATTGGTAATAAACAATATACATAATTTAGTTTCCTCTGTTGAAGTAAAAGTTTATAACTGTACGAATAAACCTCCCTAAAAAAAATACTCTAGGTGTTGTAACCAGGGTTGGGCCTTTACATCTTATACAAAAAAGTTTATCTACATTACAGCAAAATATGAATAAATAACATGTAATTAATGTCATAAATGTAAAATATATAAAATCCAACAACTCTTGACTTTGTCCTATTTATACTTTTGACTCAGAATATGGAACATATTGATATAGAATTCTAATAACCGCCTGCATGTGGTGGTTTTGAAATACTGTATTAGCTAACAGCTTGCTTAATACATGGTGACCACTGATTAATCATGCTGCAAACAGAAATTAAATAATGAAGTCACACTGCACTGATTGAGATGCTGATCCAAGAATTTCCTGCTCTCCAGAAATAAAAACAGGAAACAATTTGTTTTTAAAATAATCCTATAACACTATGAAACAGAATGCGAGGAGGTTGCAATGTGGAGAAAAAATGTTTGGGAGGGAAAATGGGAGAAAGTAGAGAAGAGGATAGTAACTATAAAAATATTAATGTGCAGGGAGGAAAAGAAGGTAAGAAGTATTGGTAAGTTCTTGCAGAAAGTAAAAGAAAAATGGGCCAGAAATGTAAAGAATATAAGAAAGGAAAATGAGGGGGAAGAATGGGACTTATTAAGAAACAAGGAAGCATGGAGGTTAAGAGCTACCTGGCAGAGCAGAAGACCAGGCTGTCATGTAAGCCAAGGTAGCAACAAGTTAAAGACAAATAAATGTAGCCAAAAGTGTAAACTGTAAAATTTTGGAATATGCACAGTAAAAAATCTAATCTAATCTTAAAATAATCCAGAATCTTAATAGGTCTCCCACGTAAGAGCTTGCACAGTCAACTACAGAAAATCGAGGAATCCAGAACCTTATTTTTGAGAGTTGAGAGTAATAGATACAAGCTGCCTTAACCAAACAAGACTCAGTGACTTAACACATATTAATATATGTAATTATTTTTCCTTGCTTTTTTCATGATAAAATATCTAATTATGAATGAAGCAGACAGCACACAAATCTACGATGTTTACAGAACATTTAATTTTGTTTTGTGAAAGTTAAAGCTAAAATCTAAACTAAATACTGCACCTACAGCAGTTCTTAGAGTAGAGCAAAAGAATGCCTTAAAAGCTTATAGAAGAATCTGCAGTAGAAGCATTCAAAAGCCAATACCTTCAGCATGGTCCCGTCTACATCGGGCAAACAAAAATATTTTGGAAGTGGACAAACCATTGGAACAGGTAGACCTAGAAACCAGCACTTGTAGTTTGATGTCCTATAAGTGATTCTATTGCTACCCACCCTTCTAAACAACCCCTCAGCTCTTTCTTCGTCTGAATGTTCAATAAGCAGTTATGTTGAGAAGAAAAGTGCTTTCAAAACAATAAAAGGAAATAGACTTAGCACATGTTGAATTTTTTATAGCAACATTTACTGTTGTGGAAAGAAAGCATTGTAGGGGCATGCTATAAAAATTGTACCCATTCTGCGTGGATAAAAATATCTTTCAAATATACTGCTTGTTGTTTACAAAGAGGAATTCCAACAAACACATGCTGATCCTGCCTCAGTTTACTCAATGGTGGATGGAAAAATTAATCCAATGATACAAAGAATATTGTCACAAAGGCACAGAATGTTAACACAAGCACTGAAAAACCAAGATGTATGTTTCTGAAAGCTTTCAAATCTTCAGGTGAAATAGACACAGGAAATAGTTATTCTGCTTGTAACTCAAATTCTGCAAATCTACCTAGGACTTGCTAGTAACAAACATTTTGTCAAACAAAAGTGTAATATTGAAAGCATTCAAACTTTTGGATTAGCAGCACCAACTTTTATTTAATAGTGATTCTAGAGCTAGTCTTACTATGGACAATCAATGATGATCTCAATGAGATGTCTGTGAATCACTGAAAGATCACAAAAATGCTATAAGTGGCAGTTATGATGAATTCAATATAATTTCAATATAAATAAAGCCACTCTTATTTGAAGAAAAAATTTATTTCACAAGTAAATGAAATACTTGTACTGTTAGATCCTGTCAGCCAGCTCATCAATTCTTGTCAAAAGCCAGAAAGTAGTGTTACTAATGCAGGGAAATTATAAATGGTCCTACAGTTGTTTGATGGTTATGGTGATACTGAGCATGTTGTACAGAGGCAAAGAAAACCTACCCAAAATATACATAGCCTGGCAGAACATGTACTTCACTTACAATACCAGGGACACAATGATCATGAATATGTGGCAGGATTTATATGCAAATATTGGATGCAGCAGAAATTGTCAACTTCACGTATCCAGAAAAAGAAGGAACAGTTGGTCAATTTTGGGAAAGGATGTTACATCTTAGAAAATGCTCTGGATCTTTGTTAAAAGGCATTATTCAAAACTAGTAGATTTAGGTGTTAAATTACGTGTTAAATTACTGAACATTGCAGCTTCACCTGCACAATTGGAGAGAATATCTTCTAATTAATCTTTATCATAACTGTCTTTCACTTCAAAAATTGAGGGGGAAAAAAAGCTAGTACAGGTTTATTACTTAAAGTGAAAGATGAGGTGTATGGTGATTTGAGTAGGTATTGAATGTATGAATGTAAAGTGCTCTATTCATTTTATAAGTGTGCAACCACAGAACACTGGAGTTCATGTGACATTTATACAAAACAATCTTTTTGACATCCAATGGGGATAAAATTCTTATGCGAATGTTGTTGTTGTTGTTGTTGACTAATGGCACTGGGGATTAGTTGATTTACATCATTTTCCCCCTAGCTTCCCAATATAAAGCCTGTAGGTTCTCACATTTGAGACCAATTCTTATGTGAATGTTGTTGTTGTTGACTAATGGCACTGGGGATTAGTTGATTTACATCATTTTCCCCCTAGCTTCCCAATATAAAGCCTGTAGGTTCTCACATTTGAGACCATTACATTTGTCCAAATGGTGTTTGTTCATGATGACATCCTCTTTACAGATAAAACATTTGGGTGTAGGTATGCAGTGTATTTTATAAAGATGTTCTGCAAGACAATCATGGCCAGTTTCCATTCTAAATAGGGCCACTGCAGTTTTTCTTGGTAGTTTGTTTGTCAGTTTTGTCTACAATGTTCTTATAATCCTTGTCTTTTAGTTTATCTTCTTCATCAAGTCTCTGCTGTCTTTTTAAATGTAGCTTAATGTTGTTTAATTGTTTGTCTTACAGGTTTTATATTTTGAATTGCACCTTTTTTTGCTAGTTGGTTAGCATGTTCATTATCTAAAAGTCCAACGTGTGCTGGAATCCATTGCAGGATGACATGGTTTCTTGATTCGACAGCTTTAATTAAACTTCTTATTTCTTTGATGTTTCTTGTTGTTTTGTTTTTATAGTTTACAATCCCATCTATGGCTGATTTTGAATCTGTCTATGTTTTGCTTTACGTACGGTTTGTACAGGACATTCTGCAGTGCTGCTTTTATGGCTGTTAGTTCTCCATCATAATGGTTTGAAGTTTTGTCTAGTGTTACTGTGCAAAATGTTTGCAGTATACTCCTGAACCAGCATCTTGTTTGTTTATAAAGGATCCATCTGTATATATTCGGAGCCATTCTTTTTCTGGATATCTTTCATTTTCTGTGGATATTGCTCTCATTTCATCTGGTAAATTGTTTTGCTTATGTATTGTATATAACAGGTCATTCTTATAATGTATGTCAATATATTCTGTTGGGCTTGTTTCCTCTATTGTTGTTATTATGTTCCTGTTTTGAGTTATTGATGTATGTTCTGAAGCTTGTTTGGGTTTTTAGATTGCTTATATTATCTGCTGTGTGATACCACTTGTGTCTATTTTTGTTAACTAGCAGTTTTTGTGCTAGGGTAATTGCCTTTAGTTCATGTTCCAGTTCTATGGCCATATTTTTTGTGAAGCTCTGTAGTATGGCAATTGGTGTTGTTTTCACAGCTCCTGTTATTATTCTTAGTGAATTGTTTTGTGAGGTTTCTATTTTCCTTTTGAGTTTCTTGCTTACTGTTGCCAGCAGTTCTCCTCCAAATAGTAATATTATGCGAATGTTTAAGAAAGGAAAAATATTATACTTGAGTAGAAGCATTAGGAACACTGATGTGTTGCTAATTTATTAAGATGAGCTTATTTAGAAACACTAACTAAAGTTAGTGTTTCTAATCTAGCTCCTCTTTATAAAATATTTTTTATTTTTTCAAATATCAAAGAACAGAATTTTGCTGCAAAAGCAAAACAAGTTATTTTAGTTCAAACCAATAAGCAATAAAGAGCACTGATTACACAGAAAATGAAGCTAGTTACAGTGGAGTAATAAATATTACACAAATAAAAATATTTGATAATTAATGTCCACTTATCTTAAGTTAACTGACGATGCAAGCAAATGTTCATGAAATCAATTTTTTGAAAAGAAGAAAGAAGTATTAACATTAACTTCTTAAGATAAGTGGACATTACAAATAATTTTACTTGTGTGATAAACAGCACACTCCAAAGTAAACAATATAGTCTCTACATTAATTATTCTTTAATCCAATAATTTTCCAAATTTTATTTGGTAAATCACTAATCATTGAAGAGCTGAGAAGCATGGCTGAATGGACTTACTATATGTTGGAATATTAACCTGCAATTGCTCATGTTATTAGATAAAATCTAACAATTGATAATATATACTGCTGTAAGTTATTAATTTTTTTGTTCAAATAGACTTACAGCTAGTAAAGCCTCAGTTGTTATCTCTAAATACCATTCAAGTAGAATTTAGTGTAAAAATACAAAGCGAAAGTCACTGAGAGTGATGTTATTCCAAGTGATGTGCAATGTTAGATTTTTTAACATGGGAGTTATCATGTAACACTGTTCTGTAGTTGGCAAAAATGACATAAGGCAAGTATATAATGCACCTGCATTTGCTTTTCTCGGTGGTAGTAGAAATGAAACTGACAAATGTTCAAGAAACACTAACAGAGTACAGAGTTTATTCTGAAGCAGTTATATTTATGAATATTTTCAACATCTACTCTCCCACAGGCCCAAATGACCTCGCTGTTGACGGGCCTTAAAACACCACACACTCACTCACTCTACTGTACTGCCTATGAGAAAAGTAAGCTGCAGCACTGTAAAATATTATGTTTCTCTATTAATTCGTAATTTTTTTCTACTTTTGATAATAGGCTTCATAATGCCTGTCCTTTTCAGTTATCAACATTGCTTCAGAAGAACAGGTTCTAAAGTGGTTTGAGGAAGATTTGGATGATATGCACATAGGTGGTCTAGACTCTAAATCTAATGCTCAACTTGAACACAAGGAACTTGATACAGCAACAGGATAATCTGACAGCAACTCTGATAAGGCAGTTCTTTCAATCCCAAAATTAGCAATACCTGAAATCTATGAGTGTAAAGAAGGAACAAAAGGCTCAAGAACAAAGCTCTTCTAACAAAAATTGCTTGTCACAATATAATAACTCAGCTTTTAGGTGTAAAAGGTATAGCAAAGGAAGCAAAGGCAATTCCTGATTGTTAGAAATTATTTTTCCAGATAATGTAATTGCTTGCATTGTGGAATGTACAAATCATGAATTAAGAGACAGTGGCTCAGTCTTATTCATGCACTATGTGAGACTGTCTTACATATTTTGAAGAAATTTCAGCCTTCTTTGAAGTGCTTGATCTTGCTAGAGTGTCACAACACCTAAATACAGACGAACTATGGGACATGGATGGCACTATGTCAGAATTTTGCATTGCATCCATGAGTAAGCAAAGACTTCATACTCGACTGCAAGCAATAAGATTTGACAAGAGAGCTACTTGAGCACAAAGGAAGAGAGAAGATAACTTGGCTCTGATTAGAGAAATTTTCAATGGTTTTGGGAATACCTCCATGAATAGCTATAGTGGTGGTACATACACAATTGATAAAATGCTGGAAGAATTTAGGGGACAATGCAAATTCTGGCAATATATCCCAAATAAACTCGCAAAATATGGTATAAAGATATACACACTGTGTAATGCAAGAACATTTTACACTCAAAATGAAAGTGTATATAGGAAAACAGCCACCAGGACCATATTGAATTCCAAATGATGCAGGTAATATGGCTTTGTAAATGATTCATCCAAATGCCAACAGTGGAAGGAACATGACAATGGATAACTAGTTTACCTCTGTTACAGTCACTAATGATCTGTATGTCAATCACCAACTGATCATAGTAGGTACACTTAAAAAGAACATAAAAAGGGATCTCTCCCGAGCTTCCTTCAAAGAAAACCAGGCTGGCCACCAGTTGCATATTTGCATTTGGGCAGAAACCTAATAACTGTCTTTATTCTTATGGCCAAAGAAAAAGCAAATAAGCCTGAAATAACATTCTACAACCTAACAAAGGAAGACATAGATGCTGAAACATAAGAAAAAATTTCTTATGGAACTGAGCATGATGCTGGTGAAACCACATTTGATAAAGCAAACGTATATGTCAAGGCTGCCTCTTTATCTAATGCAAATAATTCAAAACTGATGCTGCTATCCATGGCTTATCATCAACAACACAGGAACACAGCACCATTTAGCCCCACCCCTCCAACTGGATATATATATACATACACACACCACCCTGTTAGGTGAAGCTCATAACTTCCTGAAGAAGGCCATAGTGCAAGTATGGCTGAAAACTTGAGCAATTTTATAAACATTTCACAGCTGGTAACCAGACAAACTGTAATTAATTCACAAGAAATTGATTCTGATTGGGACCAATAAACTCAAACCTGAAATTTGACTTAGCAATTGAAATCACAGATTATCAATGTAATTTCATTGATAATATATACTACTACAGTTTTCCTTGTGACAAGTGACACGAGCAATCCTAGGTTAATGAACTTAAAAGAAATCAAGCAAGTAACAGATGTTTACATTACCAAATTCAATACATAGGTATGGTTTTTTCCTTCATATAGAAAATAGCTTCCTACATTATATATTTTACATTTATATTATGTATAAAATATGTAGAGGTGATTTACTTGACCAACCCTGCTTACAATGCAATGAAATATTCAACTTCAAATGAGTTTATTCCCAAGGGGTACAGGAAATGCAGAATTATGTGCGCTGTATATTTTGAAAATATCAAGTTTCAGAAAAGAAAATATATTTTGCAAAATTAGTTCTACAGGAAACATACTACAAAGGTATGCATAGTTCTACAGTTTAAATGGGATTTGCATTCACAAGCAATGTATTATTCCTTAAACAAGATGAACTTCATTACTTCAAATGTGCACTTTTCAAAAGATACATGTATTTAGGAAAAATTACACCAAACAGTGATACATAATGTTTTTTTTTTTTTTTTTTTCCTTCTTTAATACACATGGTCAAAAGCTAGTTAGACCGTTTCTAATATTGAAACATAAGCTAAAAAAGCTACAAATAATTCTATCAAAAATAGCAATGTATCCGCTAATTAAAATTAAGAATTCACAATACAAAAGTAGTATAATATATTCCTTCTTTACGAAATTGGATATTCTGAATAATATTTGTTTTAGCATACTAAAGTCTAAATGTTATAATTCAAGGTACTAATGGCCTAAACAGCATCTGATAGATATATTTTGCTTTTCAGACTACTTTTCTCTCCTATAAATTATTAAATGCCAAAGTGCCAATTTGATACAACTGTAGGTAACTTCAGTAGGAAATATGAAACTCAATTAACCCTTTAACTGCCAACTAAAGTGCTATGCTATTGCTTAAATTGCCAGTCCTAAGGAAAGTGAATCATCAGTTTTACATAAAGGTTTCCACTCTCAATTTTGAAGCTGTTTAATTGATTTCTGTATTGGCTCTTGATATATTGTTTCATATATCCATACATTTTTAAGGATGTTACTTTGAGTCTTCATGTATTTACAAAAATTAATGATAAATTTCCAATTTTTATTATTATTATTATTGTTTACATCACTAACTGAAATGTTACTATAAGGCTCAATTTATGCATCAATTTCATGTCCTGTGAGCAGTGTGATGCAGTCTGAAAATACTTCAGGTTAAGTGGAAGCATTCATATCAAGCAACACGAGTCACTTTATATTCTAATGGTACAATCTCAAAAAATTGTTGTATGTTTCAGTTTGTATGGCATACGTGACAACTGCATGATCTTAATACACATGCATATTGGCCTGTTTATGCATGTAGCACTGCCACATTGTGAAGAAGGCAAGTCAGTGTTGTCACTTTGGGAATCCCAGAGCTGTGGCTCTGATTTTTCATTATCGTTTGTGCCTTCACGAACTGAGTGATCCAATTGTCATTGTGAACAAACATAACATATAACATGGAACATTAAACAGAAAAGATCTGAATAAGTAGTTCAATTTGGGAGCTCAATCAGAAGATTACAAGGATAGTGACAACGGAACATTAAATAGAAAAGATCTGAATAAGTAGTTCAATTTGGGAGCTCAATCAGAAGATTACAAGGATAGTGACAACAAGAAGCAGCAGTGGACAGAGATATTTTATTTTTATTTTCCATCATGATTTTGAAGACTAGGATGCAAGAAATAAAGCTTTGATATGTAAGTACAATATACCTTATTAAGGTATGCTTCTGGAACAGCAATCTATAGCTTAATGATGCTCATATGTATAAAAAGGCAAAATATTTCCAAAATTAATTACTATGGATATTATTATTATTCAACACTACAAAACTTACACTTCAGTTCCATATCTGTCAAAACAAATGTGGAAATAGGCTTGTAAAACTGATTTCTTAACAGTCTAACACTTTCCAACAATATACTGCTTCAAAGTTTCTGCTCTCTCAACGACTTCTTGTTTCTGAATAACATTTCGGGTGTACAGAAAGCAAAAATTGAAAGAAATCACTGCTAAAAAAGCTTTTATTTTTTTGTTAAAAAAATACAACATACAATTTTTATACATAAGCTAGAGGGTTGCATGAGGGTTGTAAATTATTTGAACTTAAAGACCAACCTCTGCAGATCTGATTGGCTCTTAGCATTTATGCCAGCAATTTACATCAGCTCACGCTGATCTTGGCAGCCAAAGGGTGTAATTAATTTTTCTTCTTTAGGAAAAACATTTAGAGGATCTGCAATGATCTTGCTCTGCTCTGAATTTTACAATAAATCTTTTTGCATTTTGCCAGTGGTTGCTTAAAAAATATGATTAAGAAAATTGCTAGTTTCTTATGCTTAGAACAGTTTTTAGTCATAATCCAACAATTAAAATGTGAAACATTCTCTTCTTTAAATATATGTAAAAAGTATATTCAGGCACAGCATTTACAAATTTTAATGCTGCATTTCAAGTAATACTTAACATGACAGTAATATTTTTCTGACATCTCTAGTCACTAAGCTTAATTTGCATATGTGCAAAAACTTTAACTGATGTTCAATTCTTGAAGTAAGTTTATATGACTTAGTCGCATATCAAAATTTAGCCATATTCTAAAGGTTGATTTAGGAATAAAAGAGGCACCGAAATTCTAATGTGTTTTTCTCCTCTCTGCTCTCACTAAAAAAATGCAAGAGTATCAAGTGCAAAATTTTCCTCATAAAGATCATCTGTAAAAACCACCTCAGAATTATACCCAGCAGTAACATAACAGTTAATGAAATTACTGAAAAACAGATGTGGATATAAAGTCACAGTACACTCCAGAATGGCTTTGCTTAATGTGGCCATAATGCGACTTGAAATAATTGAAACTTGAAACACCAGCAACAGTATGTTCGTTAATACTTACTCCCAAAGTGAAAAATGAAAACTTGTTATTATACTTGTGTGCTTGTAATACTCTGAATTAATTTTGTCTAATTTTTACAAATGATAAATTAATGTTCACATTTAATTCTTCGTGCAATATCAATTGCATATTACAGTACATAAAACTTGCCCATATGATTCTGAAAATTGATTGATAGTGATGAGTGAGTGAGACTGGAAGAGTAGCTGCTGTAACAAAGTGTGTGTGTGTCTAATGCTCAGCAACTGACAACTAAGTCATTCTCCTTACAAAGTGCTTGCTGCTGATAAAACTGATTTCCTCTTTGGGTATGAAAATACTCACTTCAGTTGTATACAATAAAAGATGCTGTATGAGAAACATCAAACACACTTTAAAATTATAAAAATATTTTAAAAATAATTTCCTATGAATAGTTGTAATAACACCAAATTAGGCTACACCGTTTAAAGATGTCTATTTCTTTACTACTCAACCAAAGGCATACATACAAAAAAACCAAATTCTTTTAATTGTTGGGGAGAGAGGGGAAGGAGGTTAAATAGTGTAAGAAAGAGGCAGATGGAGAAAGAAAGCAATAAAGAAAGAGAAAGAGAGTGCGAGAGCGAGCTAATGAGCAAACTAAACTTAGGCTAATAACAAATCTGTCAAAATTCAAATTTTGGAACAACACTGATTTCAGTTCAAGATGCCACCAATGTGAAGTGCAAAACAGCAGTTGCCAGAAATAGGTTTGCACTAATTTACTATTGAGGTGGAGGTAACTGTTTCCAAAATGTTATGGTACATTACAATCCTAAACAGTGATTCATATTTCTTTACCTGTGATTTATCTGCATAAAACACAAAACAAAATTGTAAAAAATTAATTTAATTTTCAATAATGCAGCATAGTACAAGTGAATAAGATTACTTTATGTTCTGAATGCCATGACTACTTTGGAGCTGTGAATAATAAATGAAACAATTCACAATTTACTGTATAAACCATAAAAAAATTCCATAAAAAGTTACAAATGCCATGAAATGATTAATAAAAAAAACTCACAACTTACTGCACAAACCATAAAAAGCTGTGTGCACATAGTAAATGTAGAAAATACAATTTAAGTCTGAACTAGGCCAAGATGTTATTGAAATACAATAGTATGCTTAGCCATTTCATTTCAATGAATATTTTCAAATGTACAATAAAGTTTTCCACTTCAACAACAAAATTATTCTAAACATGTCAGTACCAATCCTTAGTATGGAATGTTAACACCAGTAATTGCAAATTAAAAAATGACCTTCCTATGCAGAGCTACAGAATTATGGCAGCTGTTGAAAAAGCTTTTAGGTATTCAAGTCTTTAACCCAACTTTTAAAACTGAGATGGTTTCAGATTGAAACTCATTTTTGCTCAAGCTATTAGTGACAATGTTTTGATGGTACTTCCTACCACATAGAACTTAATTTCCTATGCCACATAAGGACTATTTAATCAGTTCCAGTTAGTTATTATACATTAATGCTGTTGAAAGACTGAAAATTTTCAATAAGCAGTATGGTGAACCACACTAAATAGATATATTTTGTACTAAAGTGCAGTATCCATTTGGGTGGTCAGCACCTCATATGCATCATATGACTAGTTTATTAATGAGATATGACCACCCGGTAACATGTTCTTTCTGCACACTGCTTTTGTAACTTTGGCAAACTGCTGCACAGTGTACATTAAAACAGTTCTTATATTAGCTTTAAAAAATAAAATACACATGTGATATTCTATTGAACTCCAAACACAGAAAACCACTACCTTTTCTTTACTATATTTGTCTTTCCAATCTGTTTACTTGGTTGCTGTCCTTTTTTAATTGGTTTCTCCACCTTAGCCACATGCTTCTTTTTCTTTGGTCTTTCTGGTGATCCATTGCAACACTGACATTTTCTGATGTAACCCTTTCGCCTTAGAGATCTTAAAGGTTTTATATGCGTTCCACAGGTGCCTTCATTTGAACACTCCTCTTTACCCTCTAACCTTACCTTTGTTAATATGTTATCACTGCTCTCTTCTGGACTGGGCAGCATATCTGTTTCTGTCATGGAAGTTGGATTATGCAGAAGCTGAAACATATCGGCACTGGAATCTTCACATAATTCCCTTAAACGATGCTGTTTACTCTGCAGCACTGTTTGCTTTCTCTGATTACATTCAGTAGATGACGAACTCGATTGTTTCATTGGCACAGTCACTTTTGACACAGAATGAAAACCCTTATATCGCTTCTCACGCAGTAAACCCCTTCTATCATACTTCTGACTATCTTTAATGTCTTCCTCTTTTGTATGCACATCTACATAATTTGCCTCTAAAGTGTTCTTTTGGGTAAACTGCATTTCTGAACGGGTTCTTTTAAGACGTACACGCTTTCCAACAGTGAGTGGATTGTCATCTACGGAATCCACTCCATTTGTGCTTGATTTAAAAGTAATCTCATGACTTTGGGAAATGGGAACTTTGGTAATGACACCAGGCAGTAAAGGAAACATGGTGCTTTGTACACTTCCAAGTGCTGATGATGATGATTCATCATTACTTATTTGCACCACATCAACCTCTGAATTCCCTTCTCCATCATCTACCTGAGAAGATAACTGAGATGAAGGACTCATTTCTGAATCTTCATCATCTGCACACGTCTTATCTTGTGAGCTAGATGAATCCCAAGGTTCCTGGGAATCAACATGATCACTCAAATATTGGTTTGGTCGATTTAATCTAGAACGTGTAATGATTCTGCCCACATCTGGTCGATTAGAGCTATGCTTTTTCCCATACGTATAGGTGAATTTCTGTGCTGCTGTCACAGATGGCAAAGGATCCCTTGAACTTGACGTGTCAATCAGGTGAGATGGTGAAGTCATTGACAGTGGTTCTGGGACTGGTGAGAGTATTGTAACATCCAAGGGTGATGCTACCATATTTCCAGTAAAAGCATCCAATGTCACACTATCTTCACTTGAACTTGTGACTGACAAATGAGTTTTTGTGCTTACGTTTCCTATATTTGCCACAGATGAAGTACTATGTGATGGTCGTTTAGGACCACTATCCTGAGATTCCTCTGTCATTTCACCCATATGATTGTCCACGTTTAAAGGTTTTTCCATCAAAACCTTGGATAAAATATCTTTAGAATCTCCATTTAATGGCTTTTCATTTGAGATATCCTTCTCTGGTGCATTATTTGTAGTATTAATACTGGCCATACTGGATGAATCATGTGAAAGACTTGAACTACTATCAGGTGGAGCTGATTTTGAATTTCCATTCAACCTTTCATCCATTATTGGAGTACTTCTAGAAACATTTTTGGAACCAGTTAATTTATTACTACGAATTGATGAATTACTTTTCACTGTGCTTGACAAAAGACCCAGCTTTCCACCCACACCACGAGAAGACAATGTACCTTTATTTCGTTCTTTGCCAAGGAGACGAAATTTCCAATCACCATATGTCTTTCTTAATCCACCCTGAGGCCTCAAGTCCTTCTTTGCCGTATCTTCAGTAGGAGGATTATTCACTGGACTCTCACGTGAACCTTCCTGACTACTAGATGAGTACTCCATAGGCCTGAAATTGGAACTGGGATATGATTCAGAAGCTCCCACACTTTGACTGCATGAGGCATCTGGTCCAGTTTGATCAAAGCTAGGAGATGAGTTTGTATCCAGAAGCAAATCTGCTTCTGGAAATAAGTCACTGGTACTTGGTTCATCCACACCTAGGTCTTCACATTCTTCTGATAAACTCTTTTGCAGTCTCAATTCCCTCTCCATTCTAACCATCCTTTGCTGCATGTCAATTCGTTCCAATTTTTCTGCTCTACGTTTTTCTTCTGCTTCATTCTCTAATTTTCGATATGCATTAATAGTGTTAGTGCTAACACTGGTGGTATTTGTGGCAACTGAAGATTTCCTATTCACTGAACTAAACTTTGCATCTGATAAATATGTGCGCCTATCTTGAGAGCCATCTTCCAGTTCAGAAGTGCTGTCTCTGTCTGTAAGATGCAAAGAAGATCCCATTTGATCTGTAGTCATTT
Organism: Mantis religiosa; assembly: GCA_030765055.1. Lineage (NCBI taxonomy): Eukaryota > Metazoa > Arthropoda > Insecta > Mantodea > Mantidae > Mantis > Mantis religiosa. Next base: position 103,720,127 of record CM060950.1, read on the forward strand.
CTGAATCACCTTTTTGAACCAACGGTGATTGAATCGCTAACTTAACTCTCTTTACTACAGGGAGATACCGCCATGGTGAATCCGGCTTTTGCACTCCTACTGACATTTGAAATGGTAAGTCATTGATATATTCCAATTTATTGGATACTTTAGATGGAATATGATACGATGCTACTTCTGACCCGCTTCCTGACATATACTCAAATGTTTGAGCATTATTTGTTCTCCGCAACAAACTTGATTTTGCTATAGTTTGATTAACTCCCTCTACTCCTAGCATATGTTTATTTTGCCTTGGACTGTTGATTTTCTTGTTCAACTCCCCCGAAACTTTACAACAGCCATGAGTAAGATCCATGCTATCACTTGATGAGCTATTCTCGTTTCCTCCTTGTTCATGCAGAATACGTTCTGCCTGTTTTGGCTTTTCAGATCCATTTTCCATAAGGCCACGAACTGATGATTCTGATACAAGTGGGGCTGCCATCCCCTGGTTGTGTGATTCATCCTTCTGTTGCAGGTCTGACCCTGATGCTCTGTCCTGTATAAAAATGTCTTCTCTGAGTGGGTCTGCAAAATAAAATGGAAAGTTTCAGTTCAAAATTATAAAAAATTTGTGTGTGTGTGTGTGTGTGTGTGTGTGTGTGTGTGTGTGTGTGTGTGTGTGTGTGTGTGTGTGTGTGATATTATTCATGAATAGATGAGCATACAATGAAAAATATAGTACACATTAAAAAAAATGACACGATGGACTGGATTTTTGGTTTAACACCTAACAAGTTTTGAGATTTTGAAGGTATTGTTTAAATAATGCCTTATGAACTCAAATTGAAATATCACCTATATGTAAGCAATAGTATTTTGAGTAGGAAATTAAACAAGGTTTATCTGCTCTTTAAGCTAGAATAAATTAAACATGAGAAAATTAATGATTGAATGTGTGATAAAAGAAAACAACTCAGTTTATCATAATATCCATCTGAAGCTCTACATTACTAGGTGTTTCTTTTATACTCTTTATAGCTACTTCTTATGCTTAAAAATTATGTAAAGAAGATAACAGATGTGCTCTGCTCAAGTGTTAATATTTAACATATGTGTTTTTGCAGTAATGTACAGAGCTTGCTATATTATTTCAGTCATGAAGGAGGTCAGGGCAGCTGCTTCCATTGTTATTTAACATACTTGCAAGATAACAAATTGGTTGCCAGTGGTTGCTGCAATGGCAATTTTACCACTGGTTCACTGGACTTTGGGAACTGGTAAATTTGTATGTAGTAAATGGGAGTGTAAGTTTTAATTTGTACACCTGCAATGAAATTTCCAAAAACAGACATCCTGCATGGCAAAGCATGGTGCTGAAGATTACACTGTGTGCATTTCATCTCACCTAAAACAAGCCAGGTTGTACTACCACTAAAAAGAAGCTCTTATGTGCAATGTTCACACTGTAACAAACAAAAAGACTATATACATATTTTAAATGGTTGCACTAGAGTAAATTTGAGAAAAATGCTGGAAACATGCTAAATCAAGAAATTACTCTCAAAGGCTTAGGAAGGCTACAAATCATTTACATCTAAGCCATCATTCCAAGATGAGAGCAGCTAAAACACTATAGAAATTATCATTGCGGTAAACCCCAAACCTGCCAGCCACATCATAACCTCATTACAACAGTTCACTGTAGCTTTTCTTTTAAAATCAATGGAAAGTGTACAAATATTCATAAAGGACTTGCTAACTAGAGTAGAACGAAAACTAACCAAAAATTATATTATAATGGAAAACAAACAAACAAAGGAAGATACAGTCTAAAGCATTAGAAAAACTTGCAGTTGTACCAACATAAGAAAACAGGCTTTAAAATTAGCATGCTCACAAAGAAACGGCATATTTCATGTCCAAAAATGGATTAATTCTGCATGAGAAGAAAATTAAATGAAAATATACTTAACAGAGTGAAAATAAGAGCTAAATGATTTAGATTCAAGAAAATAATTCAACAAAAACACAACTATACCACTTTGTGGTAACATATCTTGCAAAGTGATGCTCATAACAAACTTAATGCAAGTTATTTGGCATTAAAAAGTGCAGTGATATAAGCTGAAATTTTCCCCACTGCACTTTGGTGTGAGTGTATCATATAGGCGATCACATTGGATGGTCATAAAGTGTATGAAATGAATGCTCAAATTGGCCCAGGGTCTATCCAGCTTGTCTGGAGGCAATAGATTTTTTTGGACATAAAAATCTTAAGCACGATTTTCTTGGAATGGAGATTTACACCACATAAAAGAATCTAAAGCCTGATAAGAGAGACTTTTGAGCAAAATTAAGTGGTCATTCATGCCCAATATAAATGGAACACTGAGGGCCACAGTTCTCAGATACATAAATAAATTTAATTTGTTTTTCTAGCCAGCTTGTAATGAATTACCGAAACATTATCTTCTCAGGTGAATGAAAAACCCTAGAAGAACTTTACTCTCATATCTCAACCCAACTGAAATTCTTGGGCCTTCTGGATTATGAAACAGACATATTATCCACAACCACAACAATGGGATAATGAAAGAATAGCTGTAATGGTTTTTGTTTAATTAACCAATACATAAACACAACTGAAGGTTCATGTTTGTCAACCTGCATGGGATAACACCAAAATTCAAGTAAAGCGTCATTTATGGAGAATTCAACTCTTCAAGATGCAAGTTTCTGCCAAAGAGATCTTTGTCACATCAGCAACACAGGCTTCCTTGTCAGTCTTCCCCCTTTTTTTTTCCCCAGTTTGGAAAGTGCCTCTGATGAACTATTGCAATTTTATTTCCTTTTATTTCTTGAAGTTGTTTTCCTTGCTTACAATGCTTTCCAATTCTCAATGGTCTCGAGCAGTACTGCAAAAAATCAGATTTCTGATGGTACAGAGTTATTCTATCCACAGTATTTGGGAGGCGTTTATCTTTCATTTGATAATATACAACGGCTAACTTGCACAATGCAGTATTTGCAGATTAATACACACTTGCAGAAATCATGAAAGCTTTCTTCTTCACCTTTGAAATGACTTGTCATCTATTTTGAATTTGCTGTCTAATTTAATAATAAATTCAGCAATTGCATGCTCATTCATGTCAAAACAAAAGAAAAACTGCAACAAACTTAAGATTGCTCATGGATGTTATATTCACCAAAGCTGTTTCTTCCAGTTTATCTGCACTTTCAAAATACAACTGTTACACTTCAGTGCTATCATAAATGCTTCATAGTTCTCAAGACAGCAGAGTTATGTCTTTAGGGTGCAAATCAATTTATCCAAAGTCAAAGTAATGTTATACCAGAAAATGTGCAAAATTGTGAAATCAATTTGCAATTAGAATCCTTTTCTCTTAATTTGTGGTTTCAAACCTTACTTATACATATATATCAGGCCAGTTTAAATTAAGAAAACGTATGAAACAAAAATTTAGTGAATGTCAATATAAAGACAGAAAGGGAAAAAAGAAAGGGGGGAAGAAAGAAAAAAGAAGGGGTGGCTAACAATAACAAACTGCAAAAAACATTCAGCCTTTTATCAAGAAAAAACGTTGAGGATCCTATCTCAGGGTGTCTGCTGATTTCCACCTAACAAGGACATTTGTATACGACTCAGGTTGAGATCCAGGTTCTGCCCCAACCCTCTTAACCCTTAATTTTACAAGCACTGAAGTTCCATATGGCTGATTAGTTGTACATATTTGTTGTATGTTTATAATACCACTATTGCTAAAATTGCTGTATCACATAGAACTTTGAATCTTCTTTTAGATGCTAATAGCAGTGGATAACTTTCTAAATGTTTAATTTCATTTCTTCTTCAATATTTGTATGACCATATGCTTAATTTCATTGCTTTTTCATGACTTTAATGATCATTTGCTTAATTTCATTATTAGATGAAACTTTTTCTCACCTGTATGACCAGCAGACACCCTATGTCTACTGCAATTGATAAACAAACATGGAAAAGCAAACGGGCATTTACTTCGTTTATATTCCATACTGAGAGAACATTTTCAGAAACTACTTACTTGCACAGATCGTACTGGACCCAGTAGTATGGAAGACAGATATGTTGTCATGGTGAGTTGATGAGTTCGTAGACTGCATAAGTTGTGGCTGTGATGTCTGACATGATGATGAGCATGACATCTGTTCTACTGAGACTGCACTGCATTCTCTGTCCAGTTTGCTTACATTACTCTTTTCACTTTCTTCTCTTAAACGTGATCCTATGGAATCTAAATTACAATTGCTAGAGTCTACTTCCAAACTGTCAGAAACAACTGCACAAAGATTATCACATTTTGGTGTAGGAGTATCACTGCTACTATCCTTAATTTGTTTTGAGTGGAAACCAGTACCACCTCTAATAGTTCCTCCCGTCTGTGTGGCAAATTCAACACCAAGAGATTGAAGATTGTGCGACGCCTGAGTGGGAACACCAGAGGAAACAGTATGACCTGACTGACAACTTGAAGATAGATTAACATGACCTGATGAAGCATCAACATTACAATTCTCCTGCTCTGTTTCTGCTTCAGCAGCTATACTACTAGATGAAGGACCTAGAGACATCATATCAGAATCTAAGGTGACAGAGGAGACTTGAGAAACTCTGGAATAAGCTAACCGTTCCATTGGTAATGAGGCTGATACTGATGGGTTTGGCATAGTTGAAGTACCTGAAGTAGAAATTCTATCTTGCAAAGAACCAGTAATTCCTCTTCGAATCAAGCCAATTGCCTGGGAGCTGGTTCCAGCATTTAGTAAAATTGTCTCATTTGTGTTGATTACATTAGATGGCTCTGTTCTAACAGCACTGTCCTGCAAAACTCCTTCAATACCTGACTCTCGAAATGAAAGTGTATGTGCTATTGTTGAGGTTACAACATTGCCCACCTGACCTGTCAAATGATGGCTCCCAGGGGGTAAAACCACTGGTGGCTGCGCTGTTACACCCGTTAAAGTTTGTGAAGATATACTACCAACAGGTAACTTCACCTGTTTTACTGTTGGCTGCCCTAGTACTGACACAGATGTGGCAGCAACAGTTGGCATTGGTATGGTACTAGGTTTTAGTTGGCGCACCACCAGTGTAGTACCAGGCATTCCACTAACTGCTGGTGTCACCTGAAGTGGGCCGCCTGGAACTGCACCAATTGAATGAAGACGGATAACCTTTGGGCATTTTGTTGGCATTAGAACAGGACGGCCCTGAACAGATGCTGTCATTGGGACAATGACTTGACGCATTCCTGTTATAAAGGCAGAATTTCCAACCATTACGGGTTTGCCAGCAACTAAAGGGGTGTTACTGCCTGATGCCGTAGCATCAGATGAATTTGATGGAACAGCATCTTGTACTATAAGAGTTTGACCTTGGATACTACTACCTTCGGTGAAGAGGATTCCTTGCTGTGATGGAGCTTGTGACTGAGAAGACTGTAGCTGCAGAGGGGATTGCTCACGTTCTGGCTGCTCTGATTCATGTACCAATGCATTCTGATCTTGATGTTCTTGATCTTGCTGCTTTGGATTATCCCCTAACTCTCCTGCTTCTGAAACTACACCTCTTAAACTTCCAGCATCTGTTGTAAGTTCTAATGATGGAGTGGCTCTCAAACTAAGTGTATCATCTGGATTTTGAGATGATGGAGCTGGAGAGTCTTGAATGTGTGAAAGCTGTGTTATACCACTGGAACTATCCTCACTTCCAAGCGTGCGAGGATCATCTGCACCAGGACTCATTTCTGGTGCAGCAGAGGAAGACTGATGACCTAACAATTTTACTTTAGTTTGTGCAGATTTCTTACGTTTTGATGACTGATTAGGGTTTGTAGGTGGATTTGAGCGTCGACGAGGGGCTGGCTTGTTGTTCAAATCTGGTGAATTACGCAGCTGCTCTGCATATTCATCCAGTATAGCATAGATTCTCTGAGCTGTTTGTTCATCTTCCTGTGGTTTCTGCTGAGGTTTTGGGACAGGTGAAGCCTTAGATGTGGTTGCTGCAGTGCCAGATTTTACTGATTTTGATTTTGAGGATTTTGAGGATTTGGGAGGATTCTTGCCAGACGTGGTTGAAGCAACAGGTGCTGGTGTGACACATGGACTTGAGGAGCTCTGTGACGTAACACTTAAAGTTGGTGATGCAACTGATTGACAGTAACTGGTAACTACCACTACTGGAGATGAAGTTATCTTTCCTACTGTTCCAATTGTTGCTGTTACAGAGGCTGAACTGGGAGGTAAATTTGATGTGCGAATAGCTGCTGCCTGAGTGACATACGTAACACTAACTCTAGAAGTTGCAGTTGCAGAAGAAGCAACTGGGAAGATTTCTTGTGTATATGAAGTAGGAGTTGTCTGACTTGATGTACAGGTAGTGAATTCCATAGAGGAACTAGTGGAAGAAGTTACTGCCTGAGTAAGAAGTAGCTGTTGAGTTAAAAGAGAATGCTGTTGCGTTTGAGCCTGGGTCTGTGACTGGGGTTGCACAGTGCTTCGTTCCTTCATCTGTGATGTGTTGGTTACTTGTTCCAATACAGATTCAAATTCTCTTAGTTGTTCTAAAGTTGTTGAACTAACTGTAGGTTCTATGGCACTGTGTGTTATTAATGCATCTGACCCACACACATTTTGTGTTAATCTTGTACTGACAGGAGCTGCTGCACTTGAAGCTGAAGAAACTGGTGAAACAAGAACAGACTGAACACTTTGCTGCCTAGAAGGGGTAACATTTGTGGCACTGGTTCGTGAAATATTTCCCCCTGGAATGTGCAAAATAGGACGGACCTGTCTTGCAGATGGTCCTATTTGCTTTGTGCCCGATTTCTGTGTAGCTGCTCTTGAAACAGAAGATGATACTATTGTTTGTTGCCCCGTGTTGTTTGCTTCTTCATCTGAAGAACTCTCAACTACACAAACTTCAGGGTCTTGCATTTGTGGTGAACTAATTGCATTTGTTGTTAGACTGGTTGCATTACTTAGGGTAACTGCTTTGTGTGATGTATTCTGCAAGGAAGCTGCCAGTATTCTGTTTCTTTTCACTGTTTCTCTTGAAAGCACAGAGCTGGTTTGAGGAGCAATTGCAACCGCTACAGAATTTGGTGTTTCAGGTAGATGTGACTGCTGAACTGTTTCATCTGTCTGTGACAGAGGTGATGTTTTAATTGCTTGATTTCTCCGGGTAGAAACCGTGTTGGTAAGTGCAGCTCCTGCGCCAGAGGACACTAAAGTAGTAGCCTCTGGCCTCATGTAAATGACTCCAGATGACGTATGGATTGCCTGTACTGTCATTCCTGCTCCAACTCTAATGGTGGCTCCTGCTGCTGACACTGCAATTTGTGGAGAACTTTGCAAAATGCTGAATACTTGTCCTGCACTTGCCACATGTAGTGTAGACCCAACATCTCCATTATTTGGTGGACTTTGCTGAGCCAATGCAGATGTAGGTGGTTGAGAAGATATGCCACTGCCTATGCAAGTTGTTTGAACTGCTTTAGAAAGTGAACTGCTTGAACTGGTGACTGTAGCCTGAGACTGAGACGGCGCATCACTATTCCTTTGTGGTGCTTCATTTTGGGTTTCACTTGATATATCTTCATTAGTCCTGATAGGGGTATTTTGAGTATTATTATTGTCAATATTGGAGCTTGAACCTGTTTGATTGTAAATGCTTTTTCCAAATGCTTGTTGAAATTTTGGTAAACTTGCAAGTGGTGAAGAGTTAGGTTTTTGTACTTTTCCTGATAATTTTTCTTTACAGGATGAATCTAGAGTTTGTGCTGTTTGAGAAAATTCTGGAAATTCTTCTTCATAAATAGGATGAGCTATTACATGCTGTTGCTGTTCATTTTCTGAACAAACTGTTGACTGTGCACTTGTTGAAGGAGCTGAGATTTGTGAATGCACATTTTCAACTGCTTGATCAGTTACTGCAGTTCTGTTACCAGGATGTGGAAAAATTAAAGGCTTGAAATTAATCTTACGGCCTTGACACACTATTTGTAACATTTGTGAATCTGTAGTACCTGATGAGCTGCTGTCAGGAGAAGGAGGTACTGAGTTGTTGCAGTTTTTAGATGATATAAGGCTTGCAATCACATTCAGATCAACTCCTTTTACAACAGGAAATGGGCTTACAGGGTTTACTGGACGAGAATTAATTGTCTGATGAGAAGACTGAACCACGGAATTTGCACATACATTTGTGTCTAATGAAGCTGGTGACTGTCCAGTTTTTTGAACTGCTTGAGTATTTCTGAAAATTTCATTTACTTCACTGGAGGAAGTAACATACCTAACGTCTGCCCTAGTGCTTAACTTTGCTTTATTTTGACATGCAAAATCTACATTTGAAATTCTATGCTGAGATGATGATGCAGAAGAAACTGTGGATACTTGTGCATTTTCTCCCAATGTGCTTCGCAGAATTTCATTGACTTCAGTGGATGAGGTTCGGTATTTCACTTCCGGGCGTGATGTCAGTCTCTGTTTAGTTAAACTTAGTGTATGTGATACTGTCGGAGAGGCTAATGGCATTGTCTGAATTGGATGTGCACTATCTCCTAGTGTGCTTCTCAAAATCTCATTAACTTCACTAGTAGTTGTTAGATATTTCACTTCTACTGGCGTAGAAAGTTTTGATACTTTTGGCTGCCCATGTGTAGTAGCATTTCCAGTATCAGCTGTGGGTACTGATGCTTGGGGACATTCTAATGAACTGAATGAAACCGACTGTGATGCTTGTGAATTTGAAACTTCTCTTGAACTGGAGCTAGAATCAGGATCCTGCCCGGAATTAACATTAGAAGCATTTCCAGAAGCTTGAGAAGTTTTTGGTGGAAGATGAGAATTCCCTTGACCATTATTACTAGAAGACGGTGTATTTCTGGGCAACTGTACCACCTGCACTGTAGTTTCTGAAGGAGGTGGGACAATCATGTCTAAAGAATTCAAGCCTGGAACAGTCTTTGCAAGGAGGTCATTCTTGAAATAATCATGCTTTACATTTACATCCCCCATTCCATTATTAGCAGGAAACTGATTATTTTCTATGTTAAAGGACATATTTTTTGTTGGGCTTTTCCGACAAATAATATCAGGCTTTATTTGGGACATGGAATTAACAGGTTTCTTATTATTTTGTGCTAAGCCTTTAATACTTTTAAGTTCTTGTTTAGTGATATCTGTTCTGGTTAAAATAATACGAGGATTTAGGTCTATAGTGCTCAACATAGGAGCAAACTTTGTATAAGGTGTCTTATCATCTTGTTTTTTTGAAACTGCATCTTTCTGGGGAATCACATGGTTATTTTGAATCATTTGTGTCAGTTGATCATTTGACGATTTCTTTAGGTTTCGAGGTCTGAACATTCTCAACGTTTTTAAAACAGATGGATCACTTGCACGTTTTTCAGAACTAATCTGTAAAAGAGGAGCAAGCTGAGGACTTGGTTTTTCATTTCCACTCTCTTCTATATGGGCAAATAATTTCATTACATCAGTTTTAGAAATATCATTTTTCTTTTCTCCTTTAATATGCTCATTTACTACCACTGCAAAATGCTGAACTTCTTTCTGGCTTCTTAGAGATCGTTTTCTTGACGATGTTTTCTCATTCCTACCATTCTTTTCATTTTTGGAGGGTTTCTCTAAGTTATACCCATCACTTCCTAAGCTGTCAGTTCTGCTATCTTGTGTTCCTGTATCAGAGTCAGATATTGAACTGGAAGCTGCACAACGAGTCTTACGCTTGCTCTTCCCTTTTCTTTGATTTGATTCATACTCAGATTCAGAAGAATCCAATCTGTTTGCTTTCCTACCCCTGCGTGTTCTTGGAAAGATAGAAGAATCAGAATCCGTTGTTTCAATACGCCTTGCTCGCCTCTTCCGTGACTTTGATAGCGTATACTCTTCTTCACTACTCAAATCTGCCCACTGCTCATAACCCTTCTCTATTCCATAATACTCATCCTTTTCATCTTCATCAGTGGGTAAATTTTTAAACTGATTATAATCAATGTGTAAAAATTTCAACTCCTTTGTAACATTTCTGTAATCATCTACATTTTCCAAATAACTTTCACACATTAACTTCAGTTCTGGCCAATCCATTACCCAGCTAAGCATTTGGTAACGTGGACTACTAAGTACTACTGCCAAGTCATTACATAATTGTGGTGCTAATCCTAAAGTTTCTGCATCTAGTACTTGATTTGGAGCAGACAAAACATCGTAATTCAATGATTCTGTAACTGTGGTTCCTTTAATAAGAATCAAGGCATCAAGAGCACGTGCTTTTTTTGCTACACCAGATTCAGTCTTTGGAGTAGTAGATGTTTCAATGCCTGTAAATTCTCCACATTCTGGACACAGCTCACCAGGAGACTTGCCTTTGGCAGAATCAAATGGAGGGTGCTTGTTACATCTGTTCATTTGCACTGCAGCACTTTCAGGAATAAGAGGGCTGGTTCTTCCTGAATTTTTTGGAGTATTGCACTTAATTAACTGCCCTGTGTCTACCATAACATTGCTTTTGTTTTCTTTAGTCATTTCATGTTCATGCATACAGTTATTGTCCTGATCTTTTTCACTATTGTTATTGTCACTGATCATACTTTCTTCCTTTGTACAGCTCCCTTCACTACTATTCGGCACAACCTCTTTGTCTTTGTTCTCTGAATGATTTCTTCCAGGAAGCTTTAACTTTCCACTTGCTACTGCCATCTCTTTAATGCGCTCATAACAACTTTCTGTAGGATTCAAAGAGAAGGCAGTAAGCACACACTCACGACACACACCAACATTGTCCTTCATTAAGTCAGCAAGTTTAAGAAATCCATCAGACAGTCTAACCTCAGCCTCACGAACTTTTGCTTTATCGTTTTTCACCTTCTGCTGCTCCAGCTCATTCATATCTGTAGTCAGTCCTCTGATGTACAGTTCTATACAAAAGGACTTCATTGCATCACCATACTGAAACAAAGAAAAGGTAAACTTATATTTTATATACAGAACTAAATGAAAATTTACTAATTGAGTGCAATTTTCTATATGCCATTTCATTAAATAAACTACCATACATCATGATACACTACTTTTTATGAGGGCAGAAGGGATGGGTTTGTTATCCATTGGTACAAAAAAAGTGTTTCTAAATTGCTTTAGCTTCTAAACAAACTGCAGTAATATGGCTTGAGATAAGTTGAAGTTGCAATGTGACTGATAGATAAAACAATAACAATAATGCCTTTTATGTGGAGTTAAAATAAATATCTATCTATAAACTCAATATTGCTTTTCTTTTTTAGGGGGGGGGGGGGAAGGATAGCAGCTGAATTCAAGTTTGCTCATTTGTGTGAAACAAATTATTTGTTTGCAGTTTATTTATGACTAAACCAACTTAAAAATAAATATTTTGGAATAAAGTACCTGTAAGTGTCAATCTGGAAAATATGCTATTTCTATGCAGAATTTTGCTAATCTATACACCTAAGTACTTCCTAAATAACAAGCCTGGACAATATATGCAACTTACTTACTGAAGCAAATTCTACAAATTAACTAAAACAGAATTGTTCTAGTTATATATACATCCTTAATGTTCAAAGATAACAAAATGAACTTGTAAAACATTTTCAATTCCCTTCCCCATTCCCCAAACAGACAGTGTATAAGAGATCAAATATAAAACTTATGCTTAAGATTAACATTTTAGGAACAATCTAAAGTATTTTAAAAATATGTATACACGATAATTTAAAATTATTAACTTTTATCTGAAAATGTAGTGAAAATGTATTGGAAAACTGTCATCTCAATATATATAAAATTACAAGAAGAGGTGATTAACATTAAATAATGGTTCAACACAGAAAGGTTGGCTCAATCTACGATCAAAATAAACCTTACAAAGCAGCCTGGTGGTGCAGATGCTGGTGCTGGTAGGAAATGCTATGAATTTATACTTTTTAAGGGTCCTTTCACTACATAAAGAGGTATCCATATGTCATTTGCTACCACGGTCTTCCATGAAAGTTAATATAAAATTCCTGGTACCCTAGAAAACTTATGCAATAGAGTAAAAGCCTGGCTTAATGTGAACTGAAAAGATATCAAGTTCATGAAAATATAATCAGACCATACTGCCCAAATGATCAGTTTCCAAGAACTTTTTGAAAACAAATTTCCTACTGTATCCAAAACTCTAAAAAGAAGTTATAATTCCTTTAACGAAACCCATCTATTTCTGTTAAAAAAAAGTCCTTATAGCTGTTGACTGGGGGGATATATACATGTAGTCTGATCCAAATAAAAAGCTAGACATATTTTATAAAATTATAAAGGACAATATAAATATTTACTGTCCTCTTATTAGTAGTAGAAACAAAAAACAAATTAAAGCAATGAATATACAATGGATTACACCAGAAATTAAACAAATGCGAATTCAGCTAAAATTAGCTATTTTTAAGGTAAACCACTACAATACTGAAGCTAATAAAATTGGTTTAAAAAGCTTAAAACGTATCTATGAGCAAACGGTTGTAAATGCCAAACAAGAAAGCATAAGTCGTAAAATCCTAAATTCACTTAACATTTGTAAATCCAGCTGGCAGGTAATAAACGAATTCCGAAAATCATCAAATTTTGCTGATGCTAGCGTCTATGTAATCAAGACGAAAGAAGGTATCACAGATGACCTGGGAAAGGCAGCTGCAGCTTTCAATGATCATTTTGCCTCAGTTGGAAAAAACATACATAACCTCAATAAAACCAACTGCAATAACTCGAAACCAAACAATGTGAGTGATAAAACGAGATGGAAAAATCAGTCACCTCTACCCAACCTGTGCAAATGAAATCCATAGTATAATAAAACATTTAAAAGCAAAGAACAGCCTTGGTGTAGATGGTATTCCTATGTCATTACTGAAAACATGTAGTCAGGAAATTGTAAATCCCCTTGCTGATATAATAAACTCTTGTCTAGAAACTGGAATCTTCCCAGACAAATTAAAAATCGCCAAGGTAGCACCAATCTTTAAAAAAGGAGACAAAAGAGAACTAAATAATTACCGCCCAATATCTATCTTACCTACCATCTCAAAAATCCTTGAACAATTAATCTATAAAAGATTCATGGGCTTTTTAAATAAATTCAGTCAACTAAATAATTACCGCCCAATATCTATCTTACCTGCCATCTCAAAAATCCTTGAACAATTAATCTATAAAAGATTCATGGGCTTTTTAAATAAATTCAGTCTTATACCTAAACACCAAGATGGTTTTGTAAAAAATAGATCAACAGTCTGTGCAGTCATTGAATGCATTCAAGAATGCATTCAGGTAGATATGCAACAGCAATCTTATTAGATCTTACTAAAGCTTTCGACTGTATTGATAAAAGTATACTAATGAACAAACTGCAACTTTTGGGAATTAGAGGTCTAGGATACAAATTAATAGAATCCTATATGGCAAATAGGAAACAATATGTAGTTTTGAATTCCATTAATGGCGATGTTATATCAACTACAACGGAACTGACATATGGGGTCCCACAGGGATCAATCCTTGGTCCTCTTTTATTTATTTTATATATACACGATATAGCTGAATATGTACATAACAATACAAAATTAATACAATATGCAGACGACACCACTGTCATAGCCAGCAATACATCAAGCAAAATGCTAGAAGAAACATAACTACAAAACTGTTGCAGTACTTTTCTACATTAAACTTAAGTATAAATGCATCAAAATGTGAACTCATAACATTTGGCTCGAAGACACTGAATGCGCCTATACAACTAAATATTGACAGCAACTTGATAAATAGTGTTGACAATGTACAACTACTTGAGGTCACACTGGACAACAAATTATCTTTTACACCCCATGTTGACCAATTAGCATTAAAACTAAGTAAAAATTTATTTCTTTTAAAGTGTCGAAAGAACTATGTCCCAGAAGCAACTATTAGAATAATTTATTTCTCCCTCATTCAGTCACACATCTCATATGGTCTGGAGATCTGGGGCAATACTTCGAAATTAAATTTAAACAAAATTTTTACTTTACAGAAAAGAGCAATTAGATATGTATATCTAATTTAAAAACTAAAGAATCATGTAGGGAAGCCTTTCGTCAGCAAAAAATGACGCTGACAAGCCTGTATATCTACAAAACAATTTTATATATGATAAAATACATTCCATTGCAAACAAATTCGGATATTCATAACCACAACACAAGAAACAAGAATAATTTCGCTACTATGATGTATAGACTCCACCTGTGTGACAAGTTGCCTAGTTACATGGGAGCCAAGCTAAATAACAAACTCCCAGCAGAAGTTAAAGTGTCTAGTAACTTAACAAAATTCAAATTTTTCTTGAAATCATATTTAATTAATAATGTTTTTTATTCACTTGATGAATTTCTAAACTAAGACTACAACTTCAGAATTTATCGTTTGAGTGCTAGTTTCTTATTTTAGAATACTTATGACTAATACTTAGACATTGTATTAGGTGTACAAGACATTATACATTTAGAATAACATCACCTAAGTTTTAGTGAGTGTGTGGTGTTTTAGGGCCCGTCGACAACAAGGTCATTTGGGCCCGCCTAAGTTTTTTAGTTTCTTCTAATACCTGTATATATATAATGTTGTATTATTGGTGGAAGGATATTTAATGTTACATAACATTACACACAATAAAATGAAACTGAAAACTTTCACCATACATAGACTCAAAGGTAACATAAAATCTAATCTAAGCACATTTGTACTATAGATCATGAAAACCTACATGTAGATGGAGCACGACCTCTACCTTTCTACCCTTTAGGAACAAGGGGAGGGAGTGAGTGAATGAGTGAGTGAATTTCCTTTTATCTCTTTTATTACACATACAGGCTATAACAACTGTAACAGGCTATAATAATTTGTTGAGTGATTCATTTATCTGTTACTCTGCATATGTATATAGTGGGAACTTTTGAGGCACCTGTACAGTACAGATCATAACTTTGACTTTGTACAATACTGTACTTTCTCTTGTACATTCTCTGTATAATTGAATAGAAACCTTCTGTATTGTATCTTCTTGACGTTGTCTATTGCTGTAAAGCTCAATGACAATAACATTATTATTATTATTATTATTATTATTAGCCGAGAAACAATGCTTAAATGAATTGCACTGTAGAATCAGCTCAAGAATGCACTCACGCATTCTGCAACAACATACTGCTCTATATAATTCTTCTGGAGTTCCTGGCAAGAAGCGGTAGAGAGATTATGTGCATTACATGAGAACTGTGATGGGTGTTTCACTCGAAAGCTATTGTGCACAAATCGGTGCATTTAACAGCGTGACAATGAGGAAAAATGGGAATAAGAATAAAGGGACATTATTGGCATGGTTATGGAAGGTGGTAGTTCTGGCGGTTCTACTGATCACAGGTGGACTGGAGCTGAACCCTGGGTCTGAAACAGAAGAGGTAATGACAATGCTAAAGAAAATTGTGGAGGACATGGTACAAATAAAGCAAATGGAAAAACGAATTGATGCAAGACTGGTTGCAAATGCGGAAGAAAGAAAAAAGGAAATGGCAAACTTCAAAAGAAGAGTAGGGGAAAATGTATCAGAATTAAATCAAAGATTGACTTATTTAGGAAAAATAGCAAACAACACGAAGAGGAACATAATTTTTGGATTTGAGGAGACAGATAAAAGGTGCTGGCAACAGATGGACGATTTTGTGAGGAATAAACTGAAGATCGAACTAGCACGATGGAAATAATTGACCCATTTAGAGAGGGAAGAAGGGGAGCAAACCCAAGGCCTTTAATTGTAATACTCGCAACAGTCAACTTTAAGTGGAAAATTTTAAATAATGCATCCAAATTAAAAGGAACAAAAATGTTTATCGAACATAACTATGACATAACATAAATTTCTTTTTTGAAAGGGAATTTAGAAAAGTTTTAATAGGATAAAGTTAACGAAAGAATAAGGACGGAAGGCATTTGTTAAAAATTAAATGAAATGAAATGTGTAGTGTTTAATGCCCGCTTTTACTACATACGGCACCGCAGGCGATGAGACTGATGATAACATGAGATGAACATGGAGTACCGGTGGAATGAGATGGCAGGGGAAACCGGAGATGTCGGAGAAAACCTGCCCCAGCGCCTTGTTGTCCACCACAATCTCACTTTGCAGTCGCCTGGGATCGAACCCGGGCCGCCTTGGTGAGAGCCAAGCGGTCTAACCACTGGGCCACGGCGTGGCCACATTTGTTAGAGGATTTCTTTTTTTATGCTGACGGTGTCCGGCAGGATATGGGTCAGCAAAATTTGACACGGGTATCACATATGCAGGAAATGATAGTGACAATGAATGCTGGAAATGGAGAGAGGAGAGATTCAAATGGCCAAAACTGGGAGGTGACGTGAGAGAAAAGAGTAGTGAGGCAAAAACAGATGATGCAAGATGTAAAATCAGAAGAGGGGAAATCTATGAGCTTGTGGATCAGATGATGGAAGTATGTTATGCCATCGAAACAGATGAGAGATGAATCGATGAGGTTAGCTTTGGGTGCAATGGCCAGACTGGATGTTTGGCGCCTGGGCGAGATTAGTGTAGTGTCAACTTTGAGTGGCATTATAATGCAAGTGGAGGGTGCTCTTGAGGGTGAAGAAGAAATCAGAATGATGCATAGCAGTTGGACAGGTCCTGTTTTGAAAGGAAAGGCTCAGTATATGGCAAATCTTTGGTGGTGTTATCTGGGAATGTTGAGGGTCTGTGCGACAAGCTGGATAGTGATGAAATTAAGCAGTTATTAAGTGTTGTGGAGACCTGATGGTAGAAGAGTGTGAACATTGTCATAGAGGGGTGTGAGTATTATAGTCAAATGACAAGAAGCAACCAGAGGGAGAGAGCATCAGGGGATCTGGGATTTTTTTTAAAGAAAGAGACAAGTTTCGAGGTTAAGGTAGTGAAGGAGCTGTGTGCCGTTAAGGTGCTGTGGATATTAGCTACAGGCATACTAGGGAAAGCTAAAAAGTTGGCTTTAGGCATTGTGTATAACACTAAGTTCGTCAACATTTTATGATATCAAATTATTTTGTAAATTAAATCAGGTCATGGAGATTACTATATAACAAGCGCCCTAATATAAAAATAGTTTTAGTTGGGGACTTTAATGCCAGGGCAGGATGTGAGGAACCTCAAATAAGATTTGAAGAAGATAATTGTGTAATGCAGGAAACAGAGAAGTGACAAAGTAGTGATAAAAGTTTTAATAAAGAAGGTAGAAAATTATTGCAATTTTGTTAAGAAAACAATTTAAATCTATAATGGAATACATGGGAAGCATAGAATGGGGGAATTTATTCCATTGACTCTAGATATAGGTTATGTAGATAGTTTAGAATATCTGCATCAGAATTATGTGAGGAAACAAAAAAAATTAAAAACCAATAAAGCAACAGGAATTGATGGTATACCAGGGAAATTTTTGGGGGAAAAAATGGGTGGATAGTAGTGAAAGGAATGAGATGCTGATTAACCTGATGAATATTATATTTGAGGGAGAGAAGGTGCCACAAAATTGGAAGAATAGTACCTATTTATAAGGAGAATGGTAATGTCAAGGATCCAGTCAATTATAGAGGTATCAGTTTACTGTCAATTTTAGTAATGATTTATATGGTTTTTTTAGCAAGAATATTGCAGTAATATTAGGATATTACAGCAATATTACTAAGCAGAGGAGGAAAATAAATTATCAGTATTCCAGGCAGGATTCAGAACAGGAAGGAGAAGGGTCAACAATATTTTTCTTATGAAATCAGTCGTAGATATATACTTAAGTATGAAAAGAGGTAGAGTAGAGAGAGGTAGAGGTGGTCTAGAGAAAGCATTTGAGAATATAGATAGAGTAAGTTCAAAATACATCAGAGCAATCAAGAATATTTATGTGAATAGTCAATTTTATATTAAGTTAAATGGTGACGAAACAACAGGAAGAGTTGCAAGCAATTTGGGAATAAGACAGGGTTGTAAGCTCAGCCCTATGAATTGAAGTGAATTTATTTATACAACTTGATATTTACAATATTTTATCTACAATACATACATATTCCTTAATCTAGTTGTATAAATTATGGTGCTGTTTCCCTTATTAACACGGCTAGCTCAGCCTGCTTGGCTCCCAGGCCTTCTTGCTGAGTAGCGTAGTCACCCTTCTATTCTCTACTCTCACTTGCCGTTTCCCCATATCCCATATTTTCTTTCCCACTCTTTACTTTTCTCATCCATTTCTCTTTAGCTTTCCAAAACATGTTCTCTATATTTCTATTTTCATTTTTCCACGTAACCATTTTCAGCTCAGCCCTACATTGTTTAATCTTTTCATTGATGATATACTGGAAGAACTGGATAAGGAGAACTTATAATCTACCTGTAGTACACAACAGAGAAATACCAGGCTTACTTTTTGCAGATGACTTACTGGTAGGTTCTATTTCAACAGGAGGTTTGACAGGAATTCTTCAGATTGTGCATGCATTTTTCAAGAAGTGAGGCCTGAGAATTAATTTTGAGAGTCAAAGATAATGGTATTTAAAAAAGGGGCATAAAGTGAAGGACAAAAAGTGGCATACGGAAGGGAAAGAGCTCCAAATTGTAAGGAACTCTGATTATTTGGAGTGAGGCTAAGTAGTAATGGGAGATGGAATAATCATAAAATAGGGCCTTGGCTAAGGGAAGACTAGCAATGAATATCATAAGGTCGTGCCATCAGAAAATACCACAAATGCAAATTAGTTGGTTCGAAAGAGTATATAAAACAGTTGTTGAAGCAAAAATGGTCTTTGGATCAGAGATTTGGGGAAGTGACAAAGGACGGGATACAGCTGATAGAATACATAGATCGTTTTTGTAAACAGTTTTGGGCTTTTGATAGAGTCAAAATGAAAACTTCAATGCCACGGCCGGGATTTGAACCACAGAACTCCTGGTTTCCATCCAGTCGGTCTTACCCATTGAGTTACCATGGCCAACCTGCTGTCATGACAAATTCTCCATTTGACTCGTTTATTTCGTTTATTTCCCTGGTAAACCACTAGGGGCTTTCCCATTCGAGAAACACTGTTTGTGGCAACTTACTATCGTAAGTACTTGAGTCCCAGGCTTCATCATTTGAACTCTTGGGAGTGCTAAGCCAGCAGTGGTAGAGGAAGGTTGTGTTCTTGAGGTGCTCCTGCGTGTAAAACATCATCTTAAGTCAAAATGGGAGTGGATATTACAGTGTATAGAGCTAGAATTGAGCAGTTTAGAAGAGCAAAATTTGTGAACTCAAACTAAGGAATAAGAAGGCACTAGATCGATTTAGGTCAGAATCCAATAGGGAAGGGAAAATATAAGGAGGCTTAGACTCTGGAATTGTGAGGGAATTAAGAATAAAATGTATGCGGGGAGCTTGAATTTGTTATTGACGAAGCTTGACTATTTGCTAGTAGAAACGTGGTTAAAGGAAGAACAAATATATGTAAAGGAATTTGAGTATACCGGGATACGACATGTAGTAGCGAGAAAAGGCAGGGTATCTGAAGGTATAGGCTTTTTTGTAAGGACACTAAGTAAAGCAGTGAAAGAAATATGGACAAGGAGGAAAGAATACTATGGGTAGTCTTACTGGATAAACAAAGAGATGAAAATGCGATATGTATAGGAATAGTATACATATCCATCTCTTTCCTCACATTTCCATAAGGAAATGTAAAGTAAGGACTACTTAAACATCTTGAGGAAGATATTGTAAGTTTAAAGGAGAAATATGTTAATTCTGAGGTTATACTAATGGGAGACTTCAATATTAAGATAGGAGAAAATGACATAATGGGAGGAAATAATTGGACAACTAATGATATTTGGGAGAAACCGGAAAGGATTAGAAACAGCAAAGATAAGATATAGAATAAAAAGAAGTATTTCAGAAAGTGGAGTGCCATTGTTACTAAAATTAGGCAAGTGAGTCAACCTTGTGGAGAAAAGTATATACAAGGTTGACTCACTTGCCTAATTTTAGTAATAAAGATAAGATAGTTGAAAAAGGGTATGAGAAATTTATAGAATTCTGTGAATTGAACACCTTTGATATTTTAAATGGAAAACATGGAGAAGATGTGAGGGGGGAATTCACCTTTGTTAATAAAAATGGACAAAGTGTAATTGACTATGTATTGTGGCCAATCAATAGGGGATACCTTTTAAGTAATTTTAAGGTGTTAAATTTAAGTTCTAGTAGTGGACATTTTCCACTGATAGAAGACCTAATAATAAGCATTAAACAAGTGGAGTACAATCCAAGTGAGGTAAGGGGTTATGTAGAAAAATATAATAGATATAAATGGAAGGAGGAGTACTGCAATAAATTTAGAGAGACATTAAATTCTACGTATGGCCATATATGTCAGTGTGAAATAAGTGTTATGACAAAAGAAAACAGAATTGAAAATGCGATGGATATTTTAAATAGCCTCAGGTGAGAGCGGGTGAGGGAATGAAAATGAAAATGAGGGCAATTAAGAGAAATGAGGGATGGTTTGATGAAGAATGTAGAGTAGCTAGGAGACAAGTTAAACAGTTAGTCATAAAGTGGAGGGAGTTAGGATATTCAGAATTAAAGGAAGAGTATATGCAAGGGAGAAACTTATATATTTCTGTGCTAGAACAAAAGAAAACAATATGGAGGAAAAAACATGAAACTCATTTGATAAACAACCTTAATGAAAACAATGTAAATGAGGTATGGAAGGCAATAAAATCAATGTATAACAAATATATAATGAAACCCACTATACAACCAAGAGAGTGGGTGGAATATTTCAGAGATTTGTATGGAGGGAAATAAGTCAATTAAAGAGATAGGAATTGGGGAAATACATAATAACTATATAGATATGCTGGATGATGAAGTAAGAACTGAAGAAATTTTGCAACAGGTTAGATTAATGAAGAGGAATAAAGCAACTGGAATAGATGGTATCCGAACAGAATTTCTTAAGGAAATGGTGTACTGAAATAGAGTAAGCTCCTTGGAGACTTATTTAACACAAAGTGAAGGGATATATACCAGAAAAATGGAGAAAGGCAATTATTCATCCAACCTATACAGGCAAGGGGACTGTTGACAAACCAAACAATTAAAGAGGAACTGCAGCATTATCAAATGTTGGAAAAATCTTTACGGGTATTATGGCAAGTGAGATACAAGCATGGGTTGAAGAATACAACATTCTCTCAGAATTTCAGATGGGTTTTAGAAGAGAGAGAAGAACAGTTGATAATGTATTTATTATAAACAATTTGGTAGATAAATACTTAAAGGACAAGAGAGCAAAGCTATATATGGTTTTTGTTGATCTCGAGAAAGCTTATGACAGGATTGAGCTCCAGTTGTTATGGCATAAGTTGTTGAGCAAAGGGGGTGAGTAAACAAATGATAGATACTATTAGAGCATTGCCCGGTCCTATTCAACTTATATATTGATGATATATTAAAGGAAATTGGGAGATGTAATAACCTTATGCCAATAATTAATAATATATCAATCCCAGGATTACTTTTTGCAGATGACCTAGTTGTAGGTGCAATTACGGTGAATGGATTAAAACAATCTTTGGAAGCAGTATATAATTACTGTATAGAATGGAGTTTAAAAGTAAATCAGGATAAGACACAGATCAGTCGCACAAGAGCCGTAGATGCAAACAAAGATTTGCGAAACATGTCCTCAAAATAGGTACGAAAGTGAAGCAGATGTGTAAAAAATACGACTCATCTAAAATTTAATAATTTTTCGCTTCACTGTGGTGTTCCAATACAGTTAAACCTCGACAGATCATAGTGTTTAAAAAAGGAGAGAAATTAAGTAAATATGAAAAATGGATGAAAACATAAAAGAATATAGGGTATAAATATTAAAAGCAGAAGCATTATTAACAGTGAAGCATTCTTCATATTTGAGTTTGATTTATGAGTCACTATGTTTACACTCAAACTTCACTTACTTGTTGTATAATTGAAACGTTTTCAAGATCATTCGATCTCATCCTCAGCTGTTTGGTGACTAAATGAACCTCCCTCTTCTTCCACTACTATGGAGCTCCGATCACTCTGCCATCTGGTGTTTGGGGCACTAAGTTTTAATACTTCATTTAATGCAGGGATTTCAAAATTTATAACTTTATCACAGTTTTTGTTTATGAATATTTTTTCCCAAATATCCAATTCTATGGGTGTACTTAAAGATTTTAACAGTTTAATGTTGTGGCCAATGTTGTGGTTTTTTGTCCAAAAATGGTGTGAAACTGCAGATTTTTCTGTTTGTTTCAACTTAATGTTCCTCTGGTGTTCTGTTTGCCTGGTTAACAAGTTTCTCTTATATCGAGATTTAACACATTTTAACACATTTTATTGGAACACCACAGTGAAGCGAAAAATTAATAAGTTTCTCTTAGTTTTTTCACAGGTTTCACAATTAATCTGATAAATTCCTGATTTCAAATTGTTGGGGATTGAATTTTTTAGTGGTTTATTTAGCAGGTTCCTCAGACTGAATTTGCTTTGGGGTGCTAGTTTTAAGTTTAGCCTTTTGAAGATTCATTCAAATTTTCTAAAAGCCCATGGATGCTAGGTGAATTTTCTATATTGCCAATTTGTGTTTTTAAGTGATGTGAGAGTGGTATTTTTTGATATTATCTTCAGGTTTTCCTTTCTCTTCATCATGTTCCTTGTGATGGCTGGGTTGAATCCATTTAATACCGCTATGTCTTTTATGTGTTGTTGTTCTTTCAAAAATTCCTCCTTATTCAGTGAGATGTCGTATAGCATGTGAATTAGACTTCTAAAGGCAGCTAGTTGATGTGAAACTGGGTTGTATTCATTTTTCTTTATGTAATTATCTATGTGTGTGGGCTTCCTGTATATTCCAAAATCTACACCATGACGATTTCTAGTTATCTTGAGGTCCAAAAAGGGTAGGGTGTTGTCTCTTTCTACTTCCATTGTAAAATGGATGTGATTATCTTGCAGTTTTAGTAATTTTAGAGAATCTTCTCTAAGTTTTTCCGGAATGATAGCAAAAACATCATCAACATATCTCCGCCATAATTTATAAATCTGTGGGAAGGCCTTGACTATGTGTGTTTCAAAATAGCTCATGTATAGGTCTGCTAAAATAGGCGAAAGTGGGCTCCCCATAGCTAATCCTTTTGATTGTAGAATTTTTGGTTAAACATGAAGTAATTATTCCTTATGCATAAATCTGTAAGATTGATAATGTCATCTATTTCTCTGGGGTCCGTTGTAGTCTGGGTTAGCCATTTTTTGAGGAGTGTAGGTTTTTTTTTTTTTTTTTTTTTTTTTTTTGGGTTTGAAGATTTTAAGTTGTATTTTTCAGATGTACTTAATGTTTTTGTAATTGATAAAACTTTATTGACAGAAGTGATACTTGGGGTTAATGGATTTTTTGGAATTATTTCATATTCTGGACTGTCTAACATAAGGTTTACCCTCTGATTACTGTCTTCTGTCTCCATAATTACTAGAGAATTACCTTTGACGGCTTTTAGGTATACCACTGGCTTCCTATTTAAATTTCTTATTGTTTTGTTGTAAGATTTATTGTATATTGGGGATAACTGCTTTATTATATCCAGACATTCCAATTTGGCTTTGGTTAAGTTTTCATTTTTTAGGTTATGTGTGGCTATTTCTATGTCGGCGATAAAATCGTCTTTAATATTTGAGACGTTAACACACGTATTGAAACCTTTCTGGATACGCAACGGCAGACATTAAATTCCTAAAACTTTGCCTCAGACACAATATCACGCCAACTTTTGTAAAACAAACGGTCAAACACAATAGTAATCACAGAAAACAAAAACTGGTGGAAAAATATGTGATAAAACTGGAAATTTCGAAACATTAAAGCTACATAAATAAAATAGACCTGGAATTATACAACCTACATCTAAAACTAACCAAACAATTAGGAATACACATCTGGCAAAATTTCGAAATGCAGGTTCACGAAAAATTAAACATATTAATGATTAAGAAAAACGAAAGACTTAAGAAGAAATTCAAACTGTTAAAAGAATGGCAACTGAAACACCCTCATCAACCAAAGCACCGGGATTTTAAAGAACAAGTTAACGTAATAAACCTATCGCAACAAAAGTTTACAACCGAAGAAATTAGATTACTCCAGAAAGGTTTCAATACATGTGTTAACGTCTCAAATAATAAAGACGATTTTATCGCCGACATAGAAATAGCCACACATAACCTAAAAAATGAAAATTTAACCAAAGCCAAATTGGAATGTCTGGATATAATAAAGCAGTTATCCCCAATATACAATAAATCTTACAACAAAACAATAAAAAATTTAAATAGGAAGCCAGTGGTATACCTAAAAGCCGACAAAGCTAATTCTCTAGTAATTATGGAGACAGAAGACAATAATCAGAGAGTAAACCTTATGTTAGACAGTCCAGAATATGAAATAATTCCAAAAAATCCATTAACCCCAAGTATCACTTCTGTCAATAAAGCTTTATCAATTACAAAAACATTAAGTACATCTGAAAAATACAACTTAAAATCTTCCAACCCCACACTACCAAGGTTGTACTGTCTGCCAAAAATCCACAAACAAGACAATAGCATGAGACCCATCATCAATGGCATCAATTCACCTACATACCACAATGCAAAGTGGTTAGTAAGAAAATTAAAATCATATGACAAATTTCTAAGTTTGGGAATAAAGAACTCCTTAGAATTGATAAATCACCTACAGAAGTACAGCATCCCGGAAAATCACATACTAGTTTCTTTTGATGTTAAAGCACTTTTTACAAGCATTCCAATAGAAAAAATACCTACCGCTTGCTGGTACGCAGTGGTTATCGACCCTGGACCTGAAGTTGGCTTACTAGCAGGTTGCTCTAGACCCGACAGACAAGGAGAAGACCGTGTTCTCAACTTGCCAAGGGCTTTGGCAGTTCACAGTTATGCCCTTTGGTCTCTGCAACGCACCAGCTACCTTCCAACGCCTCATGGAATCTGTGATGAGAGGACTGACTTATGATGCCTGCCTGCTATACCTGGATGACATCGTCGGCAAGACATTCGAAGCCCATCTCGACAACCTAAACAAGGTGTTACAGAGACTGCAGGCGACCAACTTGAAGCTGAATGCGAAGAAGAGCCAGCTCTTCCGCAAGGAAGTCAGCTACTTGGGC
This sequence comes from Mantis religiosa, assembly GCA_030765055.1. Lineage (NCBI taxonomy): Eukaryota > Metazoa > Arthropoda > Insecta > Mantodea > Mantidae > Mantis > Mantis religiosa. Next base: position 103,745,520 of record CM060950.1, read on the forward strand.
CACATAATCTCACCAACCGAAGTGGCCACAGACCCAGAGAAGACACAGGCAGTGAGAGATTGGCCTCGCCCGAAGGATAAGCGAGAATTGCGCAGTACAAAATTGAATCGAGAATATATTGACACATTGCTTCACTCACACTGTTTATTCACAGGACATGTTTCAAGAGCTCTTGCTCCTATCCTCAGCTGATACTCGACTAGTGCAAGTTGTAGTGGTTTCTTCTTTCTCCGTATTGTCAATAGATGGCGTGATGTACTTGTCAAAGATGTCCGGTGGTGGAGTTTCAAAATTCATGACTCTATGACGATTTTTGTTAATGAAGATTTTTTCCCATACGGAAAGGTCTATGGGGTGATTAACGTATTTTATTAGAGATGTTTCCAAATTGATGTCATGTCTAGTATTCAAAAAATGAAAAGCCACTGCTGATTTTTCTGTTTCACCATTTTTAATGTTTCTCATATGTTCTTTAGTTCTGATGTTAATATTTCTTTTTGTTTTTCCTATATAAATTTTAGGGCAAGTTTCACATTTGATCTCATAGATTCCTGGTTTTTCTTTGGTAGTGATTGAATTTTTGGGAGGGCCTTTTAACAAATTTCTGATATTAAACCTGTTTTGAGGTGCAAGAGTTATGTTGTGTTTTGAGAAGATTTTTTGGAATTTGTTATAGGCTGATGGGTGGAAGGTGAATTTTTTAAAAAGTTTTTTCTCTTTTTCTCCTGTAGATTCTAGGGTGGTGGTTTCTTTTATTTTCTTAGCTTTGTTGAGTCTGTTAACAGTTTTGTCTATTAAATTTGGGTTGAAACCGTTGGATATAGCTACTTTTTTTATGTGTAGGTATTCTTCTTGATAATCTTCTCTGTTTAGTGGAAAGTTGATCATCCGAAAGATTAAACTGTTGAAAATGGCATGTTGGTGTTGTTTTGGGTTGAAACTGTTGTTCTTAATGTAATTATCTGTGTGTGTCGGTTTCCTGTAGATACCAAAAGTGAGTTTGTTGTTCATTTTTTTGATCTTGATGTCTAAAAAGGGGAGCACACCATCCTTTTCTGTTTCCAATGTAAATTTTATAGCTGGATTTTGTATATTCAAAAGTTTAAGACCATCTTGTATGAGTGTTTTAGGTACTATTGCAAAAATGTCGTCAACATAGCGATACCACACTTTGAAATAATTTGGAAAAGCTTTTGTGATATGTGTTTCAAAAGCACTCATGAATAAATCTGCCAAGAAGGGAGACAATGGGTTGCCCATAGCTAGGCCTGTTTTTTGTTTATAGATCTGTCCATTAAAGCTGAAAAAAAATTTTGATACAAATTTCTGTAAGTTGTGAAAGTTCTTCTATTTCTTCAGGTGTTATTTGTATTGATTCCAGCCATTTTTTGAGAAGTGGAATAAGCTCATTGGTCGGTGGACCTTTCCGTATGGGAAAAAATCTTCATTAACAAAAATTGTCATAGAGTCATGAATTTTGAAACTCCACCACCGGACATCTTTGACAAGTACATCACGCCATCTATTGACAATACGGAGAAAGAAGAAACCACTACAACTTGCACTAGTCGAGTATCAGCTGAGGATATGAGCAAGAGCTCTTGAAACATATCCTGTGAATAAACAGTGTGAGTGAAGCAATGTGTCAATATATTCTCGATTCAATTTTGTACTAGTTTGTGCTTCACTGTCCCTACGCTTCTTTCAAGTTTATACTTTGAGAATTGCGCAGTTTCCTGGGGCTGTGCAGTTATTACCGCCATTTCATAAAGGGGTTCTCCAACATCGCCAAGCCCCTCACCCACCTGACAGAGGAACACCGGCCTTATGTGTGGACGGAGGACGCCGAAAGCGCTTTGCAGCAGCTGAAGAGGGCCACTTTACACTGCTCCTATTTTGGGATTCCCACAACCAGGCGGCGCCTTCATTGTGGACACCGACACTAGCAACTATTGCATTCGGGGTGTCTTATCCAAAGTCCACGACGGCCACGAACGGGTGATAGCTTACTACAGCAAGACCCTGTCCAAGGCAGAGAAGAATTACTGTGTCACCAGGCGAGAGTTATTGGCGGTGGTAAAGACCTTGGAGCTTCTTCCACAAGTACCTGGACGGTCAGTTATTCCACCTGAGGAATGAACACTCCGCTCTCACCTGGCTATTGAGCTTTAGGAACCTGGAAGGCCAGACAGCCCGTTGGGTCCGGAGACTGCAGGAGTACGACTTCACCTCTGAACATCGTAGAGGGAAGAGCCACGGCAATGGCTGAGAGTTTAGCCTCCCTTGCGACCTGGCTTTTGAGAGCCCTCCGGAAGCAAAACAGCCCGCAGCCGAGTATGTAGAAAACCTGGTGGACCATTTCCACGACATGCATGAGATGGCTCGTCAGAACATCCAGATGGCGAGCGACCACATGAAGACCCGGTATGACAGGAAAGCCAAAAGCGAAGGATTCCAGTAAGGTGACCTGGTCTGGTTGTACCGCCCTACCCAGACTAAGGGACGCTGCCCGAAACTTCAACAGCCGTGGCAAGGACCGTACCGGATAGTAAAGAGAATTAATGACATGATCTACCGCATCCAGAAGGTGCCCCGAGAAAATATTTTGGTGGTACACCTAGATCGTCTGGCCCAATACTATGATGCTGTTCGGGACGACCAGGCAATTCACGTAAGCGAACGCCGTGAGAGGAAGAGAGAAGCGGGTAGCAAAAGAGACAGATAGCGCCAAGCTACACCCACAGACCGTCCCACGCAGCGTTAATGACGTGCCGAGGAGAGACGGGGTGGGCAGGGGAAGTACCAGAGAAGCGTCTAGATAATTCCCTCGCAATCGCGATGGTACGTGAAGCTTCGGGAAGTTTCGCCAATGTTCGTGATACAGCGAATGTTGTATAAAACCGATGGACTGGACTACACAGTGAGTCCGGCAGGAAGCCGTAAGGAAAGAATTTGCAATTGTGCAGTGCAGATGGCAGTTAGAGTCAGCAGACTGCTTATCGTGTGTGTGGACATTTAAACTGTATCGAGTTGCAAATTGAGAACTGATAAACGTGTAGTGATTTGAAAGAAAATTCTTTTGTTTATTTACGGTTGCAGAAGCCAAGAGTGACTGTATTGGTGTGTGTTACGTTATTCTGCTGAAATCAGGGTTGTAAGTAATCTTGATTTCCATTTCCATTACAAATTATTATACATTTACATACTGATTACTACACTGAGCTGTTGGTTACTCTTGGGCCCAATAGACTCAAACTATGAGATTGTCAAGCTAATCTGTCCCGATTGGCATCTTATTTAAAATAACTTCATCTTCATTTTCGTCATATTTACTTATCTTCCTCAACCATTTGGCTCTTACTTTGCCCAAAAAGTTCCCAATTTCAAATACATTTTTCCTAGTTTTTACACTCATTAACTTCACTGCTTGAATTTCTTTTGGTAGCCTTGCCCATTCTTTTTTACCTATCTTCTCCCTAAGCAAACTAGTTTCTTCACATTCTAAAAGTAAATGGCATTCTTTATCCCTTTGGTGAGATAATGGGCGATCAAAATTGTACAAGAGCCTTTCTACGGAAGTAAAGAGCATTTTGAATTTCTGCAAACTGAACTTTTAATCTTACAAACCCACAAAGTCACAGTATGTAGCCTAAACTGTAACCACAAGAAGCTTTTCAAACTTGATACCAGCAGGCCAGAGTTTTTGACAAAAGTCTATAATTGATTGCATTACTGTACTGGCATTGGCTTTCTGCAGCTCATACATTTTAACATGGGCTTCACTTCCTCCCCTGCTAAGAGAAAACTAAAATGTTCAAAACATATCGTTCCACTGAGTCTACGGTTTCATCTACAATGATTCCCACATCGCAATCACACACTTTCTGCTTGATTCTTTGTATGGTTTCTTGGTAAACAGGCTCCATATAGTTTTTTCTTAAAGTACTGTCGTGGCAACGGGCATAAAAGTTTCGGCACAAATAGATAACAGACGGATAGTGTTTCACGGTAATAAAGAGCTGGCATAAGCAGTTAAAGATAGCACGAGATAAAGGTCTGCCGAAACAAACTGAGATAAATGGAAATTTCTGGTGACATCTTGATTGATAGAGATTTTATTCGGTTTCTTTATTGTTCAGAAAATATCTAGAATTTATCAATGAGGAAGGCGACGACTTGCCAAGAGTCAGTCGCGAACAGTCGTAAGCAGTAAACAGCTGTAGAGTGTTGTTGTAATGAGAGCTGATGTAATCAGAACACTGTTTGTTATTGTCATCGACCTTGGTAGAATGTGTGTATGTGACGTAATGTTGTTACATGAGAATAGAACAGTGTATTTAAGAACATTTGGAATATCTGCAACTTGGACTTTTAATTCTACGAACCCACAAAGTCACAGTACTCTATTTTGGCACTGACATATTTGTGTATTTTTCAACAAAAATCCCTTGAAGGCTGGATGGTTCACCTTATTGAGAGGAATTCCTGCTTGTGTAACAGCTGTACACAACTCAATGTTGATTTACTTAAAATTTTGCCTTTTTGAAGAACTCTGATGAAACACATTTTGTAATAGAGGTTGATGCAATTTGTTTGCCCAAAGAGTCTTGTTCATTTGATGCTTAGAGCTGGTAATGTGCTGTTGGAAGTGGTCTCCCTGGTGTTTTTCATCTAACAAAATTCCTTAATGGCAAATAGTACATCGAATAACAGTTCCATCTGTGTCTATGAAATCTTGTTTGAATTCTTGAGCCAGAATAATAAGTCGAGCACTGAACACCTTTGGCATGGTAAAATCTAGCAATACACTCATTTAGTAATGTAACAAAGGACTAACACTAGTTACACAACTCACTCACTTGCTGTCCACACTCTTATACCAGGTCTTTGGGTCTTCAGATTTATTTGACCTTTGCCGCCAATATTTTGACTGCATATTATGTCAATACTAGGAAATGAGTTAATCACACATTGCCTCTTGCAGAGGACTAGCAAAAAGTGAGTGGTGGAGGTGGATGTCAATTGTTTCGAGGCAACCTCAGTGTCACTTTCAACCAAGCATATTCTGTGATCGGTGGTCACGTGCATCTCGCATGCAAAGAACGCACAAAATGTCCTGGTGAAAAACAGTTCTGCACTGCCTAGAATATGAACCTGTTTACAAAGTCAGAAATGCACGAAGTCCAAAGTTCCATTCCACATTGCCCTTTTGAGACAAGGGGCTTGCTGAACTGCCATTCATTTAAACCCTCTGGCAATAAAGACCAAATAAATCTGAAAACTCAGTATAACACTGTGACAATCATCAGAATGTTCTCATTCATGCTGGAACTGCAGTCTCAGCAATTTCTAATAGCTTTGAGCACAATCCAAGTCAATTCTAGGATGTGTATGGTTGTTTGCATGTGCAGTTACTGCTGTGTCCATGCAACCTTGGAATCCGCGCAAACAGACGTCTGTCAAGTAACAAACTCACATTCACGAACAATAGGCTACTGATTCTGGTGAAATTAAAAGGATGGAATGATATACAATGACAATATATCATTGACAGTTGCATTATTGCGGGCTGCTTTATAGTGGTAAAGCAAGAGAAAGAGTATTTGTTGTACACAATTATTTTCCATTGCTGTAGGTGTGCTTTCAACTCCCGTGCAGAGTTTACTGAAAGAGTTAGGCTTACTCTTCATATGTTCACAGCAAACTGAGGAGATGTTAATTAAAAGCTAAATATTTTATATTGATTAAAAGGATAGAGAGTATAATGGAAGGAAACTTAAAAGAAAAAAGGAAAAAGGGATTGCAAGCATGATTGGGGGGAAAAGGGGATAATGGTTCCCAAAAAGGGAAAAAAGTGCATAAAGTGTCTCTTTTGGCAACTACAGACAAAACTTCATACTGTGCTTTCCAAAGAGCTTAAATTTACCCTAAGAAAAAAGGTGTGCACCCAAAAATCCTAACCCTGCTGATCACACCTGTCAGCTCCTTGGGGATGTACTGCATTATTGCTTGGAAGTATTACTGAAGTTTAGTTTACTTCCATATTCCTTAATACAGTAGCAAATATGGAAGTGGATTCACTTAGTGTTTGGAATTAGGTGGCACTGAATGAAGTTTAAACAGTATTGCAAAAGGAGTTGGTTACATAGTTTACATAGTTAATACTGTGACAGATTTAAGAATGTTGCAGTATTACAGATAAATGCAACATTTAAAACTACCCAACAGTTTATACATTTATCTGAAAACTGTATTGTAAAAATATGGTGACCTCCACACACAATCTGAAAGCATATCCTCTAGATTAGCTAGCTAATCAAAATAGTGAGCTGCATATAATGAATAGGCTGTGCCCTGACTGAGTCGTTAGACCAAATGGCTCTCAACAAGGAGACCCAGGTTCGATACCAGGCAACTGCAAAGTGAGATTTGTGGTGGACAACATGGCGCTGGGGCATGTTTTCTTCAAGATTTCTGGTTCCCCCGCCATCTCATTCCATCTTCATCTCATGTATCACCGGTGTTACCGCCTGCAGTGTCGCATGTAGTAATAGTGGGCGTTTAACACTAACCATTACATTTAATTTCATTGCATATAATGGACAACTTCACAGATAGACATAAGGGAGCAACAAAGATCTGTATATTGTACTGCATGTGTAAACCATAAGCTTCACAAAAGCCAGTTTTATAAGCATACACATAATCTTAAAATAAATATATATCTTTCATGGGTCAATGTTAGTACAGTCCAGGCATACTTCTATGGAGAGCATCAACATTTAATTAGGCATGATGCCTACCAATGTAGCAGGTTCTTCACCTCAAATATTTCTGATCCTTTGTTTGCCCTTTTATTTTTTAAGTATGTAGTAAATACCACTAAAGACCTCTTGAGGAACTACTAGCTACTTAATTTAAGTGAACACTGAATAAAACAGAGCTCACAATATTACTGAAAACTCAGTTGCACTGTATGTCAGTTCTGTGGTGAAAGAAAATTAAAAATGTGGATGGTTTAAGTTTCCGAGTTCATACCTTTTATACATCAACTACCTGTATCCAGTATTTCATGCACAAAATATCATTATTTCTGGAAATGTCAATAAAAATATTCTTACAATTGTAAACCATCTTAGAACACCAGTAGCATAAAATAATGCAATACATTCATTGGAACTCTTCACCTTGCAAAAAAGATATATTTTTTTTTATTTCCGTATAATATTTTTCACTGTAATGTAATAAAGAATATATTAAGATCTGAAAATTACCTCTTAAGTTCTTTCACTCAAATGAATAGGAGTTGGCATTAACCAAAAATTTTAGCAAGGTCCTAATGAAATGCTTTCTAGATAAACACTAGCAATCGACTCAAAATTATATTAATTTTGTGCTTCATTGTATTATATTTCTTACTCATTAAGAATTTAGTTTCCTTGTTATTTCACCGACTTGCTTAGGGAAGAGAAAGAGGAAGAAGAAAATGATGAAAAGGAGGGTAACAAGTAAGTAGTATTGCACATACATTATAAACCTTTAGTTACAGTATTCAGCATCCATTATTACTGTGACATGAATATTACTGAATGTAATAATATTAATACATAAAGTTACAATCTACAACAGAAAACAAATTTCAGATAGATAAATTTAATTTAAGATTAATATAATGATCATAGTACAGGCCCTAAGGGTTTTAATGATGCTACTATAGCATCTCTTTGGCAATATACTAGTTCATACTAAGGTCTGGATTAGGGATAACATGCTAGTCTCTAGCTACTGAGGCCATGGGTTCAAATCCAGGAGAGGGCGATAATTATTTTGTCATAAAAATCCTTAGCATGGCCTTTTTCAGAAAGGAAGTAAAACCAGTGGCCCTATGTCATAGATTTATGGCATCTAAAAGAAACTCAAACCTGATAAAGAGGCCTCTGAGCAAAAAGGTGGTCTCTATTGCCAACTACACAATGGGACACTGAGAACCAGAGCAGTATAAAACATCAATAAATAAACCTCAACTTAATTTTAGCATAAACTATGCAAAAATTGTTTGGTTATACCATTTATGTGCTATCTATGTGGACATATATAATAAAAGGGAAAGAGAAGGGTGGGCTTGGGTAAGAACGGGCTATGTTCTTAAAAGGGCTAAGGGCGACGGATGATAAAACATGTGTTATGTGTGAAGGAGAAGATAATGATTTGCATAGCCTAATAGAATGAAAAGAGGTAAAAGCTTGGAGAGAGAAAATATGGAATTCGAAGTGGGGTGGCCTAGAAAAGATTATTATAGTTTTTAGAATGCTGAATGTTAAAGGGGAAAGAGATGTCTAAAGAAATGGGGGACTTCTTGGCCAAGATAAAGGAGAAATGGCTAAGGAAAACAAAGAGTAGGAGAAGAGGAGGAGGAGAAGGTGGTGAAGAGGGAGAGTTTAACCTTAGTCTTTCTCATTTCCTCTTCCTTCTTTTCTTGTACCCTTTATTGCATATATCCTTATTTAAAAGTAATTAATTAATATAAGATACAAATAATCTGTTAATTTTAGTTAATTGATGGAAATTAATCATTTCTTCACACTAGCCGTATATAGGCTAAGGTTTTTGATGGATAGAGTCAACATGAAAAATTCAATGCCATGGCCGGGATTTGAACCATGGATCTCCTGGTTTTCGTCCAGTCGCTCTAACCCATTGAGCTACCAGGGTCAACATGCCATCCTGACATTAAATTAAACTCTCCATTTGACTCGTATACCCCGGTAGACCACGAGGGGCTCTCACATCTGAGATACACCGTTTGTGGCGACTTACTATTGTAAGTACTTGAGTACCAGGCTTCATCATTTAACTCTTATTATTTTAGTTAACTGATGGAAATTAATCATTTCTTCACACTAGCCAGGAAACCAGGAGATCCGTGGTTCATATCCTGGCCATGGCATTGAATTTTTCATGTTGACTCTATCCATCAAAATCCTTAGCCTATATACGGCTAGTGTGAAGAAATGATCAATTTCCATCAATTAACTAAAATAATAAGAGTTAAATGTTGAAGCCTGTAACTCAAGTACTTACCATAGTAAGTCGCCACAACGGTGTATCTCGGATGCGAGAGCCCCTAGTGGTCTACTGGGGAAATATACGAGTCAAATGGAGAGTTTAATGTCAGGACCATGGTAGCTCCATGGGTTAGAGCGACTGGATGGAAACCAGGAGAACCATGGTTCAAATCCCGGCCATGGCATTGAATTTTTCATGTTGACTCTATCCAATCCATGTTAATTTTATGGCCCATTTTTCTTTTGCTTTTCTTAAAAACTGCTATGTTTTTTATTCTCTTTTTCTCTTTCCCTGTTAACATTTTTATGACTACAATTTTATTCTCAAATTTATCCCACTTTTGCCTTTACAACATTAATCCTACATTATTGATTAGAAATGTCATTTTGTAGCCCATGCCACAGGCATTTAAAATGCAGACAAGTTCTTCTAGTTCTTTTGTGTCTACATTTACAAACATTCTTAAGTTGAATCCTCATTTTCACTCTATCAAGCAATTCTGTTCTCCAACATGGGGTTATCTCAGGCACTAGCTGTTCCCTCTTCAGGCTTGCCATCTTCTATCTACCCGATGGCGCTGCTATCTCTTTGACTTGGCATGGGCAGCCCTTTGCGGATATCCTGCCTGGCCACACCTCCCCCAATCTCTAGGGGATTGATGACATTCTTGGGCTGATCCTGCAGCGCTGATATACAGAATGCTCCTGATCTTCATGATAGGAAGAATTGTTATCTTGGTCACCTCATCTTCAATGCAGCTGTCAGTGCCTTATTTCGAGCATCAGGTGCCTTATATCTCAGCATTGTACAGCCCATTGACGAAGTAGGTAGCTTCCTGGGACATGTAACTGGTGGGAAGCTCACTCAAGACTTACTTGCCATCTGCTCAATTGCTAGGGCAAATTCTTGCAGCATCTTCCTTGACTGTTGCAGCCTTGACTCGAGATGGCTATGAAAGGCTGCAATCAGATGATGCCTTCTTAACCATTTGAGAGCTTTTCAGATGTTTCAACATTGCCAATGCCAGAATCGCATTTAGGCCTTCTGTCGCCCAGCCCTGGAGGCTGGCTATGAGCTAGCTGGCCTCCTGTTCTGCAGATCATTAGCAGTGAGCTGCGATGGCAGCAAATTGCCAGCGGAAGACTCAAAGTTACTTTGTACTTGGATGGCTTGATACACTTGGAAGTTGTTTGCATCCTGGAGTTTCAATCTTCAAGTTCTTAAGTCTTTCCCAAACCATCTCTTCATCATGACATTCAATTCCTTGGCTGCCATCCACTTTTCCTAGATAATGACAACCCATTCCATAACCTCTTCCAGAACATCAATGCAATTTTCAAGGTCTTTCACCCTTCCACTGAGCTCTTTCACTACATTTTCCACTGGCCAGATATTTAAAAAATGTAGTAGATAGCTCCATCTTCACTCTGCAAATTTTGTCTTCATTTTTTTATCAATGCCCTTCATTCTTCTCTCATCTTCTCCATAATTTTCAATTCCATCTTGTGCATATCACTGAGGAATGAAAAATGAAATTTTCACTGTCATTTTACTTCCCACTTAAGTCAATTCGAGAATTCACGGATTTCATTTCATTCTTCATTTACCCCCTTTCAGCCAATCACTTTTTAAGCATTTCTTCCACCTTCCTTCGCTTCTAAAATTAATGTGACAAAATAAGAATACTAAGTTGTGCTGAACTCACTTTGTCATTAAAACTGTTAGCCCAGTGCTAACTTACATTTTAATGTCACTTTTGGAAATGCAAAGGGCAAACGTGACTAGCCTGTAGAGATTTTCATAGCCAAGAGGTCCCAAGTTCAAATCTTGGTCAGGGTGAGTTATCTGGATATGCTTCTTTTACAGCTTTCCCTTATCCTGAAAGATGAATGTTGGGTAACTCTTAAGTCCTACGGCTCATTCAAGCATTAATTTCAACCATTTTGATATCGTCCAATATGAGTTAATGCTGGAAGTTGTTACTTTAAAAAAAATGTTTTTCATAAACTGATGTTCCCTTAAGGCACTCTTGCATTACCCTGCACTGTTTAATAATTTCTCATTTGGGCAACTCATCTGACTGACTGACTTCTCACTAACTTGTGTGCTCCCTTGTATATCCCTGGGTCATATTAGAATGAATGTAGATCTAGAAACATCTGGAACTGGATTGTTTCAGACTTGTTAAAATCTAAAGGTTTTGAAACTGGCTAGCAGATGTATTTCCCAGTCTTTGATATGTTAGCTTTGGATATTTAGCTTGTTCATTGTATCTAACAGTGCATTAGATGATGTTCTGCTGTCGATCAATTCAAGGGTATGATCATCGCTTACAACTATATCAATTGCATCTACAGCCATGACTTCAAAGAGGATAACAAATGTAAACTTCCCCCACTTGTTTGTTGTTTCATCACAAAATGTGACCACAAGAGTATCATTTAATTTTGTTTTCATCCCAACTTCATATTTCCCCATGATTTTGGAAGGTACTTCTGAATACTCTTGTGAATGGAATGTCTCCAGATACTAATACTGTGACTTTGTGGGTTTGTAGAATCAAAAGTCCAAGTTGCAGAAATTCAAAATGTTCTTTATTTTCCGTAGAAGTACACTTACAATAGCAGCATTACGTCACATACACAATTACAATCTACCAAGGTCGTTGACCACAACCACTAGCTTACTCAACTTCCACTGTTTACAACAACTCTTGTTACAATTCCTGTTCACGACTACTACTTGGCGAGTTGCAGCTTCCTTATATACCACGACTCATGTTACTAGATATTTCTAGAACAAACATGAAATCGAATGTTCTGTAAGACAATCACGATATCACTAGAATGTTCCGTTTCTCTCTTTATTTGTTTGGCCTGCCTTTTATCTCCGTGCTATGTTTATCTGCTTAGACAAGCTGTTTATCTCTACCCGACACTATCCGTCCCTTATTGCTCCCATGCAGCGCTTTTGTAAATAATGGGTTCGTGACAATACATTCAACAAACGATACAAAACAGACATAAATCTGTTATATGAAAAATACAAAAACGTTTCCTGCTTAGTGTAGAGGAATAAAATAGAGAAAAATAAGAAGAGCTTTCAACCCACCATCAACAAACTCATTGATAAATGACTTCATGTGCATGAATTTTCAGTTTATGGAGTGGGACATTAGCTTTCAAAAAGATTTGTTAGATGCCTTCCTAAATAACCTCTTTTTTACTGGCCATGGCAATATCCTTATTAAATTTTAACTGTTTTTTAATGGAATCTTTCCACCTCCAAACCACATGAACAGTACTTTTATTGGATGTGAAAATTCCATGCTTTTCTTACTGAAAAACCTTCTCCGTTACTGATATCTATTGGTTAGGCATTCCTTACCCTGAGAAAGCTACAGAAAACTGCGAACTATTTTGTTTGCTATAAACAAGCACAACACAAAATAAATGCAGAACACAGAGATGAACCTGAATGTACGGATGTTAACTCGTTTACACTTGGTTACTTCTGATGGCAGTTGTCAAGCAAGAACACAGTATAAAAATCTGTACCTTCTGTGATGGCAATGGCACGAGCAACAAAACAGGTTCACAGGTTCTGTTCATATACAGTTGTTTCAAACAGCATTAATAACTTGTTGCTTAGCACATTCATTTGCTCCAAAAATGTTGGTGGAGCTTTCACTCTGAAGTCATCAATTCCAATAATCAATGGATTTAAAATAAAAATAAATAAAACAGCACTGTATTTTGTGAACTTTTTTGCACGTTAAGCAGAATTCATTAACTTTTCTGTAAACACATGATCTGCAATTTGCTTAAGATCAGTCAGTACTATTAACACTAACGTAACTTCTTTTTACTCTCTGTTGAGTTGGACGCATTCTGAAGATGGGAACACATGTTCCTGAAACATGTTAACAGAGGGTAAAAGATTGATGTTAGTGTTACTAATACCAATTAATCTTAAGTAAATTACATCTTAACACATCACGGTTTCCATCTTCTTCCATATATAAACATAATCTGCAATTTATTGCAAATTCAAAAATGACTTAAGGTGAGATTTGCTCCTAAATTACATTGATTATTCTGACAAATTAATGAAATATAATTGCAGACATAATAATGAAACTGTAGGGAAACAATATCAAGTTTATGATGAGTTAGTGTTTAGTTATTGTTGATTAGAAAAAGGAAAATGTTGATTATGAGAATGTGTAATGAAATGTGTAGTGTTTAAAGCCCACTTTTACTACATACGGCACCGCAGGCGTTGACACTGATGATGCACGAGATGAAGATGGAGCACCGGTGGAATGAGATGGCAGGGGAAACCGGAGGTCCCGGAGAAAACCCACCCCAGTGCTGTGTTGTCCACCACAAATCTCACTTTGCGGTCACCTGGGATTGGTGAGAGCCAAGCGGTCTAACCACTGAACCACGGCGCAGCCATGAGAATGTGTAATTTATCTTTTCTGAAGTCATAAAGTGATGTAAAATATAAATAAATTGATATTAGAGTAGGTGTTTGAGTTACTATAGAACTTCTATAATGTACCAAAACCTACAAATGGTGACTGTTCCAAAGTGATCATTGATTATAACTGGTAAGTAGTTTGTGATCTGCTATTCAATGACAAGAGAAAATGATGATGGTGCTAAACAATCTGTTGAGGTGAGTGTAAAATTACCTACATTCTGAGTAGAAAAACTCAAAATATGGTTTTCACAAGTTGATGCACAATTTAACCTCACCGACATCACAAATGAAAACACAAAGTTTAACTATCTCATGGCTCAACTCGATCTTAAAACAGATGAAAACATTTGGGACTTGGTGTCTTCAAATGAAAAGAATAAACACTCGATTGCTAATGAATGACTTTAGCAATTTATCGTGAAAGTGAAGAGAGACAATTAAAAAGTTAGAGAGATTGAACTTGGTGACTTGAAACCCAGTCAGTTACTGCATAAAATGAAAGGTCTAGGTGGAGCTGAAATATCTGATAAACTTTGATACTGGTGACAGATATGGGAAATTAAATCACCTGGTAATGTCGATGAGGTTAGGTCTACTACCTCAAAATCTAACCCTGTTCCTGGTTTCTCTCTACAAGAAATTATGGAGAAACTCACAGAGTTAGAGTGACAACTTAAACATCATAATCAATCTCGTTCAAGGTTGCCAAGTCGTAGCTGCAGCAGATCAAAATATAAACCTGAATGAAAATACTGCTACTGCCATTTCAGGTTTGGTTCCAAATGTAAGCCTGAAAAATGTGTATCGCTATGTCAATGGAATGATCAGGGAAACAGCAGACAGCAGCCACTGTAGCAGTTGCGTGTGCTGCTAATGATTTATTGAAAGGCCACTCACATAACTACCGTCTATTTGTCACAGATTATTATTCAGGTCAACATTTTCTGGTCGATAGCATAGCTGATGTTTCTGTTATACTAGTGAAGAAATTAGCAAAAACTAAACCGTCAGATTTCAAGGCTTTTGCAGCCAATGGAACTCAGATACTAACATTTGGTTATGAATATTGATTTAGGACTCAAGAGGAAGTTCGAATGGCCCTTTATCATTGCTCAAACATCCAAGGGTATTTTAGAAGCTGATTTTATTCAGCAGTTTGGCTTACTAATCAATCTAAAGAACTAATGACTGATTGATAGAAATACAAAAGTTAACCGTTTCAGCTGATCTAGCTACCTAAGAGGCTGATTTGGTCAGCACACTGAAAGCTAATTGCAAATTTTCTGAGCTCCTAATGAAATTTCTGGATTTGACAAAACCTACAATTACATCCGCAGAAATCAAACATGATTAGACCTTACATTACAACTAGCAGTCTGCCAGTATTCTGTAAACCTTGCAGGCTAGATCCACAAAAGCTAAATCTGGCAAAACAAGAATTTCAGTTTATGCTGAATAATAATGTCATCTGTCCATCTATGTTGCAATGGGCCAGTCCACTGCACCTTGTTTCCATGAAAAACGGACAATAGAGAGAATTTGTGGTGATTGTTGATTCAATGATTGCACTATTCCAGACCAGTATCCCATTCCACGGATTGATGATGTCAGTCAGATTTTAAAGGACAAGAGTATATTTTCCAAACCAGATCTTCTACAGGCATATTACCAAATGCCATTAGCTGAAGAAGACAAAGAAAAGTCAGCAGTTATTACTCCATTTGGGCTTTATGAGTTCAATCTTATGCCGTTTGGATTGAGGAATGCTCCTAGCACCTTTCAACAATTCATCAATGAAGTGGTATGAAGACTAGACTTCTGTTTCGCTTACCTTGATGCCATTGTAGTCGCTTCTACATCCACAGAAGAACATGCTAAACATTTAAACCTTATTTTTGAAAGACTGAACACATTTGGACTGCATCTCAACATCAGTAAGTCAATATCTGGAGTAAGGGAAATAGTATTTCTTGGCTACCTAATAAGTGAAAAGGGAACACAACCAGATCCAGAAAGAGTAACCACATTAACGACCTGAGACTGTCAAAGAACTTAGATCATTCCTTGGTACAATTAATTTCTATCATTGGCACATCCAGAATGCTGCTGAAAATCAAAGGCTTCCGAAGCACTACCACAGGAATTCAAGAAAAACGACAATTGGACTATAGAGTGGACTGAAGAGACCATTGCACAGTTCTAAAAGTGCCAAGATTTAAGTAAGGTGGCTCTGTTAACATGCCCCAATACAGACTGTGAACTCGCATTGTTTGTGGATGCTTCTGATTTTACGGCTGGTGCTGCTATTCAAAAGAAAGGTGATGAATGGAAGCCTATTGGATTTTACTGCAAGAAATTCTGACGCCCAAAGGAAACATTCCACATATGACTGTGAAATGCTCAGTATATATTTAGCAGTCAAGTACTTCAAATATCTCCTCGAAGGTAGAATCTTCTCAGTATACAGAGATCTTAAGCCTCTAGCCATCTCCAAGAGAGCTTTGTCATCTACGATTCATTTATAATTCAGAACTGACTTACGCCATGTATCAGGAAAAGAAAACACAGTTGTAGATCATCTCTCAAGGATAAGAGAACTGTTTTCAATTGATTATGATGATATTGCCAAAGCAGAAACGAAGGATGACGAGCATTACTTCTTGCGTTCAAGTCTTCATACTCTGTTGCAGTTTAAACCACAGCCAACGCAAGGTAAAAATGTATTATGGTGTGATGTATCTACAGACAATATCCGTCCTATGTTCCAGAGCAATATCATTTGACTATGTTTCAACAGTATAACTATGTCTCACTCAAGCATCAAAGCAACTGTCAAACTTATTTCTTCCAGATTTGTCTGGAAAAATATTAATAAAGAAATAGCATTATGGGCAAGATGCTACCTCTCCTGTCAGAAAAGCAAGGTATCAAGACATACAAAATCTCCAATTTCACATTTTCCAATATTTGATCAACGATTCAGTATAGTTCACATAGACCTCAAAGGACCATTACCAATATCACATGGTTTTGATTATTGCTTAAGCTGTGTGGATAGATTCTCAAATTCGGTTGAAGCTATTCCTCTCCAAAACATCACAGCAGCAACAATGGCACAAGCTTTTTACAACTGGATAACCTAAATTGGAACACCTAATCAGCTCAAGGAAAGCAATTCCAATCAGAACTATTCCGTGCACTAGCAAAAGTATGTGGATGCAAACTGTCAAGAACTACAGGGTGGTGCACAAAATGTCATACATTGAAATTGGGTAATAAACATGTTAATTGCAGGTTGGCAATGCTGGAATGATGTGACAATTAGCCGTAGTTCGTGCATGGTTCAACAGATTGTCAATATCGTGCATGCATGATTCAATCGCTTCTGTTTAGTAAAATGGCGGACAAAGGCTCGTTGATGCTAGGACAAAAAGTGAAAACTGTGTTGTTTTATGCAGAAACAAAGAGCGTAACAGAGACGCAACGTTTTCGTGTTCATTTTAGTATGAGGTGGGCCCCTGCAGACAGACAGCGTATAGACTAACCACATAATTTGAAACTAAGGGCCATATTTTAGAGCAAAAGCGACCTTGTGTCAACACAATCCATACTCCAGAGAATATCGAGGGTGTGAGAGTGGCTTTGACACGAAGTCCCAGGAAATCCACGAAACAAGCTTCTGCCGAAATGGGTATCTCACGTTCGCTTCAAAGAATAATTCATGCTGACGTGAAATTATTCCCATACAAAATGACAGTGTTGCACAAACTGACGGAACATGACAAGGTACGGCGATTACAGTTTGCGACTTCGGTTCTTGCAAATGATCATGCCGTGATTCATAACACATGGTATTCTGGTGAGGTTTACGTTCATTTGAATGGTAGCATCAATAGGCAGAATATCAGATTTTGGGCACGAGAACCTCCTGGTGTACACAAGATTGAAAATTACGGAGATAAAGTTAGTGTATGGGGTGCCATATCCAGCCATGGAATCATATCCAGCCCAGATATTAAGCCCTGTGATTATTTCTTATGGGAATATTTGAAGGAGACAGTCTACCGCAACAAACCATGCACTCTAATGCAACTGCGAGCGGCTATCACAACCATTTTCCAAGGAATAACAGAAGACATATGTCGTAGAGTGGTCGGAAACATCACAGTTCGTCTCGAAGAGGTGGTATGTCAACAAGGTGGACATATTGAACATGTAACGCACGCTCACTGAGCATACACATTCTGATGATTAATGTAAAAAAGATAATATTGACATGCTTTGGTTATTAAAAGTTATATAAACAATTTTCAATGTATGATATTTCGTGTGCCACCCTGCACCAGTTACCATTCGTAGAGCAATTGAAAAGTCAAAAGATTTCACCGCACACTTAATGCAGCAATAAGAGTACACTCAACTGACAAATGGACCAAAGTGCTACCAACCATTCTCCTAGGACTTCTGTGTATCGGCCGAGAAGACTCCAACTTCTCTGTAGCTGAAATAGTTTATGGGATGCCTCTCAGAATTCCTGGTGATTTTTTCATCGAACCATATTCTAAGTCACAAGTCAATCTTCCAACTACGATTAACCAACTTAGCCATCAAATTAACACACTGATATTGGTGAAGGAACTTCACAAAAGTAGGAGTACAGTGTTCATTCATAAAGATCTCCATGAAACCTTTCACGTTTTTCTTCATGCTGAGTTAGGTCTTCTCTCAAAAGGCCATATGATGGTCCGTATCCAGCTGCTAGACGAACTGAGAAATAATTCACCCTAAATATCAAGGGCAAGGATGTGAACATTTCAGTTGACCATCTTAATACCGTCTACTTTCTTGCTGATTTTGACCAAGAGGACCATTTTCCAAAGCAACACCCAAGTTGTCAACATCATCAGTTCAATGCTACATTCTGATTTTTAAAAGAAGATACGTGAACATCATCAAGCAAGGGACGTGAAGGGTAGGAGAAGAAGGTCGTTGCTGTGGAAATGTAAACAAAGATTGCCAGATTGGTTATATACATGGTGAATCATGTATGCCTCAAGTCTGTTATCGCTAGTTGTGTGCGGGAAACCGAGTTTGCTTGTATACAGTTGCATTGTGTATCGTTAGCCTACTTTGTGAAAAAAAAATAATTAAAATACGTTGTTATGCAAGCAAGATATAGTGGTGGTAGGATTAGATGTAGACCGAGGATTCATGGCCCAAAGCAAAGATCAGCTTACGGTTGGGGTGTTACATTGCATAGTCAACCTAGAGAATTTATCAGTTTTCTTAGGGAATTCATTGAACCGGAAGAAGAGCGTTTGCTCCTTATCAATGAACTGCTTATTTCTTTCAACAAAGATGACAGCATGTCAGTAGATATGCTTACATGTAAAAGAATTCCTGTGGGTCAAAATTCCGGCATATCGGCTGTGTTAATATGAACATGGTAATTGAGAAAGTCATTAGTAATAGTATATTGTGATACTAATGTATATGGAACGTGGAAAGGTTTGAAAAAACGATGTGGTTGCACCGAGATTCCGCTATGTGCTTACCACAAGTGTATTTTTTTGCACTATGTGTATTTATATCAATCTGAATTTTAGTAGTTAAGATATTAACTAAAATATTAATGAATATATTTGAAGATAAATGTTAGATTTTAGAACGGAATCGCCTATATGTGTTGCTATGGAGAAATACCGACTAGTGCATTATTGTCAACTTACGATGCATAGCAACAATAATAGTAAATATGGAATATTAGTTATATAGTAAAGAAATTATTTAAAAGAAAATGCACAAGACAATGAATGCGTGAACAACTTATATTTGTTAAAGTAGGCTAATTCAGATTAACTGTGCATGTTTTTGTTGAGGTGAGATAGCTCGAACCCTTGTTTATGTTCCAAGCACTGAGAGGGTAAACAAAGGGGATCTGCATTACTTCCTATCTGCTGCTATGAAACATTGCACTAACCCACATAGAGAAACATATGATTTTCACGTATCTTCTTTTAAAAATCAGACTGTAGAGATTTGACTGCCCGATGGAACTCAGAAACAGACTGCATCTCGGAGGACACGCAGTGGATAATTAGTTTGCTTTCCTGCATGATTTTTTTAACATTGTACGTGTACACTGAGGGAGGAGTGATGTAGAGAAACAATATTGAGTTTATGATGAGTTAGTGTTTTGTTATTGTTGATCAGAAAAAGGGAATGTTGATTATGAGAATGTGTATTGTCACCCTGGTGGTAGACTCGCGAAGCCGATAAAAAAAATGATGGCCGATCGTTACCGGAAATGAGAGACAGTTGAGGGTAGAGTGAGAGAAAATAAAGAATTTAAGGTTAGCTAGCATAATGTAATGGTGAACAGTGTATATCGAGGAGAATAAAGTGTAGTTTTTGTGTTTTGTAACTTCGTTTTATTATTTCACGAACCCACAAAGTCACAACTGGTGTCAGGAAGCGGGATAACTACATCACCGAACATTATGGCCATGGAATAGGCATTGGAAATGCTTTTGAACGAATTAACAGCGAAGTCGGAAGCGGCAAATAATAACTTGGCCGCGAAGATGAACGAGTTAACAACAAAAACAGAAGCGGCAAATAACAACCTGGCCGCAGAGTTGAAAGAAATAAAGACAGAATTGACCACAGAAATGAAGGCAGCGAACGACAGTCTGGCCACGGAAATGAAGGAGGCGAACGAGGTCCTCGCCGCCAAATTTGAGGAACAGTTGGCCGGCGTGAGGGATGACGTGACGGAGCTGGGCAAGCGGATGGGCCAAGTGGACGAGCGCGTCGAGGACCTGGCGAACCGCTTCAATGATCTAGAGGAAAAGGCCGACAATAACGCCAAGTCTCTGAACGCCATGGTTGAAGACGTCGAAGACCTCGCGAACCGCGTAAACAACCTGGAGGGAAAGGCCGACAGCAGCGTCAAGTCCCTGAACACCATGGTGGAGGACGTCGTCGGCAGGAAGCTGAAGGACTTGAAGGCCGACGCGCCGGGACGCGACACAACATCTGCGCGCGTCAAACCTCCCAAGTATGACGGCGCGTCAACGTTTGAAGTCTTCCGCCGCCAGTTCGACACAGTGGCCAAGCACAACAGATGGTCACCGGAGGAGGAGGCCACACAGCTAATAGCCAGCCTCCAGGGACGGGCCGCGGAAATCCTAAACGCGGTGCAGACGACGGCGGCGCCCAAGGACATCTGGGAGGCCCTGGAGAATCGCTTCGGTAACCACCGCTTAGCCGCAGCATACCGCAGCCAGCTAAAGGCAAGGTCGCAGCAGCCGGCGGAGACGCTGCAGGAGTTCACCATAGCGATTGAGCAGCTAGCTAGCAAGGCCTTGGTTGACCTGCCACTGGAGTTCGTATCCCGGGAAGCCGCCTACAATTTTGTCGACGGGGTACGGGACACGGAGATTCGTCAGCGCCTAATGCTCGGCGATTATAAAAACATCCACGAGGCGCTGACAGCGGCATTAAGGATGGAGGCGGCCAAGGTAGCATCTATCCCGACGTCGAGAACGAGGAGTGTCCGCTACGCCGGAGACAGAAGACCAGCTGAGGGACGCCGGCGAACACCTAGTGGCCTGTGTTGGGGGTGTGGACAGCCCGGACACCTGCGGAGAGACTGCCCACACCAGGAAGAGCGGCCTGAAAACGAGTAAGGCCCGTCGTGGAGAGGGGCACGTCGGCGCCATTACCACCATCCCCTCGAGTGACAATCCGCGCCGTCAGCCGGCGGATGGATGACAACCTCATCGCGGACGGCTGGGTAAGAGGAAAGCCGTGTCGCGTCCTGGTGGACACCCGGGCGGCCGTGACCATCATCAGACCTGACGTGGCAAAGGGTTTGCCGACGAAGAAGCCGAGCCGACCATACGAGCTTGTGACGGCATCGGGCGACACCATGCCTGTGGAGTAGGAAGCCCTGCTGGAGCTGAACTTGGGACGGAGTGCCGTGCGTCTGTGGGTGTTCGTCGCGAAGGTGGCTGAGGAGGTGATTCTGGGACTGGATGCCCTCAGGAGCCACGAGGCGACGGTCGACGTCGGCAGGAAGGTCCTGAGGCTCAACGGAGAAGAGGTTATACTCCGTCAACCAGAAGAGCGCCTTGGAATTGGCAGGGTCATCTTGAGCGAAGACGTGGGTGCCCCGAGGAAAGATGTTGGTGATACACCTGGATCGCCTGGTCCGCTACGAAGGCGCTGTTCGGGACGACCAGCCTTGAGGAGGGAGCAGTGTCACCCTGGAGGTAGACTCGCGAAGCCAATAAAAAAAATGATGGCCGATCGTTACCGGAAATGAGAGACAGTTGAGGGTAGAGTGAGAGAAAATAAAGAGTTTAAGGTTAGCTAGCATAATGTAATGGTGAACAGTGTATTTCGAGGAGAATAAAGTGTAGTTTTTGTGTTTTGTAACCTCGTTTTATTATTTCACGAACCCACAAAGTCACAGTATTTTATCTTTTGTGATGAAGTCAAAGTGATGTAAAATATAAATAAATTGATATTTGAGTAGGTGTTTGAGTTACTATAGAACTTCTATAATGTACCAAAACCAACAAAACCATACTCCACATAACCAGAGACATTGGAATAAAATACAGAGAAAATATATTAAATTTTGTGGTTTCTGCTGTACATAATAAAAATGGTTTCTTATAGATATGTTTGCTAAAGCATTCATTTATTGGGTTTGCAACCTTCCTCTTCCAACATTTCCTTGTTCTACTTCTTGGTTTTATTTTAAGGACTCAATATAACCTTATGATTTGTGGTCTTCCCTGAAAACCAAGGAGTTTTGCCAGTAAACATATTTTAAATGAATCAGTTGCCTGGAAGCTACAGGGATGGCAGGTTTGGTGTGTGACAGTAAAAGAGTCCTTCCTTTTCTCTAAACAATTTTGTGTATTAAAATCATAACACTATTACCATTGAAATTATACAGCAGGAAAAGATTCACTATGAAGTAAATTAATACATTTTTAAGCATTATTTTTCAGATGAATGACCTTATTAAAAAGCTAAGTTGCGGGATGTTTTGTGAATTTTTCCAAAGTAGGTGAATACTCCATTTTTACTATGGCCAAAACCACTAAATGCTTTTGACATGGCAACTAGGCTTCTATTAGACTTCAGCAATGTAGGCTGAGGTTTATGCTTGAGCTATAACAAAGATATTTCCTACAGTGAAGTGAGCTTTGTTCATATAAGTGAAGCTAAGAGGAAAAAAGGCTTGAGAGACATCTGTCATACTGTTTTAAGCCGACACTGATGAGATGCTTCTGGGAATAACATGTAATGGCACAGTAAGAGCCCAAGATAATTAGAACACAGTACTAATTTCACTGCAATGCCAGCTGGTTGGAGAACTTTGTTTTGCATAGCACTTGCAAATTGTATGTAACTTGCAAACAAAGAAAAGTTAAAAGTAAACTAACCATTTAAGAAATCAACGAGGGGGAAAAGATTACAAGACCTCATTTTCAATACTATCTAAAAAACAAAAATCATTCAACACTAAAGTGAAAATACAGAAGGTACTAAAATCTTCTCCTTCAGCTGAATGCTTAGTAACATGGAGGGGACAAGAAACAAATATGCTGCATTAATCAGCATTTATCATGCAAGTATAAGCAGATCCAGTTGCAAAAACAGTCATTAAAGGTTTTGTCTTTCCTTTCATAACTAAATATAATTACTACAATTACTTGGTGTATAAATTTTACCTGCTGTACAAGTACCGGACAGAAAGCATATATATGCATGGCAGATGCTGCTTGCTGAATAATCTTTCTTATCATGTTGGGCAGGGTCTGTGCAGCAGTAGGTGAATTCTTAAATAACAATATCCATTCTGTTATAAGTTCTTCAAGTACTGATCCTACATCATTAACTGGTTTTATCATGGCTGATGTCAGGAAATAATGAGCTAACATGTGTGTGACTTCATGATTTTGTCTCCACAGACGAGAACTTTTTCCATTTTTGCTTAAAGAGCGTTTTATTAACAGCGGGCCATCCTTCAATTCAAAGCGCATCAACTGGAAAAAAAAAAAAAAAAAAAATAAATAAATAAAAATAAACAAATCAAGAAAAATTCAAACACAGCTTTAGATCAATCTCACAGAATAAAGAACATTAATAGCAAAAGAAAATTGAAAGTTATGTAAGAGTTGAGCAAGTAAGGTTCACTGAATGTTTCAAGCAGCAAGTTCAAATACAGAGTTATCTCTATGAAACGAAAAATACCCCGCAGCAGAAAGTACTTGTATATCCGTTTAAAAATTCTAGCAGCTATATTAATGCAGACAAAATTCTTACTTTTTATTATGAAGAACAAGCAATACTGTTTACATTTTGGGAATTTTCAATAATTTGTATTTTATGAGTTTTGCAATCTTTGGAAAGCCACACACTTTTTTACATGTTGTATGTTCTACACTAATTTAAATGCATTTAGGAGAGAAGATTTTTTGTGTACTGTCTAAAAATGTCATCAAAATATCTTTTGAAGTAATGGAGAAATACATTTGTGAAGCTGTGAATAATTGAATAATTAATGTTTCTTGTTAATGCCTTAATTTTATTGATTCATTCCACTCTCTGAATGGCTATGACAAATGAATACTAAGTACTTCAAAAAGCATTTGAAAATTTCAAGCCGTAAAAAGGAATATCTTTGAAATGGTACACAATGCTAAACATTTGAATTAAAATGTGAGTGTTAAAGAGATCTACATTTTTTGAGCTAAAGTGTTTGCCTATACCATACGGTTTACAGTTATATAAAAGTATACAAAATTCATTCAGAATGGAAGACGGCTTCACAGGAAAACTTATGATACACATTTTATTAGTTATGCAAATGTCTGAAACACATAGTATTTTTATCAATATAATTTTAAGTCATTTTTGAGGAAAATGACAACTGTGCAATATAAAGAGAAGTTAAAAGGGTGGGGGAGGGCTTTCATAGTTTTTCATGCTGCATCTTTGAAATACCAACTTAAATAACCAAGTTTGGTATATATCTGATGCCCCGTTTTGAGTTAGCTGTTCTTGTTCTCTCGCTCTAATATGTATCCTTTCTCTATAAAAAATTTGTTTTCCCCATTTGATTACCGTAAAAGTGTACTTCTAGTGAAATTTCCATATGAGTTTTTGGCTGTTATACAATACTTCTACTTATACGTTTAACATAAATGGGGTATTTTTAAGAGTAAGGGATAAGAATCTTTACAAATGAGCAAAAGGGAACATAGTTTGGAATATGGAGATTCATTTTAGTAGCTCTATTCC
The DNA here is from genome assembly GCA_030765055.1 of Mantis religiosa. Taxonomy (NCBI): domain Eukaryota; kingdom Metazoa; phylum Arthropoda; class Insecta; order Mantodea; family Mantidae; genus Mantis; species Mantis religiosa. The sequence goes on from CM060950.1 coordinate 103,770,399, forward strand.
ATACAATTAGAAGTTTAGGTATGGGAGAGCAAAGTTTTTGTGCTAGATTTCTAAATGTATTATATGTATCTGCAATTGATGTAGAAGAAATGAAGTAGCAGAGAAAGCAAAAAAGGAGTATTTTTCAATAAATGTATTATATATAAAGGTATCATGATATTTGATGAAGAAATACTTTTACTGACTCACTCATTATAGGTAAGTGCTAGAGAAAAAGTAAAATGTAATATATTTAAATCATTGAGTCTTCTTTTTTTAGGGGGGGGGGGGGGGGGGGGGGAAAGTATCTTTCTTATACTGACAAATATACAAATTAATTCAACTAGCATTTACATTACCAAATTCTACCTTCAAAGACCTAAGGAGCTAATAGAATGTTTAATGCTTGCCATATAAAGAAAATGACTTGGTTCTACTAAGTCTTTAACAAGTCATCTTCATATCTAACTGTTCAATTTATACTTAACATATTCAAAACTTTATTTACCTCATTTGTGATCTTATTTATCTTGTTATATTTAAAAAGCAGAGAGATGTAGATTTCAAAAATATACAGCAAATGCTCATCTGTATTTCTATCCAGTTTGCGTTCTGTTAGACGGAGACATCTGAGAATGGCTTCTGCCAGTCTGAGAGCCAGGTCTTCACACTGGGATTCACACAGCATCTCTAATCTCATTGAGAGCACGTCCCCATTCTCTGAGTTACAGAAGGCTATCACTGGAGAAAGAACAGGCATTGCCTTGATTATTTTACAATTCAGGAGCAGGTATAATCTGCAGAAGTTCCTACTCATTACAATTGATTTATCAAATGCTTAAAACTTAAGCTCAGATTAATACACAACTAGATGGTAGAGTGCTACAATGAATTACTCGCATTACATGCACAAGCAAAACTATTATCATAGGAGATGAATGGTTCTCTGGCTAAAAATTAAGTTACTTGTTACTATGGAAATTAAGGCCCTTTTTTAAATGTATCACATCTAGCCTTTCTAAAATTTTAGTGTTTCAATATATGTCATATCTATATTCGCATGTTAAGCTGAGGTGGCCTTTTGCTTATCATACTAAACTTCTACAATTAACTATATTAAAATAGAGTAGTTTCACATTTTATAGTCTGTGTAATTTCCTGTGCCTCCTGCTATTTACCTTAGAATGTTTCATAATTTCAAATGCTATCTCACTTTGCTCAAAAGCCACTCTAAATTGAAAAATCTAACACGTATCACTCACAAATATGTAACAGCTTTCTCTTACTTCACAGCCTTACAATTAGTTGTCACACAGTATCACTTTTCAGCAATGAAAAGGTTCTCCTGTTTAGCCACTTACAAAAACTGGAAAGCCTTGAAATTTGCTGGAATAGAGATCTTCATGTTTTAAAACATGTCAAATTCTGTACGTTGAGAAGTTGCCTTTCTTCTGTAAACAAGTGTGTTTTGTTGTACCTAAGGCCCGGATTTCTAAGCAAAATAAAATAAACAAGCAAATATGCACAAAAACTGATGAAAATAAGACCCAAATTAGGCAAAAGCACATATATGCAAATACGATAATAAATAGTTCCACAGAATTCTTAGTGTCATTTATTCAGGAGAATGTCTTTGTCCTTAAACATGCTATTGTGCAGTTAAGTGGTAAAATTCTTGGTATGATGCAAACAGAATAACACTGTTAAACAATGTTATTCTGTAACACAACATTAACAGTGCATAAATCTCTTGCATCTATCAGTGAAAAGTGAAAATGTTCTTTTGACGTCGCATGACCTCACAGGTATATGAGAAAAGCACCACAATTCTTTGGTGAATTCCTCTCCAATATGTTTGCAAAAAACCTTTTTACAAATTTGGCAAGTGCTTTGTAACAGAAATTTTTCTGTAGCCCTTTACTGAGTCTGTCAAATGCAATTTTAGCACACTGTGTGTTTCTGATGACAATGTTACCAAAATTTCGTCAATCCGAGATAGTGAATGTTCCAAGGAATTATTTTGAGCTTCCAACTGCTTTAAAATTTCAGATATTTTTGAAAAATGTTTATTGATGCACCATATTTTTTTTTCTTGGATGCCATTTTTAGCAAAACATTTATGTGCTATTGCAATACTGACTGCATCTTCTGTATTTGGGACCCAAATGACCTAACTGTTGACGGGCCCTTAAAGCCCACACATTCATGCACTCTCTCTGTGTTTAGGGAATTAAAAAAAAAAAAAAAAAACAGTTTTCATTTTATTGCAATGTCCTGCATAGTATGACACAGCCTCTAACCATGTTCCCCTCTGAGTTAAAATTGGCGGAGGAGGCAAACATAAATGTGGAAGGAGTTCATAGAATTTTTTAATTCTAATTAGTGACTTTATGAACACTTTCTTCACATTAGAAATGAGAAGATTCACATCTTTATTATGGCTTCTGACAGTTTCAGAGACATGATGTAAACCATAAGCAAGGTAAGTCAGGTGAACTAACTTAGGATGAAGTACTTCAACAATACCTGAAGCAGTATCACTGAAAGTAGCAATAAATTGTCATACCATGTCCCTTCTGGACACAAGAAAGCTATCAAGTTGTTGAAAACTTTGGTAACAGTGGAGTAATTTACTTGGTTGAGCATTTTTATACAGAATGTTCCAAAATTAGATGGACAAACTTTGGGAGCTGATAGATAACATTATTTTAAATACTTTTTGTTAAGGAAAGTTTTTAGCTGCAGTGCTGTAAGCACTAAACGAGTTAACCCTTTCACCAATATGGACGTCATATGACATCCAAGTTGAAATGCCCCAAACCGATATGGACGTGTATAGACATCCTGCGCATAGATGCATTTAATGCTCATTTAATGCCAATTATCTTAAGCTTCCTATTTTACAATAAATTTAAATTAGTTCTATAAGGGATGTTAACGTACCCTTAACGATTTCTTTTAGAATTGTACACCTCCAAACCTGGATAAACACCCAAGGGCACATCTGCAGATTCACACCAAATAATATTGGTTTCTTTGCGAACTTCTTTTTCACAACACACTACACATTTTCGAAATGCGCTACGACTTTTTCAGGTAGATGAATGTCTTGCACGAATTTACAGCTCTGAAAATTACTAAACAATTGTGCATGGTTACATCCAGTGGTATAAAAATACTTTTATTATCATTTAACTGTTTTTCATAAAGAGGGATAGCTAATAAAAAAAATTAGTAATAGCTGATCCGCATCACCCATATTTCACCCACCATTTCCCCAAACAATGGAGTAGCTAACATGCCATCTGTAGACCAGTACAAGTCACTGCTACCTATATCCTAAACATCATCTTCATAATCGCACAACAAATCTTCCAGATTTTCAGACTGTACACATCATACGCAAGCTAATTTATTTGCTACATTACCGGGATGAACCATGGTTAACATTGAAATTTAACAATTTCAAATGTGCCATTCATTTAGCTTTTGATGGCTATAAGAAATCACTCTGAACACAGAGAGAGTATAAATAACTAAAATACTGAGCGAAAACAGCTGCATAAGGCTACCAGAAACTTTGTAATAACAGATGCTGACAGAGTTTTTTTTTCCAGTGTGTGTGTGTGTGTGTAATGCAACATATACTCGTATGATTATCGCTTGGTATAGCATAAACTATAAAGCTAAAAGCTTGAACCGGAGAAGTCGCTTGTGTAGCTATACATACATTCGTTTGTATACACACAAAAAAAAAATGATTCAAATATTAGGCACACTCGGCGCAAAGAATGGCTTTTGCTACAGTGAAACAAAGTAGTGAAATTTCAACGATTTATTAATGTAGTCTCTACTTTATTGTTACTGTAGAAGATACGGAATTGTATTTATGATGCATTTTTACAGTATTTAACAAGTTAAATGCCTTTTTCTGTTTATTGGATATCCACTTCCGGCCCCTGAAGGGTTTAAGTGGCCATCGGCGAAGCGGTTAATGTCCAAGCAAAAGTTGGAACACATGCCCATTGCGATTAACACAAAAAATGCATCAGCGTGCCATATTCGGCTGTACTCTTGCAAAGACTGCAGCCATTTCTCTAATTTTGTCAGCTGTGCAGGTTATTTGTGCCACAAGGTCCTCTTCAGATTCAGCAGGTGTTTCATACACTACAGTCTGGGTGTACCCCACATAAAGAAGTTAAGTGGAGTAAATCAGGGGAGCATGCTGGCCAGGCAATGGGTCAACCTCTGCCTATCCAGTGATTGTCGTACATCACCGTAGCATTACGTACTGAAGCACCAAAGTGAACTGATGCCCCATCATCTTGAAACCACATGTCTTGTCTGATATGAAGGGGAACTGGTTCCATTAGATCATCAGGCAAAATTTGTCGCCCAAATAATAAGTAATTGTTAAGCATTGAGTTGGGCCGGCAAAATGTATGATCCTATTACAAAGTTATCCATAATACCGGCCCACACATTAACACTAAATCTCAGTTGATGTGACCTCAGTTGATATAAATTTATTTGTGAAGAAGCTATAGTTGGTATACTTAAAACATGAAAACTGGGGGCATAAATAAATAATTTTACCTTATTATGCATGTAATAGTAGTGCAGAAGTGTTGTGTTATTGGTATGCAGGCAAACATAAAGTTATGTCATTTACCATACCAACAGCATGGTCACAGCAGAGCAATAATTAATCTGAATGTTATTTTTTTTAGCATTGCTATTTATACAAGCAGAAAAACAAGATAGCTATTAAGTTTTAGAAGGTAAGAACCAGAATTGAAAGATTCAATGGGATAAATCAGATCTTCAGTGAGCTTTACAGGCCTAATCCTAATGGTCTCAACTAACCTGTACCTACACCACTAGCAAACTACTGCAGAAACCTTAGACATATACAGTTTGTCGTGTATAAGTTTCCCACACACTACCATAACTAAGACGTGTCTCATTCATGATCATGTTTGCTTTTGAAAAGGGGTTACTGTTATACATTTAATATTGGCAGTTATGATATACGATTCACAAACAGAACCCTGTGTTTGCACTGGCATATCAAGTTGATCCAGCAACTCAAAAGAGAAGCAGAATCAGCTCCACCCTCAGTCAATGCTTATCCTGTCAAGGTTCAAGGATTCTGAACCTGGAGTTACTTATAAAGCAGCTCTAGTTTTTTTTTATTTTTTTAATGATCAGTTTGGGCATCCTATATAGACGACACACTAGTCAACAGGCATTTAGTGAGGTCAAGCAGTGATTGTGAGTAGAACATATGGGGAACAACCTAGCAAATCACAACCTCTACTCCGAAATTGTTTGCTTGAATATGGAGCCTTGAGCCATTTGGAGAATCAGGATTCATGTAAATGGATTAAAGATAACCTTTATGGAGCTCAACTGGGAGAATTATCTCTCAAGGTAATGAAAGCCAAAGACGTTCTAGTCTGTCCAAGTAGCACTCAGAACCAGAACCAAAAAGGAGGAGTCAAATGAAAAGCTTAAACATTTTTAAAATTGTTTTTTATTAAACAAAAGTGCAATACACAAGTTTATCATTTTTAGACTGTCCCTGTATTGTTCAACATACTTCCTCCTGCACATAGAAGGTGCATGGATTTCCCTGGAAGAAAAAAATTATTTTAGTCATATGCACAGCCACTCATGGTACCACCTGATGCATTTATTAGAATGAAACTTCTTCCCTCCTATCACTTCTGAGTGGTCCGAACATGTTGTAATCATGTGCAAGGACTTTTGAATATGCATATGTGGAAGAGTATTAAAGTGCAAGTCACTGATAGTTGCAACTGTTGCATGGGCAGTATGAGGCAGAGCATTGCCTGTTGCAAAATGACACCTGTAAGCAGAAGTCAACATGCTTTGATCTTATTGCAGGCTTAAGTTGAATTTGCAACACACTGAAACATGACTCATTGGTGATGGTATTTTCCCTAGTCACTTATTGTTCCAAGATGCCTTATTCATCCCAAAAGACAGTCAAGAGAGTCATCATTTGCGGCTATTTCATCTACCATCACAAAGAAATTTTCCATCACAATGTGTCACAATGCAGTGTGCCTGACTTGGGCCCAGATTGTCTGTCACAGAAGTCACATCACTTCCAAACTTTCTACTCTACTCATCAGTGATAGACATGCATTTCATACTGGACCTTCATTTGTCAATGGATTTCAATAGGCTTTTTATCCTTCAGTGCCCATAAAATATGCAACAGAATGCTGTTCTTCATTGGTGCACATCACAAGCAGGGCAGCCATTTTGAACTGGTATCAGGGAGCTCCTTACACCATTGGTAATAGTGCAGTCAACTTAATAATGGCACAAGATATAGATTTTTAGTTACACTTTTAAGGTTTTCATTTCACTCACTCTTGCACTAATCATAGTTTCACTATCAGCAATAGAAAGTGGTCAACAGTGAGATCCTTTGGAGAAGCAAATCAGTATCATGATCAACCAAGGCTCTAATGATCGCCTCAGAAGCAACGGTATGACTGTCCATACAGAAGTGAATAGGGGGTCTCTTCAAGCTATTTAACGTTAGAAAGCTAGAAAATAAAGACTCCTTTAAGGAAAATGAGTCACAAAGGAGGAAATAACTTCCAAGCCCATATATAACGAGCACTTTAGAGATCACCAAGGTCAGAGAACTGCTTAACTCTTTTGTTGCCAAGCTAAAATGCAATGCTATGCTATGCTATGCTAAACTGCCAGTCCTTAAAGGGTTTGAAGTTCTACTGAGTTGAGATTTTTGTACTAGTTCTTGACATATAATCACATTGCCACAAATTTTACGGATGTTACTTCAGTTCCCAAATTATTAATTTTGAATTGTTACCACTATTGACATCACTAATTGAGAAGTCATTATAGCTATCATTACACAAATTAAATTATTAATTTTTAGTTGTTACCATTATTGACATCACTAACTGAAATGTCATAATAGCTACCGTTTTTCAGCAATGCTGCCTGAAGCTCCTATTGTCAATGACTTAAAAAAAAATCCTTCGTCAAGTCATATCGTATGATGAATGATGCTCATATCAGCCCAGGGTCCACAGAGCTTAGAGTTACCTGACATTCGTCTTTCAGGAAAAGGGAAAACCCCAGAAAAACCCTTATTCAGGTAACTCACCCTGAACTCACCCGAGATTCAAACTCGGGACCTCTTGAATGTGAGGCAGGCATGCTACCATCTACACTACCAAGGTGGGCATCAGTAACTTATTCCTGTATGATACAGAACAAGCAAAAACCACAAAACAACCATACACACATGAAAATACAAGTCCGCCATAAAACCACCACCGCCACCACCATGTGTCATTCTATATATGACATGCTACAATGGCCAATTCATGATCTCAAAGAAAAGTGGATAAAACTGAACACATAATACAAACACACAGAATAAGTTTTATAGTTTAACTATGTGTATATGCTTGACCTCTGCATGAATTGTAAATTAATTTGAATGTAAAACCATCCTCTGCATGTAAGATTGGTTTTCAGCAATTTATGCCTACAAATGGCACTGGCTCGCATTGCATCTTAGTATGCAAAGAATTAAGGTAAGTGTCATGGTTAACCTTATTATAAAATTAGTTTGACTAACTCCAGCCATGCAATCATCTGCTGTTTTTAGGCACATAGCTAGCAGAAAACATCGATAAAACACCTATACAGAAATCTTAATTACATAAGGGCACATTAGGGAAGAAAGCTGAACTAGGAGTACACAATACTGATAACCAAGGAACTTGCATATATATTAGGAGTCAGTTAATTCCATTACTTATTGTGTAAAATATAACATCCTTGATGATAGGGTCAAGAAAAGAGCCTTAGAGTTCTCATTAGCATGCCTGCCTTACTGGTGTATCTAACTTTGCATTAGTAGTGTTGAGAAATTTAGTGATTCAGTGTAACCAGATGAATGAGGAACTACTCATAGGCACTGAAGCCAATGCTCACCAAGTTTTATGGGGCAGCACTGACATCAATTCAAAAGAATAACAGAATATTTGCTAAATACTAAGCTAAATATTCCAAATAGAGGCAATGAACCAACCTTTGTCACTTCTCAAAGAAGGAAAATAATTGATATTGTGCTGAAGACTTCATTTAAGTTACATGCTTCTAACCAATGTTTCAGCATCTGATCATAAAACACATTTGCTTTAAAATGACGTCTTAGGATATTAACCTTATGACACACAAAAATCTGATGAATACAGACTGGGTTAGGTATAAAATGGAGTTTTCAGCACTAGTATCAGGAATACCCAAGAATGTTCATTTGGTACTGGACTGGGATTGATTGCTACCTGTTGCAATCCATTCTTTAATACAGCTACAAAAACTGTTAGGCAAAGGTGCTTGCTCACCTTGGTGATCTAAAGAACTTAACTTAGGAAGAAAGAAACAAGACACTTTAGTCTTGTAAGAACTATCCAGTTACAACAAAGACATCAGTAAGTCAAAAGACATTAATGAAGGATCTATTGTCAGGGAATAGAAAACCTTTCCACTTGTTCAAGAATTACGAAATATAGTGATAAAATAATAAAAAATACCAAATTGCTTGTGGCAGTTATGCAGAGTCCGGATTGAAATTAGTATTTATTCACCAAATTCAAAGGTAAATTAGTGGTAAACCAATCATATGGGGTAGATCAATTTGTGTTACATGTGTTTTGAGGGGGGGGGGGGGAGGCATTGGATCCTGATGAAAGGAATGATTACAATAACTCAAGTCAGATGGACTGTCAGTTCTTTTGAATCACTTAAACGCAAAGAAGGTGACAACCTTTCTTGCATTTCTGTAACAGGGAAGCAATTCCTATTTTGCTGTGCAAAATTTACAGAGATTTCATAGTCTTTAGCTGTGTTCCAAAGCTGGAGACAATCTCAAGATCTGTTCATACTCAAACCCTAGGCAGTTTACCATTGGTTTAATTATTATATTTGAGATGCAACATACATTAGTGATCATAACAATTTGGACTTATCCTGGTTTGAACAAATTTGGTTTGGGACTGATTAGCACCAACATTTGCACCTGATTTAAAGGGTTAAAAAGTATGTTTTGAATCAGAGCAGTAACTTGATGTAGTCCCTCTTTTGGAGTAGAAATCTGCTTTAAAACTAATTTATGTCTGCATGTGGATTTACTGCATTTTGTAACATTACTCCTCCTATGGATTGTTAATTACTTTAACTATAAAACTAGATGAGTCAATATACTAACACTACTGCCCTGCACAGAACATGTTTCAAGAACAGTGTTCTCATCCTCAGCTGAATGCATACTGAATGTGGTTGAAGATGGAGCAGATCTGCTATCAGTGAGGTCAACTGTACAGGTTGTTCAACATAGGCAATTTGAAGCTCATCACTTGTTCTCACTACTGCCCTGAACAAAACATGTTTCAAGAACAGTGTTCTCATCCTCAGCTGAATGCATACTGAATGTGGTTGAAGATGGAGCAGATCTGCTATCAGTGAGGTGAACTGTACAGGTTGTTCAACATAAGCAATTTGAAGCTCATCACTTGTTCTCAGTTCTTGATCAAAAACACTTTCTCCCAAGTTGACAACTGAAGATTTTAGCATATTTAAGCAGTTTGGCATTCTTATAATACTTTTCTGTTCAAAATTGCTGATTTATCTACCTCCTTAATGTTCTTGGAGTGCTTTTTTGTTCTTATCCCTAGGTTGCTTTTGGTCTTTGCTACATAAATCTGTTCACAACCTACACAATTCATTTGGCAACTACTACACTTCTTTTCAGCAGGAACGGCATATGCGAGCAGGTTGTTATTAGCAATTTCTCTGTCAACCAGCAACTGATTAAATTCACTGTTTTCTGCAGTGTTGAAGTATTGATATTCCTGAGAATATTCTTTCTTGCTAAGTCTATGTTGAACAATTTATGAAGGAGCTCCTGATGATATAGCATGTTGATGTGAAATAGAATTATAACTACTAACTGCCCTTTTTATATATTTATCATTGTGGGTGAGCTTTTTGTAGATGTCAAATGAGATTGTGCTGTTAGATTTGATTTTATGTCCAGGAATGGTACAGTTGATATTTCAAGGGTTAACCAGTTTTATACTGTCCTCTATGTATACAGGAAACAAATTGTGTCAAGGCCAAGTTGCTAGGTTTACAACAAACAGAAATCAGTAATTAGCAATTGAAAAACTATTTGTAGTCGGTTTATTGACACTTCGCCACTTACATTTTTATATTATCGAGAGACTAGATTCGGAAGCCATTGCTTTCATCCTCTCTCCAACGTCATCTGCTCTCTTCTCTCTGGCAGTGGAACTATGAACTTCTTTATCAAATTATCTACTGGTGGGATTTCAAAGTTCATTTCCGTAGCAAATCATTTTTGGTCATTTGATCATGAAATAAATCCAGAAGTTAAATTATTAAAACAATTAAATGGTTTGCGAAAAGGTATTTATTTTAAAAAATAAACATCGCGCAATTAATTTTGAAATACTGGTAGTCGATTCTGTTTTTAAATTTGTTTCATTTTCAGATTTTGGTAGTACTGGCAAAAACATAGTGACATCTAGCAACTGTAACATTAACGAGACTGTTCATGGCTCAAGCTATGATATGAATAAAATATTCACGAAATCGCGATCCTAGTCAATTTATAAGAAAACATTTATAATTTCTTAAAAGATAAGTGAAGTTTTTAAGTTACAAATTATTATATATATATATTAAGGAACAACTTATATATGTACAATAGAAACAATTATGACGACAAATATTCCAGTAAAAAGTTGGCTAATCTTGCTCTTCTAATGAGAAAGTACATGCGAGGTGAAGTAGGGAGGCTACCATCCACCAACTGGATAAGAAAGAAATATACTCCATTTTGAGACAAAAGAAGAGGCAAAATAAAAGATGTCAGAAATAAAGATTGGTTGTACTCTGGTGAAACAACAGATAAAAATGGTAATTTTGTTTTTATAGTGTTACTTCATTCTTTTGCTCGATACACAGAACAAACAACACATCTGGCATCTTCCATGATGTTACATGCTAATAATGGACCTAACGGTTTGAATACAAACGTCAGTACCATAAGGATATGATACAGACACTGCATATGTTGTAGCTGTTGTTACCAATCTGCAAGCTACATGAAGGCCTGTGTAAAAATAAATAAATAAATAAATAAATAAATAAATAAAAACACTTCATGGGCTAATTTACACTTGGCAAATGTTCAGTGTTGGACCCACAAAATAAACATTTTGGGTAAAACATTTGAACAGGAACTGAAAGAACAAAATATAACTGTGATGAAGGCAAAGAATGCCTTTTTGAACAGACCTAACTGAAAATTGGCTACATTGCTTTCTAAGACACTGACAATGAGAATAAAATGTATGCTTTTCTTATGCCTATTTGTATCAAGTGGAATTCATGGTTAAAATCTGCACGCACCTTGCAACCCATGTAGAAAATCTTTCAGTAATAGTGAGGAAAGAAATTTGGGAACACTTTTCTTTAAGGAAGTCAGAGCTGCAATTATTCAAACAAGCTTCAAGCTGTATGCCACCAACTAATGGAGCTGACCACTTTCTTATAAGGATGTCTTACTCAACTGTACATGTACTCCATAGTACACTTAATAATATTGAAATAACATTCAACTTTTCAGCAAAGGACTTTTTAACCAAACTGTACTGAAAGAACTTGCAGTTTCTCACTTAAGTTAAAGCAGCTGTAGAAGCGAGTATTTCTTGTGCATCTCAGCTGGCTTTAACCTAGTTGAAGAACTTGATGATAGACTCACGTCATAAAATCATAGAAGGAACAGGATCACTGTTTGATTCTCAAACTATATGTAGGAATATATTTCCATCTGAACTTCTTAACTTAAAGAACTGTTTACCATTCATGAAGAAGTTAGCATTCCTAGAATTTCACAGTGCCTATGTCACTGCTGTTAAAGAACAGACTAGCAGGGAAGACTCTGAAAATAAGTGATGTGGAAATACTTTGTGGACTGAAAGTTTCATAACAGAATGATGCTGTTATGGCACCAAACAGTTATAGCGCTGAATATCTTTGTATAAGGTACTTTTGTTATTTTATATACTTTAAGTATTTTTAACTTCTTGAAATGTTTTATTTTAAAAATTATTTTCACTTATTTTAAGCAAATCTTCAAGCAACTGTTGAGCATATTATTTTGTCATAATTTCTTCAGAAGCATTATTAAAAACCAGAAATTTTTTAATGCCACTATCTTAGCTTCTTATATGGTTTTATGCACTTATTATAAATATTTTCAAGCCCTAAGCTTTCATTTGATAGATTTATGATGTTTAAATTGGTGTTTATGATGTTTAGGTTACTTTAAAATACAAACCTCTAAACTGCATCTTATATAGGTATTTAGAGGGGAAATAAATGTGTATGTCGTTTCAATTAATTCCAGTAAACATTCAATACTATGTATGTGGTACAGAAAGTAAAAAGTGTTTAACATTTATCGAGATTTAACGTATTGGAACACCACAGTGAAGAGATTTATTACACATCTGCTTCACTTTCGTACCTATTTTGAGGACATGTTTCGCAAATCATCGTTTACATCTCACACCAATAAAACAAGAAATTAGATTTGCTAAATTTACTTAGCAAAAAAGTTCCAAAAAATATTCAAGAAATACAATATAACATTGGCACCAAAAAACAATTACAACATTAAAAACCTACTTCACAGTAATAATACTGATAAGATAAAACCAGAGGAAAAGTCAGGCATTTACAAGATTAAGTGTAAAGACTGTGAAAAAATTTACATAGGGAGAACAAAAAGAAACATAGGCACTAGAAAGAAAGAACACTTCAGGCACTTAAGATACAAAAATATTGATACGTCTGCAATAGCAGCTCATTTCTGGTCTGAAAATCATGAAATTGAAGATAGCACCGAATTACTAAAATACGTACAAAAACATAGTGAACTCGTCATATGGGAGAGAATATACATAGAAAAACATAAAAACCAACTAATGAACTTTGAAATACCGCCAGAAGAGAATCCCACATTTAAGTTCATCACTAAATCAACAGATGGCAGCAGCAACTCCAGAATTACCCACACCACTGGATTAAGCTTTAGTCGCATAAGAGCCGAAGATGCAAACGATGATTTGCGAAACATGTCCTCAAAATAGGTAAGAAAGTGAAGCAGATGTGTAATAAATACGACTCATCTAAAAATTAATGTTTAACATTTGTTTTTTCTCAGTAAATAAAATTAATTTACAGTTCCTTTCTTGGAAGTGTTGAAAACAGTGTTGTTATGATAAATTAACTTTAAAGAGAGTCGATTAAAGACACTAGACAACACTTACTTTTAAATTTTTCCGGAACATGTTTCAGAGGCTTTGCCTCTATCATCGGCCGGCTCTCGAGAGCATGTTCCGGAAAAATTTAAAAGTAAGTGTTGTCTAGTGTCTTTAATCGACTCTCTTTAAAGTTAATTAATTTACAGTGTTTATTCTCCTTTCATGTATTCCTAGTGTGTAATTTAAAGTGTTAGGTAGTGGTTATTCAACAAAGGTATTTGCTGAAGTAGGGAATTATTTAATTATTACTATTATTATTATCATTATACATAGCTATTATAAGTACCCTTCAGACAAACTATCCCATAGGTAAAGTAAAAACATTAAACTGAAAGGTTGTAAAAGTTACATCCTAAATAAAAATTTGTTTCTTAATTTCCGCTAAAAACTTTTGGCATAACCCCTGATGAGAATGCTTTTCAAGGACAGTTCTAGAAATGAAAATAAGGATTTTTACCTTCCAGAATGATGATGGTGATGGATTCATAGCAGAATTGAACAGTTTGTATATTATTATGGGGGATTTTGTTACCAGGTATCAATTAACTAAAGCCTCAGTACTTCACTTGCCTCGAAAAACTAAGTCTGTTACTGATTAGTAACAGATATTAGTTAACACCTTTTCTGTAGAAACAGTTTATAAAATTGAATATGTATGGCAAGTCACTAGTGAAGTCTATGATCATGGTTATGATATACTGCTGTTCTATTCCTATAACTAAATGTCTGTATTGTAAGTAAGCTTATAATTAGGATTTTCTAAAATTTAAAAAAGTTATTACTAAAAAGAATTTGAAAGCATTATTTACAGTTAAAATTATTACATAATAGGCTATGTTAGCTACTTTCAACTAGTAAAAAAATGTGTTTTCTATAACAGCATTTGCTTATTTTTATCACATATTCGCTGTACATTTTTGTAGGAATGCCTTAATGCCCCCCATGAAACAGCTGCTAACTGCACTACATTTTTATGCAATGGGGTGTTCTCTACTTTCAATAGCGGACAATATCAAAAACTTCAGAGCAATAATGCATAGAACTGGTACTGCCATTTTGGTCTACTCAGGATAGCAGTTTAGAGTTCACAGTCCCACTGCTCCAGTTTTCATTCTGGATACACAACTACATACACGATACCTACAGAGTTCAAGGAGCATTTTTATAATAAATCTCATATATGTTTCAGGAAACCTGTTGAGAATTAGAACTATGAAAAGTCAGCGTGTTCTTGCATTAGGCACCACAATCAAGTTAAAATATTTTTGCTGCTCTTGTGGCTAATGCAGTAATTCACAACCTGCTAATGTCACCATGGGGAAGATATTTAACTATTTAGATATTTTCGCAAATTTAGCTCATCCATGGAAAGAAGGCAAAACAAAATACAGCTACAAGGATGACAAATTGCAAAAGATGCTGCACAAAGAAATTAATTACAATTTTGAAACAAGTGCAAAAGTTTTTTAGGTTATTAATCTCCAAATGTTGATTGATTGTAAATGAAGGACTATATTTCACTATTAAAATTAAGCAAAGGTCTTTTAAAACAATACTTACATACCATTCAATTTAACATGCTTTGGTAACTGTGATCAGTTAAATACACTGTGAAGAAAAAGGGGGGGGGGGAACTTAAGTTTTTAATTGCTCTCCATTTTTGGTCATTAATTTTACTGTTTAAGAATAATTTATATTTATGAAGTACAGAAGCACCAGATGCCTAAAATATTCCTTGCTAACAAAGTTTCGATTGTTTTCAGATTGCTCTGAAGAATTTTGCTATAATAGTCCTTAAGGAACACAGGTTGTACAGGCTTTAGTTTTACTCCACGACTGTTATGCAGGGATTTTCCACTTGGCTGTTATGTGTACATCAGTCAGTCACACAGTTGCTAAAACTCCCCTTGTTAAACCACTATTCAGGCTTTCTCTCACACATATTGGGCTACCTCTATGTAAATTTGTAGTTACTAATGTGAAGTCAACATGTTATGTCAGCTACAGAAAATGCAATGTAAGCATAAATGATAATGTACTCTGATCATTTGAGCATATTTATTAGCAAAACAAAAGGAAACAATAAAAAAGTTAGTATGATTATTGATACTTATTGAGTTTGTAAGAGATGCATGGGACATGTTCATTATCTCTATCCAGGACTCTGGATATTTTCCACTAGACTGTACATTACCTCTCCTCTCACCACAGTTATCATGTTCACTGTGTATTCTTATGCAAAGATGGCTAGACAAGTTTAGAGCTGTGCATTTTTGTGTGTAGAAGTTATTTTAAATATGAGTCTGCTCACTGTGAATATGCAGAAATGTGTTTGTCAGTTTCCTGGTCAATGGCTTCCGTTTAGAAATACAATTCACAGCATTGTGAAACTGTTTGAAAGCACAGGTTCTGTGGCAAATGAGAAACACAATAAAATTATAAATAGAAGCATTTATAAACAGTGGAGCTTCATCAATAAAACCTTTTTAAACCACTTCTCGGGCTATAAAAACACTTTAGCTCCACTTTCATTTAAAATTAGGACATGTTTCAAGGACCCCGCATCCTCATCATTAGCTGATGTTCGACTAGTTCAGGTGACTGCCTCCCTTACCTGGCACTGTTCAATGAGTTGAATGATGTCATCTACTATTGGTATTTCAAAGTTCATGGCTCCCTTTTTATTCTTAAAAATGTGTATATTTTCCCAAACTGTTAATTTCCAATACTTTTTTGCCGGTACCAAAAGTTTTATGTCTTTGGAAATATTATGATTTTTTTGACCAGAAATGATGGGCTATGGCTGATTTATCTGTCTGTATTTTATGCAACTATGTGTTCTTTCATCCTTGTTTCTAAGTTTCTTTTTGTGGATGACATATTTGCCATAATACCAGGAAAGTTTGCACAGGATGCGTTAAAATTATTGAATTTACAAGACCGATCTATAAAGTTTACTACTGAAACAGAAAAAGATGGGTGGTTACCGCTTTTTGGATTTAAAAATTATGAGAAAAGGAGACAAATTAGAATTTGGCACATATAGAAAATCAACACACGTGGTAACTACATTAAAAACAATAACTCCAACCCAAAAGGACACCAATATGCAGTATTTCACAGTTTAATCCATAGGTTAGTGAACATTCCATTGACTATGGAAGAATATAACAAGGAAGTGTATCACATAAAATATATTGCAATTGTGAATGGCTTTGACCCAAAATTTATTTTAAAAAAATGATAAACATAAAAGACGGAAAACCATCAAGAACATTAGTACGTTAAAAGCTGATGACTTCAAAGAAAATATATTGCATATTCACATATCATCCTAAGGCTTTTAATAAATTTAAAAGCATTTTCCATCAATTTCATATACAACTAGTACCACATAACAAATACAACATGAGAAACATACTAAATCACCTGCTCAAAAACACAAGTCCAGCCAACAAATTATCCGGAATTTATAGTGTAAAATGTGAGGATTGCCATGAAAAAAGCAAAAAGAAACTTAGAAACAAGGATGAAAGAACACATGAGATGCATAAAATACAGACAAATAAATCAGCCATAGCCCATCATCAAAAAATCATAATATTTCCAAAGACATAAAACTTTTTAAGAATAAAAAGAGCCATGAACTTTGAAATACCAATAGCAGATGATATCATTCAACTCACTGAACAGCGCCAACAGAGGGAGGCGGTCACCTGAAGAACTTGTCGAACATCAGCTGATGATGAGGACGCAGAGTCCTTGAAACATGTCCTAATTTTAAATGTAAGTGGAGCTAAAGTGTTTATATAGTTTGAGAAGTGGAGAAACACAAGTTGAAATGTAACATTCTCAGAGAGGAAAAGTTACAATGAAATGGGGTAAATAATAAGTGAACACCAAAAAAATCACAACCAAGTTGGCAGAACAAGTGGGAACTTCAGTTTTTTCTGAAAGGATTAATCGATTCTCAGTTAATGTTCTTTTCCGACAATGCATGGTTCCACCTCAATGGCCATGTGAACAATCAGAGTTTAGTGTGCTGCTAGTGTAAAATAATTGGTCCAAGATTCTTCAAGCAAACAGTCATTGCCAAGAGGTGCTGAGATACCATTTTTAGTCTGTTCTCACACTATTGACAGAAGAGAAAACACAGGAAAAATTCCAACAAGGTTCTGCATAGCTCATACAGCAGCAATTCCCAAGAGTAAAATTAGTGAATTGTTTGAAGACAAGAGTAATTAGTGCAGCTGTATATGCTCTCATTCCCCAGACAACGGTGTGCCATTTTTACTTGTGGGGAAATCTGAAGGATAAAGTTTACAAAACACATCCTCATACACTGGAAGAACTGATGGAAAAAAATAACACATGGAGTCAGAAACATTTCAGTGGCTGAACCAAATCCTGTGAATCAAAATGTGTTTTCTTGTTACAATGCCTAAGCTGCAGGAGGAGCTATTTTCAGCACCTCATATATGATAAAGTTTGTGCATTATACCATAACAATATGTGGGAGATAAAACTTGAACAGCTTTTTAACAAGGGGAGTTTTAGTAGCAGCATAGCTGGCCAATGCACATGCAACAGTCAAGTGAAAAATTCATAAGTGACAGTCATGACATAAAAACAAAGCCCAGTATGCTGTACAGAAATAAAAGAGTTATCAATTTGGAAATGCATTTATTTTTTCTTATAACATAATTTTGGATTTTAATCTCTCTTGCTTGAAATGTTCCTTTGTAATTTTCACATTAAAGGTGTCCACTTAGAACCTCCCTCCTCTCCTTTTCAAGAAGCATCTGCCGATGTTGTTCTTTATTTTCCCCACTCTGCTCACTGGCATGCTGAACCAGCAGTTTCAATACTTGATTTTCTTTTGCTGAATATTATCTGAAGAACTGTCATGCAGAACAGTTTTTTTGCCTGCTTGTACAGAATGTTGTGTGCCTCATTTAGAATGATCCCAAGATATCTTCTATAACAAGATTTTCTGATACTAATGCAGACATAATGGAGTGTGAAGCATATCTGGTATGTATACAAACCAGTTACTACTTGTTCCTGAAACAAAATAACAGATTTTCAAGTTACACTTTTCTTTTAAGCAATTACTTTATATTGATTAATTTTATTTTGATTTCTATACTGTATGCAAGTATAAAACCTGTCACTATGAAACATTTTCAGTTTGCACACTGGAATTGATAAATAAAGATGAGAAATGAATGGCGAGAGATTCAAGTTGGTAGCTTCCCAGATAAAACATACAAGGAAAGTGTATGGATTTAACAGTAAGCCTTATAAATGAAGCAAGTTGTCAAACATGCTGCTTGAACTGTTTCTTTCCCAGCACAGAACCTTGTGCCTGGACTATCCAAATGTTCTTCCATATGGCAGGGAAGGGGTCATTGATGGACTGAAGGAGTGTCTGAAGATGCTCTATCTGGGAATGATAGGATTCCTGGTACACCAGCCTCCATACTCTTATCTTGTCCCTTTGTCATAGAGGTTTCTATTCCTTAACCTCCACATATTCCCCTACTTCCAAAGAAGTGACGAGAATTCAAAGTTTACCATTCTTCTGATTTTAAACTATAAGGGAATTCCCTTTTTGTTCATAAGAAACCTAAGAAGACCTTACAAAACTGACCCTTTCCCACACACACACATTGCAATTCTTCCTGGTACCACAATAAACAATTATTAAATAGCACAGAACACAGCTTTCTAGGCTGTACACTGTCCTAGGCCATATTTTATCCTACATAACTTTTATCATAAATTCAATTCAATTTATTCATCTCTTATATTTCATACAGAGGACACAGCATTTTAAGAGAAAACAAAAAATATATCTAAAAGTCTACTATATACATTACTTAGAAACTAATATGTACATTGTTTATTTTTCATTTTTTTACTTTGTACTCTTCCACACTATAAAAAGCTTGTTCTGACAAATACCTTTTTATATTCTTAATATTAAATAGTTTAGTAGTCTTTATTTTTCCCGGCAATCTATTATACATGTCTTTTCCGATACTTTCTAATGATCTATTGTTTAGTGTACCTCTAAGTGTGGTCCTAAAATAGTCAGCATATTTCTCACATTATATGAGTGTACATTAGTTCTTTTTAAATGTATCTCTTTCTATAACATATTTAATACTTTCATATATGTATATACAAAGAACAGTTAAAATATTACACTTCTTAAATATCTGCCTACAGCTAGATCTTCTCTCCACATTTTCCATAATTCGGATAGCTTTCTTTTGTAATCTGAAAATTTTTAACACCTCTTTTGCATTTATATTACCCCATAAAGATATCCCATATTTTATATGTGAATAGATAAATGCATAATACACTTGTTTTAAGATTTTATATCAATAGTTCATCTAAGTTGTTTCACTATGCATATACATTTTTTTTTATTGTATGTTCTATGTGTTGCTTCCACCCTAGGTGTTTATAAATTACTACCCCCAAAAAGTCTGTTTTGCATGTCTCTGGAATATTTTCACCATCAACAGTAATTTTTATATTTGTTGAAAACTTCTTGAGTTCGAACTTTATCCAGCATGTCTTATTTACATTTATAATTAGATCTTAGTTTAAGAAATATTGTTTTACTATTTTTAGAATTTCCTTTGCTTTATCTTCCACTTTGCTTTCTGTAGACTCATCTACTATTATGGTTAACTGCATATCCTATTACAGTACCACCATGCTTCCTTATCAACTCAAAAAGATCACTTATATAGAGTAAAAACAAAAATGGTTCCAATTTTGAACCTTGAGGTATACCTGATGTTACATATCCCCAGTCTGACGTTATTTCTCCCTTTGTGTTCTTAAAATTTACTTCCACCCATTGCATTCGCTTTTTTTAGATAAGATTCAACCCAGTCTTGTGCAATTCCTCGTGCCCCATATCTTAAGTTTCTCTATTAGTAGTTTTAAGTTAACACAATCAAAAGCTTTACTTATCTCTATAAACACTGCAATAATGGCTTCTCTTTTATTTAAGGCATTTATTATTGTGCTATTCACTTTATCTATCGCTTGTATTGTGGATGTGTGCTTTTGAAATCCATATTGTTCCTCCACTATAATGTTCAGTTTTTAAAGTAAGATTGCAATTAGATAGTCAACATGAAAAATTCAATGCCATGGCTGGGATTTGAACCACGGATCTCCTGGTTTCCGTCCAGTCGCTCTAATCCTCTGAGCTACCATGGCCAACGTGCCGTGCTGACATTAAATTCACCATTTGACTCATATTTCCGCGGTAGACCACTAGGGGCTCTCGTATTCGAGATACACCGTTTGTGGCGACTTACTATAGTAAGTACTTGAGTAGTTAATTTATGGAAATTAATAATTTATTCATACTAGCCGTATATAGGCTAAGCTTTTTGATAGAGTCAACATGAAAAAGTAAAAAAAATAAAAGTACTCAAATACTTACTATAGTAAGTCGCCACAAACGGTGTATCTCAAATACGAGCCCCTAGTTGTCTATAGAGGAAATATGAGTCAAATGGAGAATATGTCAGGACAGCACGTTGCCCATGGTAGCTCAATGGATTAGAGCGACTGGACAGAAATCAGGAGATCCATGGTTCAAATCCCGGCCATGGCATTGAATTTTTCATGTTGACTATCTATAAAAAAATCTTAGCCTATATACGGCTAATATGAAGAAATTACTAATTTCCATCAATTAACTAAAAGACTGCAATTGTTCTAAAAATACCCCTTCTATGATCTTTGAGTAACTACCACATAGTGTAATTGGTATATAATTTTCCTTTTCTATCTTTCCCCCTTTCTGTTTATATATTAGTCTTACAATGACTTTTTTTAATGTATCTGGAAAAATTCCCTGTGTCAGAGGGGCATATGGGTCAATACCTCTGCCATGTCCAGCTTTATAGCTTTGACAATTTCGTGTGAAATTTCATCCAAACCGCTAGATTTTGTTTTATTTTAACTTATCTATTTCTTTTATTACATCCTCTTTAGTTCTCTCTAAAGTTGCCATTGACTTTAGCTGTGTTTTCTGTGTAATTAAGTTTTTATCCTGTTAAGAAGTATTTAAGGTTTTGACTTTTTTAACTATGTTTAAATAATAGTTATTAAATATATTACAAATCTCTTTTGGACTTTCAATTTCCTTATCATTAAGCTTTATTTTTATGTTTTCAATTTGCTTACCTTTATTATTCTTATGGACTCTGTTTACAATATTCCATATTGCTTTTGTTTTATTTTCAGATCTTTCAACTATTTCTCTATTGTAATTTATTTCTGCATTTTTTATAACTCTCTTAATCATTACATTAGTCATTTATATATTTGAATGATCTTTCATTCATATGCAGTATTTTTATTGAGTTTAAAAAGTGCATTCGTTTGAGGGATATTTTTATACCTGTTGTTATCCAGGGTTCTGGTTTCTTTGTTTTTCCCGCCTGTGCTCATTTTAATCCTTGTCAATGAGATTTTGGTGTCTAAGCCGTACTTAATTATTTTATTAAATATATTGTATTTTTCATTTACATTTTTACTTTCATATATCCTATTCCAATTTATTTGCCTCAAATAATCCTTTAATTCTTTATGGTTTCATTATCTATTTGTCTTTTACATATAAAAATATTTTCTATTTTTTCTTTCTTTCTGTGTGTTAATGTTTAATATTTGCTCATAGTGATCTCCTATCCCTATTTTTATTACCGATGCTTCCCATTTCATTTTCGGAAAACTTATTAAGACATTGTCAATGCAGGACTGCAAAGTCTTAGTTACTCGTGTGTTTATTTATTCCCGATGATAAATTCTGTCTGTCTAGTAGTTCAGTCATTGTGCACTTTTCTTTGTTATTTTTATGCATGTTGATATTTAGATCTCCCGTTATTATTAACTTATCTTTTTGTAATAGATTTAATAATTTTTTTAAATTCTTGAAAAATATTTCTCTATCTCCTGATGGGGATTTATATACCCCAATAACTATTATATTACTTTCTTCTTTAATTATCTCCATTTGCAGCCAACTCACAATGTTTATCAACAACAAACTTACTGCAATTTATCTCCTTGAACTTTATATTATTTTCGCATAAATAGCCACAGATACCCTTGCCTGCAGTAATGAGCCCCTAGTACATAACCCTGATAATTATTGCTAGCACCTCTTCCATTTTTAGGCCATGCTCTATTAAGGCCATGATATCTGGTATGATCTCATTAACATTTCAAAAGATAACCTCTTATTGCTAATGTATTGTATACTTTGGTGAAATAATATTAATTTCCCCCCCACTTTTGTTGATTTGTTTTATGTTTTTTTCAGTATCATATGTTGGTCATGCTATTTTGTATTTCCTCTGAAATTACCCTACTATGATTTTTTGTTTCTTTAGTAACATCTGCTATCTTTATGAAAACTGTAACAAAAAATTAGAGCTTATTGTACAAAGACAGGATGTAAAATAAATAAAAATGTGAGGTAGCTGATTGTACAGTTCATGTTGTCTATTACCCAATATTCACAACTATCACTATTGGTTACAGAGGTCACTAACGATGCAACAAAATTTAAAATCCCACAAATGAAATCTGCACTCAATGCATTTTGTTGCAGCCCAATGATGAGAAACCATGATGATGATGATGATGATGATGATGATGATGATGATGATGATGAATGCATAAATAAATAAAGAAATAAAGAAATAAAGTATATGAATGCATATACATTATATATGAATTAACATGGTATCTTTAGGCTGAAATCTATTTAATGTTTTAATGACTATGGTGAAAATCTGTAAAACTTTATATGTGCAATTAAGCTGCAAAATCATAAAACTGCTTTTGCTCCTAACATCTTATGGGCAAACTGTAAAAGTTAGCAATTTTGATATGTAATACAAATATAAAGACTTGCTATTGATGATTTCAAACCCACCATGATTGCGAAAAGGATTATGATAGCCAAGTGCAGAATGGCCAACAAAATTCAGTACTTTACAATATACTGTGTCATCAATGTAGACCTTGGAAGTCCACTGCTTACAAATAGAAAGACTAAAATAGAACAGATTTTTACATAATTCATATGACACATTAAAAAGAAAAACAAACATATTACCTGTCCTATCTGAGGCTGCCCTTTTAGTTTGGTAATGTTTTGCAGCAATTTTCAGACAATGCAAACTCTGTTTCTATATTAGCTGCCGTTCTATGTGCTATAGTGATACTAGAATCATACTTTTCTGCCATCTTCTTTTATGCATCCTTCTGGTGCATAGTTTGACCATATATGTTCTATCATTTATACAAATTCTTCAACCATGAAAGGTAATAATAGCTTCTCAGAAGAATGTTTTGGACTTTTCATTACTTTTCTTCAGCTGACATGATTCTGCAAAATTCACCATATAAAAAGTTTATGACAACAATATAACTTCATTACAACAACAGGCTAGTAACATTTTTTTTTTTTTTTTTTTTTTTTAAATATTAGATACTATGAAATATTGCTACTTACCAATATTTCGTCCTCCTTAGCTTTAACCTTCAAACACCTTCTGTTTACTTGTGTTAAACTGCCTAATATGGCAGGGAACAGCGGTGAACATTATTTAAAAATTATGCAAAACTGCATTATCGGCACTTCTCTGGTGCAATCAGTGGCGTACCAACTCGAAAGTATTTTCACCTCTGTGCAATCATGGTGAAATGAATACAAGTTACTATGGAGTAAAGACTTCCAGTTATTACTCTATACTTTAATTGCATTTGATGATACCACCCCATTTTTTTCTCTACTTAAAAAGATATTCCACATGGCAATTCACTATAATGGATTTATACTTTTGTCCCCTAATCCCCAGTTGGATCTCAAATTATGTTCATGCAGTTCCAATTTTGCTACTTCCTGCAGATTAACTTGTTGTTCTCTGCAACAAGAATTGACTTTCTTAGCAGCTTTCTAGACTTAGAACAAGCAATGCAGTATGTATCCATATGTAATGCTGCCTCAGGACATGCTTTAACTTAATTAAAGCTTCCTTTGAGTTTAGTTCTTTTACCTTGATGAAAGACTAATAACAAAGAAAATGAACAAGGACTTGTGTGTATGCACAGAAAGACTAAACGGAAAAGAAATAAACATGAAAAGCAAGTTAGTATTCCATCACATTGCTGAATCACTCTGTCTTAATTGCATCAAGCACATATATTCCTCACGAGTGCTTCAGAGAGTCTGGTGTGAAAATCATGCCTATCTCCCATAAATTGTGCATTTGTAGGTATTGTAAAACCTCGTCATTATGCTCCCGATTATAATACCATCCCGTTTATTATGCTCTATTTGTAAAGTACCTGGATGTTCCATATCATTGCTGTAGAATTTTAACCTCTGTAATGCTTCCAAATCTGCTATTAGCATTATTTTTGTGGATCAAAACTCAATAAAAATATGTACTGTATATATGTATGTATATACATAAATTAGCAAAATGTGTTATGTTTTATAAGTATACATTTAATTATCTAGTATGTTTAATAATTATAAATAAATTTGAGAACTGTAACTAGCTATGTTTGTGAAAGTAAAATTGTATACTTTGATGTAAAATATTGTAACGAATCTGGGCAGATATATGTGAAAAACACTGCACTCCTGGACGACAGTCTAGGAAGAGCAGATGTTAAGACAATAGAATGGAATGCTACCTATTTGGCTGAACTGTTACACAGGTCAATATTCTCTTTAGTTTTTCCTTGTGATGGCATGCTGTGTATATAAGAGGGTAGCAAACCCCATTCAGCCTTCATTGCTCATTTGCCTCATTGCTCATTGCAGTCAAGTGTATTGTATACATCCATCTGGTGTGTCCGACGACGTGCCGCGTCCAGTAAAATGTATTATAAAATGTCCGCCGGAAGTGCAGTTATTTGAAAGTGCCCGGGTTCCACAAGTGTAAGGACAAATTAAAGCAGTTCAGAGATTATTGTTTGTGTTGTCTCAACCTTAACACCCTGAGAACCCAAAAAGAGTCCATGCAGGAGACAGTGGCCAGAGGCAAGGGTGAATCAGGCAGCAGATGGCGATGTGGAGACCGAGGAAGGAGTCCCGGCGTCGAATCCAGGTATGTGCAGCCGTGAGGTGAGAGAAAGTAATGCCGTAAGATGGCTTCCCACCGTGGGGCTCGATAGAGACAACAGACACCGAGGTGCTGGAATGAGACAAAATAAACACCAAGGGAGATGATCAAGGATGACGATGCAAAACAATGGACAGTGGAGGAACGGCACATAAAGACCTGCCAAAAATCTACAAGAATGGCGAACAACTGCAACATAGGAACATCAACCAGCCACTGAAGAATAAAAAAAAGTCAGACTATATAAAAAAATATATTTCAGAAATTATGTAATTGTTGTAAAAACATTTTTGATCTTATTATGTATGCATGAGTAGAGGAGTATTGCATATTCAGACAAAAGACAGGTAGATGCTTCTTCGCAGTGGGAAAGCCATTACAGATCATTAAGTTGAGATTTTAGGTCAAGATAAGGGAAAAGGCGTGCAGTTAAAGAGAACAGAAATGGAAGCCTTTAAAAATAGTGAAATTGTATGCGGGGAGGACAATTCGGGGGAGACAGATCCAGGTATGGCAACAGGAAGCAATGGCGGAATGGTAAATTTCACAGGAGATAGTTTCAGGATGTTATTAGAAAGAATAAATGAAATGGGCAGAAATTCAGAGAACAAAATTAGCAGTCAGGTGAATGAAATAAGGGAATAGGTAACTGACTTAAGTAAAGAGCTGAACAATAAACTGGAGGAAGGATTTAGGAGCCAGGATGACAAATTGAGGGAATATTTAGACCTCCGACAACTAGAATTTGAGGGGAAAGTAAATGTACAAGTGAACATAGCTGAACTTCAGGAAGGATTAGGTGCTTTTAGAAGTAATGTAGACAAACGGCTTGAAACTGCAAAGGGGAGGTGTGAAAGAGAGAATGTAGAAACTACAAAAGTGCTTACGGATGAGCTAAGAGCTGTTAAAAATGCAGTGATAGGGAAGTAGACGAAAGTTTAAAGTTAGTACAAGCTGAACTTGAAGCTGAGGGCAGAGAAATAATAGAAATAAGAGAAAAGGTAGAGAATCAGCTGTCAGCTCATCTGAAAGTAGATAAAAGATTAAAATGAAAAGTGGGTAGGAGAGCTTAGGGGGTCTTTAAAAAGAATAGAAATTGAATTAAGAAATGTCCATGAAGGTACTGTGAGCACAGTGGAAGGCAGTAGAAGTGAAAATTCAGTTGTAAATAGTTTAAGCAACCAAACGAGTGATGTGCCCAGAACTGCGGTTCTGAACACTGAAGCTCGTCATTCATCTGGTTCTTGGCATCTAGCCACGCCTAGTACTGATAATTATAGTCAATATGGTCAATTATTAAATGAATTGGGTGTCCCAGTGTTTGACGAATCTGAAGGAGCAAATCCGAGACAATCTCTTTATGATTTGGATCACTATTTTCAGATGAAGTCTATACCGGAACAATTGAAAATGCTCATTGTGCACAAGGCACTCAAAAACAGGTGCTTGACATGGTTGAGACTCGTTTTGGGGGAAAATTGCTCTTACGAATATTTCAAACAAATGTTTTTAAATAAGTATTGGAATGCTACTACCCAGAATAAGACGAGGTCAATGTTGAGTAACGGCAGGTACAATGTAAATGGGAGACAGTCAATGACTGACTTTATTTTATATTAGTTTGTGCACAGAATTGTCGTCTTGTTGAGCCACCGGTCAGTGAACCCAATTTTATCAATCAGATAATTCACCATTTCCCGCCGCAAATCACAAATTATCTTATTGTAGCCAGACCTAAAGATATAGCAGAATTAATTGATTTAGTTTCAGCTTTTGAGAACACTAATTGGGAAAGAGAAATTGAATACAGACCCCAAGGAAATGAACAGAGAGATGGACATAGTCGTCAAAACATGTATGGTAGAGCAAGAAACTATAATGAAATCCGCGGGCAGGATTGCGAACGGAGAGATAGGGGCAAGAACAATCTGACAAGGTTCGATGGGAGACAGTCAGACAATAGACGTGAGCATCCGATTAACTTATTAAGAGGTGAGAGAGATTCCTACCGCAGACCTTACAACATCAGGGGAAATTGGAACGGGTTTAATCAAAGAATGCGTAGAGGAAATCATTTTTTGAATGATGAATATTACCAACGAGAGGAGAACCAGTCCCACAATGGCAGAAGAAGTCTGCAGAGTTATTTTCAAGACGAGAGCTAACATCAGGCGAGAAGTTCCAGAAATATTAACAATGCCGGTTCAAAATCTTCAGGTAACAGAACCACAACAGGAAAACTAATTAGTAATCCTTTGGTGGACCTGGAAAATATTGCACAGGGTTAAGGTCTGATTTCAATTTGAAAGATAACAAAGAACAATTAGTCATGCTTAGGGATTATTCAAATGAAAATGTAATGGAATTCCCCACGATTGAAGTTAACGTTGCAGGGAAATTAATAAAGTTTACAGTGGATACCAGGGCAACTATGAGCATATGCAGTATGAATTTCTATCACAAATTAATAAAAGAAAACGTTAAGTTGATGACATTACCTACTTCCAATTTAGTCTGTAAGGTTGTAGTTGGTAAACAAGTGCAAAAGATTAGATTTCAAACCATGTTACGCTTTGAGATTGAAGGGGAAATTTTTGAGTCCATATTCTCAGTTATAAATAACTTAATTTGTGATGCCATCCTTGGTTGTGATATGCTATATGACGCGAAGGCTGTGATAGATTTTGCTGAGAGGAAGGTCAAAATAAAAAAGAATGGGAAAGAAATATTCCAGCCATTTGCAAGCGTTGTTAGGGAGAATGACATATTTAGAACACCGGAGGAAGTTTCTATTGAGGAGGAAGACTTTGTGCAGTGGTGCGACGTAGGACCAGATTCATGGATTTTGAAGGTCGCCACTCAAGAGTCAGGCGAGAAAACAAAAACAGCTGACGTGAGGGATGTCTGCTAGGAGCGAGACAGTAAATGTTTCACGTAGAAGAGGATAAGTTAAGAGGGGAAGTAGTGATTAGGAAAGCAGAAGGTGCGTATTTGTTAACGGAAGAACAAAGGGAGCGCTTAAAAGCAATGTTACTAGAGAATGTGTGAACCCTCAGCAATGTTCCAGGCAAATGCACCGCATATCAGCACAGTTTCGTTGTTAGGTATGTGAAACCTTTCTATGATAGGTAGAGTTGCCATTAGCTTTACAAGGGAAGGCACGTGCAGTCACTATGCAAATGTTAGAACAAGGCATTATTAAGATTTCTCAATCTGAGTTCATAAATCCCGATGCTGATGATGCTGATTAGTGGCAGTGCATAATCCTGAAGGAGAGCAGAGATATGGAGAGAAACAGTAACATGTATGAGTGATAATGCTAATAGTGCAGGAAAGGGGAGAAGTTCAGAAATATTGGTCAGTGGTACAAAAAAGAATATAAGGTACCTAAGTGGGAAATATTTAGTGTAAACAGCATGAAGGAAGGACAGAGTAGCCAAAGAAAGTGGACATAAAGTAATTGCAAAAGGGTAGGTGCCAAGTGAAATAACTGTAGAAACATGGGGGATTACAAAATAAACTAGATCTAAGCTGGGTGAAACTGTCAGGTAGGAATGTATGGCCAAAGGTGACCAGAGTTAAAAAATGGCTGGGTAAATCACAGGAAAGTATGAGAATAGAGAGGGGTATTATGCAGAGGGAAGGAGTCTCCTTGGAGGGACACGAAGAAGTAAGATGAAATAAAAGATAACAGGAAGGATGATTGATAAAATGGGCAAGCAAAGTTTAATAATTGTAATAAAGGAGAGAAGTACAAGTGAGAAATTCCAGAAAAGTGAGGTTAAGAACATAGCTGAGTGAAGTAAAAATATAAAGTGGAAATAAGAGGTAAACAAAAGACAGAGAAAAAAATTTCACAAATAGAAAGGAAGGAGTGGAAGTCAAAATGAATAGTAGAGAGAAGCAAGCAAGTAGATGTACTGAAAGGCTGCCCTAATGACAAAAGGGCTAGGGGTTCAGCTCAGGGATGTTCCAAGATGTATTCTCTCTAGTAATCAATCAATCTGCCTGTCTATTCTATTTCCTTCATCTGTGTATAATTTAACCTATTCTATTTATGTATTGTTTATTGACACCACCTAAGATGCTCTTAGATTCTAGTATTACATAGAGAAATCTTAACAGTTTATTAATAACTGGAGAAAAAATAATACCAGAAAACGGTTTGGAACAAAACTATCTTCTGCATTTAAAATGGTAAACAGCAGCAACATGTTAAACCACAAAGGTAGAACTATGTGAAACAGTTTATGTAATATGCACAGGCATAGTAACCCTCTATGTTCTGAATGGGAGCATAAATGCAAGCATAAGGTGAACTAAGTTGCCAACCTAGCATTTGTAGCAAGCATTGTCAGATGTCAGTAGTATGCAAGGATGCCATTTGTAGCCAGTTTTATCTTTAATGGGATTCCCAGCTAGGAATTTACTAGTTTATACATATAGTCATGAATAGTTGGGTCTTTTTTACCCTGTTTGCATGATAAAGATGGCATGAAAATGAATTTTGACAGATAATGAAATTGACAAATGAAATCACTGATAGATCTCTGTATTTCAATTATTTGGGTCAAAAGCAAAAATCAATATAGAAGCTGAATGCTCACATGACTGATGACATCCATGGGTACATAGATGCACAGATGTTGCACGCGTCATATCATACTTTCATAAACTCATTTTCATCCATTTCAGCGCTTCAAAATTTACTACACAAAGAATGCCTACTTAGAATGAACTAGTGATTGTGCAATACTGTTTGCCAATGCAAAGAAGGGCCCTGACAGGAATGTGCTACTCTTACACAGTGTGATAAGGGCAGTGAATGTTTGTGACACAGAATGCATGCTACACAAGTAGAAGAACTGTTAAAAAAGCATGTGCCCTATTCACTCAGTACGTTAAACCCAAGATGATTTATTCACCAAATTAGAAGGCATCAGAATGTTTTTGAGTGGACTGTAACTGAACTGATCTGAGTGTCATAAACCACTACCAGGCAGGGTATTGGAACTGTGTCTAACCTCCTCTGCGCATCATTCCCCTGGGACTTTCTTTGTTCTGGCAAACTAATTACACTGTTTGTACCTATATAGCTTTCAGCACATAGGTCAGTTTTGTGAAGAGTATATTAATAAATTTGATCAAAATTAAGATACAGTCAGGTATTACTTATATTTACAAAATATGACAAATGTGCTTGAACAAATATAAATATAATACTATATTCAATTTTAGAGCAAGTTTAAAATTTTGTTAAACCTAGGCTAACTCCAAATGGGAACACTGAAGAGCATTGGAAATCATACTTTGGAACTTCCAAGATTATATATGAACCAAAAAATTTTCAAAGAGATGGAGCTATTAGAGCAATAAAGAGAATTCATAAAAGCAGATGAGAATATTTATTTTATAACATTTACTGTTTATATGAATTAATAGAGGAAACAAAAGACTGACCTTCAAACCTGCTTGGCATTTTATATTTCAAAAGATATATTTGAAAGAGTTGGTAATGACTGAAGATTCAGATATTTTATATGCTGTATTAAGGTTCACACAACTGAAAAACTTTTATTCTAAACAATATTTACTTAAAAAATGAGGCCCTTGAGAGGGTGAGGTGCCAGGCAAGGCCTTTTTTCTGAGGTTTTATCTGAAAAGATAAATTCTGGGTAACTCTCAGCTCCTTGGACATGAGGATTAATTTCACTGTCTCCATAGACCAGAAATGTTATAAGGGAGATTAGAAAGTAAAACATATGCAAAAAGGTGGTGTATTGTGCAACACTAACTTTTTAGTGCACTGGATAGCATAGCGATCTTCACAAACAATAGTTTCCTTTTCACTGAACAGAACTAGGTTAGAACAAGCCACTCCTCTATAAAATCGCGTAATATGATTTATAACTCACTTTTCTACTGAAATCAAAATTTAATTAAAAAAAAACAGGCTCAATTTCAAAGGTTTAAACAACTTGAAAGCTTTTAAAATAAACTATTTTCCAAGAACTTACCATCTGCATCATCTACGTTAGTAGCACCATTTATGATACCAGCTAGCACTGGATGACCCCATGGATCATTCACCAATGCAATAAGAGATCTGCACTTTGGAGCTACACTATGATTTGAAAGAATTGTGACACAACGCTGCAAAGTTACTTTAAGATGTGTTCTAGTGGCAGCTGTCAACCTTGGCCAATCTCCTTGCAAAACCAAGTTTAATGTGTGCCTGTGAAAATAAAAATAATATTTACTACACAAACAAATGACAATTATCTATGTGATTCAAAATTAAAAAAAAAAAAATTAAGTGTACTATGTTTTATATTAATAGACAGTATGTCAACCAAGCTTAAGGCTGCAAAAACTAGGAGTTTGTATATGCCACATGTTTTTCAGATTCACAAGAAACAATACCGTGACTTTACACAGAGTTCTAAAAAATAAGTATTAAATACACATATTTTACCTTTCTGAACAACATTTAGTTTTATGTGAAAAACATAAATAGCTATATTTGAGATCAATGGCACATTCTCTTCTGCTCATATAAAAATGTGTACAAAATCGGCTACGATCACAAATGAGTACAAGGAAAGATTTAAGGAGATATTTCATAGTCCTTAATAGACCGACATCACACTCAAATCTTACTTGAATTCCAGTATCAATTGGAAAGGCCAATTCAATAGCTTACAAACCCCTAAAGTTGGACCTTGAATGTGTATAAGATGCACTGGTAGGCAGGTGCTGGATTGCTAGAACCTGCTTGGTTATGTTATGCCAGTTGACTAGCGGCACACTGTGCAAGCTTGTCTGACTATCTAATCCCAAGGTGTTAACAAAATTACCAACACAGCAAGTCCTATTATTGATAAATGAATCTGAGTCTTTATTTATGTA
The DNA here is from genome assembly GCA_030765055.1 of Mantis religiosa. Lineage (NCBI taxonomy): Eukaryota > Metazoa > Arthropoda > Insecta > Mantodea > Mantidae > Mantis > Mantis religiosa. Next base: position 103,802,911 of record CM060950.1, read on the forward strand.
TGCCCTTTAACTGCTGTGGTTCTCAGCATCCCATTCAGGCTTGAGGTTCTTTTATGTGCTGTAAATCTATGGCATGGAACCACTGGCTTTACATCCCTTTCGAAGGAAGCCATGCTGAGGATGAATATGCAACCTCTGAAACCAGAAGCTATCATGCTACTCATAGACCATGGAGAACAAGTATTATTGGTGATGACTCACTGTGAAATAACTTGAACCCATCCTTGGAATACTGAATGGAGGCACTCAGAATTTTAAAAGAGCTTTGCATATGCGTAGGGTGTGTGCTCAACGGATACTGCCACTGCTTACTTCACAACTAAAGCAGACTCGTGTTGATGTTTACTGCTACTGCAAACGATGTGTTGAAGATGAGGGTGCTGCTTTGTAGCAGAATACTATTACTGTTTATGAAACGTGGGCACACTGTAATAGCTAGAGACAGAGAAAATATGAAGAAAAAATTGACAAAATATGAAGGAAAAAAAATAACAAATTATGAAATATATATTTAAAACCAAACATTTTGAATTAAATCAGTTTGAAACGGATTGACAATTATTTGAAAAGATAAGCTATGTAGATCGACCATATTTAGTACAAAAATATCAATGAAATACAACAAATTACATTAAGAGTTTAGAGATCTTAAATCATTGTGGAACCTTTAAACTTAGAGGAAGAGAATAAAGAATTTACTGATTGATTTGTCCTTGCATAATACTAATTACAATATGCCACTAAAAGGTTTTCAACAGTTCAGTTGGCCTTGAGCTGCCGTACGGTGAAGGTCGAGTTACGTCCCTTGCCGGCCGGCACAGAGGGAAGTTGTGTTGCGCTCGCGGCTAGTGTTTACTTTACGGCAATATTACGGCTGTGTACAGTACACGTTTCTGCGAAGTGACGACGTTAACGTCATAATATTAGTATTCTTTTTTGTTTAATACGGTAATCAATACGACATAATCGACATGGCTGACCGTCCAACAACATTGGTGATAAGTTTTGTAGAAAGAGATATTAGTCGACCGACTGCATACGAGATACATGAATGGATATTCAACACGCTTAAGTTAGAAGAAGATGAGGTTACAGCATTACAAATAAATGGAATTTCTCGACAGATCTTCATTAAATGCAGTTCGCAAGAATTGGTAGAACGAGTGTTAAAACAGACATATGGGGAAGCTAATTTCACTCTGTCAAATGGACAACGGACCAAGGTGCTTATTGATGTTGCCGGATTCGGAAGACGTATGGTTAAGATATTCAATTTGCCACTACATATCACAAATTTGAAAATAAGCATGGCTTTGCAACCATATGGGAATATACTACAGGTAACTGATGATGCATGGAATGAGAATTATCGTTATAAGGTGACAAACGGAGTGCGCACGGTTCATCTACTATTGAAGAAACATATCCCGTCATTCATAAATATTGAGGGACATTCGGCTTTGGTTAGTTATCCAGATCAACCTACTACTTGTGCAATTTGTCATTCAGCGGGCCACTTACGTAATCAATGTCCACGTAAATTCGTACCACGTACACCGAACAGTGCACAGGATACCTTTACATGGGCCAAGCTAGCATCTGGAGCCTTACCGAAACCAAGGGTAGTGAATCAAAATCTGGACACCGAAAAAGATGCGCACCCCATTTTACTGGCAGCCGACACGGAGATAATAGATGACCGGCAGGTAGGCATAAGCAGCGAGGATGACAAACCCGCATCGATGACTGACACGAGGCAGAATGACGCGGAAACTCCACACACTCTGGTCACCGGTGACATTAACGGTTTGGAGTCCCAGTGTTCGATGGATTCAGTGGTGGTTGATGCACCAAGAAGTGAATATATAGAAGATGGCGAAACGACAGTATTGGACGACAAGATTGAGCATAATTCAGCAGCGACTAAACCAGCAACTTCGGCCCCCCTAGCGGAGGAAATGGCAGTAGCTGATACTTTGGAAGATAGTAATATAATAATACAGCCCTATGTGCGTGGAGTGCAAGTTAGTTATCGTGACCCTCGATTAGACAAACGTAAGAAAAAAGATCCGGATACAAAGGAGGAATCACCAACAAGGAAATCTAAAAAGAAGAGCAAGCCGGTAGACCAAGAGTGAATTAGTGGCGGCAGTACGTATTAGCAACTTCTTTTACCCGTGTTGTTGATGGTACTCCTCCTCCAAACCTTGGCATCAGTGAATGTAAATTGTTTGCGGAACTACACAAAGAAAACATTAGTGCGCGACTTTGTATTTGATTATGACATTGATTTTCTGTTTGTCCAAGAAAATAACGAGAATTGTCTGGATTTCTTTGGGCCCCAATATACCTATATATCAAACGTGGGAGAGGAACAGCGTGGTACAGCTCTAGTGTATCGTGCAACATGTGGAGTGCTCCTCACAGAAACGCATGCGAGTGGTAGAATTACATCTTTATTGACTGAAAATAACACCCTATTAGTTAACGTATACTTGCCATCTGGGTCCCACAGACGAAAGGAACGTGAAGAATTCCTGGCTAAGGAATTGCCTTTCTTTTTGCGCCATAAATACGACAACTTGATCCTCGGAGGAGATTTCAATTGTGCCATCAATGCCAAAGACCAGAACGGCCAATATTACCCCTCGCCAATGTTAGATAGTCTGTGTAAGTCTTTAAAACTGCAGGATGCATGGGAAAAGAAACATGCCAACTATGTCGAGTTTACCTTCCATCGTAACTCTGCTGCTTCGCGAATAGATAGATTTTACGTAAGTGAGACGATGACATCACAGGTTCAGGACATCCAAGTGAGACCAGTGCCATTTAGCGATCATCATGCATTGATCATGAAAATAATGCACACCGAAAGACCACCACCGATTGGAAGAGGTTCCTGGAAATTAAACAATGCCCTCTTACAGGATACGATGCTTAAATCCAAGTTTCAACAGAGGTGGATAAGCTGGACTCGAACCGCGAAGAGTAGAACCGCCAACAAGTTACATCAGTGGCTGTTCACTCTGAAGCCTGACATACGCAATTTTTACAAGAGTGAAGGCATAGAGAAGGCAAAGGATAGAAGAAAGTATTTGCATTATTACTATGAACTGCTTAACGATAGATACCAACAACAAAGGAGGCAACAAGGTGGAGAAACTGTGATGCATCACATCGAAGCAATAAAGAAGAAAATTTGTTCACTTCTGGAAGAACTCTGTAGGGGAACACTACAACGAGCGGGAGAGAACTCGCTACAGGGTGAAGAGAAAACCTCGCTCTATCACATTGCGTCTGAAAAGTGCCGCGGAACGCAGAAATATATCTCTGCTTTGGAATCCACATCTGGAGAACTACTGACCACAACACGAGATATCTTAGCAGAGGCTTACAATTTCTTTTCTTCCAAATTTGGGAAAACGGAAGTCGATGTTGCAGCACAGCAAAATGTTTACAAGAACATTGTGGAACAACTATCACCAGAAGATAATGAGGCATTAAATGCGGAAATAACCATGACAGAACTATGAACGGCACTCAAATCAGCCAGCATGACATCGGCACCGGGAGTAGATGGCCTCGGCTACCGGTTTTACAAAGAGAACTGGGAGACTGTAAAAGACACACTGCTTGGAGTAATGTTAGAGTTGCAACGGAACGAGAGTGAAATGTCTGGTTTCAATGAAGGAATTATTGTTTTAATACCCAAACATTCAGCGGCAAGAACATTCACCGAATATCGTCCTATTACACTACTTAATGCCGATTTTAAGTTGTTCAGCAAGATAATTGCCAATCGTGTGCGGGCAGTTCTGTCAAATGTCATTGGACCGGGACAGACATGCGGTATTCCAGAAAGGAGAATTACGCACATTCTCATGACACTCCGGGATACTATTATTGCTTGTGAGCAGGACCCAGACTTGACTACGGCAATTTTAGCCCTGGATTTCACAAGCGCCTTTGACAAGGTTCATCATGGCTATCTTTGGGGAGTTTTAAGACAATTTGGATTTTCTGTGGACTTTCAAAGCCTCATTAAACGCATCTATGACAAGGCGCATTCGAGAATTCAAATAAATGGATTTTACACGCAACCAGTACCGATCCTGCAATCTATACGACAGGGATGTCCATTATCGATGCTTCTTTACACCTTGTGTATAGAACCGCTGATTCGAGGTATGACGTATATCCTTGCACAGAGAGCCCATCCTTCGAGTGGTGAGAGAATTTTCGCTTATGCTGATGATGTCACCCTGATACTTACTCATTCGAGGGACTTTAATGCTGTTACACCATTGTTAAACGAATACCAAAGGGCGTCCGGAACACAAATCAACTTTGACAAATCCCAGCTACTAACTTTGAATGATTGGACAATGGAAGATGCTCTGTTTACCCGCAGTAGGGCATTAAAAGTCTTAGGGCTGACCTTCACCTCAAAGCTGGAAGACCTAATTGAGAGGAATTGGACGCGAATTGTTAATACCTGCATTTACCTCATGCAGTCCCAGTTAACACGAAACTTAAATCTAGTTCAAAAAATTTGGCATGTGAACACGTTTGTTTTAGCCAAAATATGGTACGCAGCGCAGGTAATACCAATGCACCAAAAATACTCTCAGCGTTTGGAACGGGCAATCGGTTATTATATTTGGCGGAATCAGTTCTACAAAGTAGCCCGAACTCAGTTAGGCCGGAAAATAACTGAAGGAGGCTGGAATCTAACAGATGTGTACATGAAGTGCAGAGCGCTGTTACTGCGTTCTGTTTTGGGCGCACTCAATGGACAGGGAAGTCGTCAGGACATGGACTTTTGTCATTACCTGACGTCCTCAGATAAGACCTCACCTTCTGCATTTCGACAGGTAGTAAAGGACTATCAACATCTATTGCCAATGATTACAACGGAGTCAGGATGCCTTACGACCAAACAATTGTACATCGAGTTGTTAAAAGAGTATATGACTGTGCCAGCATTTGTTGCAAAATATCCAAATACAACATGGGATCGCATATGGAAAATTTTTCAAAAAACTTACGTTCCTCTTGATTGGAAAGTGTCCGTGTACTTCTTTGTGAATGAACTAATCCCAACGAAATTAAAGAAATGTAAACATAATTTAGCAACAGTCCCATGGTGTAAACGTTGTGGAAAAGTGGACACGCAGATACACAGAATTACCACCTGCAAAAACATATCTGAGATCTGGAAATGGACTAAACATAAAATCGGCGTGCTGGTTGGAAGCAGGGCGGAATATACGACAGTGTCAATAATTCTATCCTGGAACATTAAGAAAGGCAACACTGCACGGACACAAATGTGGTTGATAATGGCTTTCTACCATTATTGCCTGAGTGCAGATTATCCTAATTTATTTGCATTCAAAAAGTGGCTCAGAGCAGAGCGATACAAAATGCGTAGATATCATGAGGTATGGACCGATTTAAATGATCAACTAGATCTCACTTGCTAACTTTGGCACGGGTGCGCACACCGATTCTTTCTAAAATGTTGCAACAAAATGTAACCACACATGAATAAATAAAGTAAAACCAGCCCTCCCACTGTACCTTTCCCCTTTGTGATCCTGATTGTTTATAAAAAAAAATATAAAAAAAATATATAAAAAAAAAGGTAAAAAAAAAATAGGAGGAAAAAAAAAAGAGGCTGTATGCCTATAGGTATGAAAACGCCTGGGAGGTGAGGCTACCCACACATCTACCAGGTAAATCATGTGGGTTGGAAGTAAGGCGTATATCCTTGTGCACAGTAGGCATAAATTAAAACAAACAAACAAAAAAAAATTATCTGACAAAATGTTGCATTGTTTATTAATGAAGGCTGTTCCACATCACATGATGTAATGGTTAGCATTGCAAGTATTTACACATGCAACACATTACTATGTACATAAGGATCTACTAATGTCTACAGTGCAGGTGTGAGCTTATGTTTTCTGCCTGTTATAATACTCAAAACCGACCCAACGAATTCATCATTCTTCAGGAGAACTGGGTAGCTGGTACATTCTTTCACAGCTTTTCTCCTGGGTGCAAACTAGTAGTACTGGAGATGTTCTCCCTCCACAGAGCACATCTAGCCAGGTTTAATGCTAATGACAGCCATTTTAAAAGCAAATTATCATAACTCTTACAAAATAATATGAAATATAACTTTTTTGTCATGTTCATTGAATTCAACATACTGCAAAATGTCTCCAGTTATGAAAGTAAAAATGTCAAGAAATAGTAATAAAACATTGAGGGATTTGTATATAACTTTTTTGCCAATATTTTGAAGTAAATTTTCTTTTTGTAATGCTGATGCAGTTCTACTTATTTTCATGCTTCTCTGCACGCAATGTCGTACACGGTCTTTTCAGTGAAAAAATGCCTACAATCATCTGAGATTTTTATCCGCCAATGAAGTCAATGGAGTAAGAAAAGCCAAATGAAAACCGTGAATCCAGTAAATAAAGTGAAAAATAAATACATAGCCTTGTCCGTCCTTCAGACTTTATGCTTGTTTCGAAAGAGACATTGACCTATCAAAGTCTGTGTATGGTTATTTAATGAACTTACACAGAGTGGCCACTCACCTCATAATTTCACTACTGAACACCATCAGTGCATTCCAATGATGGCTCTAGAAACCAATGAGCTCCAAAATCTCTCTTTTTGAGAGAAAAACTTTTTTGTGTGCTTTGCTTACATTTTACAAAGACTGTTTTTTTCTGAACAGACACTTATCCTTACCAGCATACTTTGAATATGTGCACTATGTTACGAAGCACATAATTATGTGGGCAATTCTCAAGAATGAAGCATCATAAATCCAAGATAGGAGGACATACTGCACATACTGATTTCCATTTAACACTTACTGCAACCAACTGGTAAATGAGAGGTTAGGTCAAATTTCCCATTGACTCTAAGAAGTTTAAAGACTCAATGCTTTATGTATGAAACACTCTAGAATTTCATGTCAGTTCTCAGAATTTTGTTGTTGTATATGTACAATTATTTTACAATTAAAATCCAGTTCATATAACTGAAAGTGTTTAAGTAAAGCTTTTCAATGCAATTCAATTCCACTCTTTTGATCATATACTGATACTGGAGTTAACATATTATTTGCAGGTTATGTACATAAATATTTATTATATCAGATATTGAAATTACTGTTAAAAACAAATCACATAAGTACATGATACAGACCAGATGTCTGTCATGATCTGAGTTAATTTGCATTAACAGAATAACCACTTATAATTTACAATAGGCTCATACTAATTAAATAAAAGACATATTGTAGTAGCTTTTTTGACTTTATTACTTCCTGATAGTCTATTAATTTATTCTATTACTTTATCAATTGCATTAAACTTGAGAATGCCTGTACTACAACTATGAATATGAAAATTATCTTTCTAAAATGTGTTTTACTTATATATACACACATATCACAGTGTATGATCTCTTTAGTTATACAACTGCTTCAGCAATGATCATGCAAACTAAAGGTAGTATTTTATGTTCTCTGAATAATGACCCTATCCCTCTACTTTATAACAATCAGTCCTTTTTTGTACTTTTAAGCTTCTGAGCCTCCCCTACCAGAAAAACACTATCCTATATTGTGACTGTGAAAATACCTGTAACATTTCTGAAGCAGCTAAATTTACAGCACTTTGAACAATGTGAGCAAATATTACATGGAACTCAGTTTAAATTCCCCAGAAGAACATAGTCTCGGGGCTTGCAGGCTGTGGTCCAGTTGAAAGATCACATTAGGACGTTTTGCCCCAACTCCATCAGGCATCTTCAGAGGTTAGTGACACCCGGCTAGCTGACAATAGAATAGTGCATAGTAGAGCATCCAAACTACATAAACCTGGGAGGGACTGCCGCTTGTCTCCGATTTATCACTTGTCCACCAATTTCTGCATGGCTGACAAAGGTGGCAAATGACGTGTGTGCTTGGTGTTCTCAAATTTTATTTTTGCATTATCTAGCAATGACATCCAGGCTTTGTGTATGTGTATTGATTCCTCTTTTCAATTAATATTGTTTTTTATATTTTTAAATTTCAATTGCCTATAGTATAGTCCTGTAGGTCAGTGGGCTATACTATCTAGGACTTTCTTCTCATTAAAGTTGATGTTGTGACTCATTAGTGATGCATGCTTTGCTACTGCTGATTTTTCAAGGAGTTGTAGAAAGCAGCTGCTTTTATGTTCTTAAATGCAGACGTTTATGTTACACTTGGTAATGCCAACATAGAGTTGACTGGAGCTACACAGTATGCAATAAATACCTTGCATCAAGAGCGGGTGTCTCCTGTCCTTTGCTGATCTTAGTTGATGTTTTAGCTTTCTAGTGTATTTGAAGATCATTTTTATATTGGCTCTCTCCAGCAGGATGTCATTAAGATTTGTGGATTTAATGCACATGAAGTGTGGATCCTTTCTCACACCATCAAGCACATATTAAAAATTCACATCAAGGAATATAAAAGCAACTACTGACTATGACAAACCGAGAAGTCAGCCATAGCTGAGCATGCTTTTGCTAATGGACTGTGTCATCAAGTTGATGTGATTGAAGTTCTAGACAGCACATCCTACTATCATGCATAGCTGTACCATGAGGCCATTGAGATTTAAAAACACAAAAATGATTTTAATAGAAATGAAGTAGTAGCATGTTTACACAAAACCTGGATGTTCATGCGAGACTGCTAGATAATGAAATCTTGAAAAAAAAAAAAACCAGCTAGACAAACCATTTGACAGTTTCCTCGGCGACAAAGGGATTGGTGGATGTGCAACCAATGTGACACAAACGGGTGGTCCCTTCTGCCTACATCTAGTTTGGGCACTCTACCAAGAACTACAATAGTTGTAAATTATTCAGGAGTCACTAGGCTCTTAAGTCACAGACAAAATGTCATGATATTTTACTGACTGAACCATGGTCTACTAGCCTAAAAGCTGCATTCTAATGGTTTAAAGCTGGCCATGAAAGCTCAAGCCTTTGTATAAGTTTAAGTCAGAGTTGAACTTGACGCATTCATTCAGTGTTTTCATTTAAATCATTCCCAGAAATTTTGTTTTAGCATTTTGTTTTAGTATCTTTCATTCTATAAAATTTGAAAGATACAGAAATATATTTAGACATGCATTTATCCTTATTCATAATAATTTTAACAAATTAACTGCAATTAAAAAAAGTCTATATTGTCAATGGCATTTAACCACTTATATATAACAAAAAACAACAAATGCTCTAGGACTGATTGAGAAATCCCTCACTTAACTTCTTTCACTCAGGACTGGCGTATGTTTAATTTGTTTTTATTTTCCAACTGAAGCTTCAAAAATTGTTTTCTATCATTTATGTACAGCATGTATAAAACCAAATGTATCTAACTTTTGTGGGTATGATTTCATGCTCTACAACAACAAATGCTTTTGTTAACTCTATACACAGAGCAACAACTAATAATTTATCAATAGCTTCTCTGATTTTATTTATTAAATTATGAATGACTGTTACAGAAGATCTATTTTCTGTAAACTCTTCTTTATTCATCTAAATACATATTGTAATTTATGAAAAAAGTTTGCTTCATAAACAAAGTATTCAATTTTTTAAATATGCTGACAATAAAGATAATGTTCTCTAACTTTTTCTGTTACACCTCCCCTCTTTTATGAATTTGCATAATCTTGGAAACTTTACTCTTTACTCGAAAAATATTACTGTAATGAAACATTGTAAATATTGACTAGCGGCTTTGCAATGTAACATACTTATTTTCTCCTGTTATATCTGGTACTTTATTAATTCCAAACAAACATTTATACTTCATAACTTGGACTACTGCTTCCATTTTCAGTTCAGTAACTGATGATTTCCACATGGAGTTACCACTAGGCATTATGATGTCCCTTTCAACACTAATGCCCTATTGGACTAATACGCGGGTAACTAAAGTCTGCAATCTATGTATCATCCACACCAAAAAGTACGAAAAGATAATATTTACAAATACCCTGTCATAGTTCAAAAGTTAATTGTGCTATAAAAAGAACTTTGACTTCATATTATCTTCAAATTGAGAAACTATGCTGCTACCATCACTTCAAATTATAAGAGTGTAGAAAAATAATCTACACCCATATTCTCCCCAAGCTGGGAGAAACCTACACTATACTGTACCAAATATCCCATTTTATTATCTCAAGAACTATTACAAAAATATACTACCCAGAGTTAATTACTAATGTGTCTCAACTGTTATCCTTTAAATGAATTTTTATCAAAGATCCTATACAAATAAAATATAACTGAGGGGCAACATGAATAAGCTAAACTGTAAAGGCATAATTAGATGAGTGAGTCCTCTTTGTATTAATTTCATTCATTTGATTACGTAAGAACGATATGGAATTATCAATCCATTTCATCAAATAATTAGTATTTCCATTTAACAAAGAATATCACAACTACATTAAAAAAACACCAAACCTTCTATATATACACACAACTGAATTTTAATCAGACAAGCTATTAATTCCAGTAAAGCTCTTTTATTCAAATTGTGACTTTGTGGGTTCGTAGAATTAAAAGTCCAATTGCACAAGCTCAAAATGTTCTTTATTTCCACCGAATTACAGTTGGAACACTTGCCGATTACATAGAATTACATAGCACACACAATTACAATCCACCAATTTGTCACAGGTCCACGCAACACTCACAATTACGCACAACTCCCTCTAGAGCTGACTAACAACTGAACTGATACACGTATGCAGTCTTCCAGTCCGTTCGCTAGCATCGCTCTCTTCACGGCTGCTCGCCAAGAACCGAGAACTGAGAACTGACTCTTGGTTGCATCGTGCTTCTATTTATAGGTGGCTAAATGGTTCTAGAGAATTCTTTACCATGGAGAGGAAAGATATTCCAGAGACTTCGCATTCTTTCGGATGACAGGAGGAGGGGGAAACGAAGAGTCAGCCACCCCCATAGTTTCCCCTCTCTCCACCCTGTCACGCCTCCACAGGCGCCAGCTGACCGGCGAGGGTGCAGCCCCGATGCCACACACCCCCTTCCACCGGCCATCACCTCCCACAGCCGACTGCAAGCTCGCCGATTGGGTAACAATGTAAAGCTTTGCTCAAACAAATTTATTTATATTCTTATTTATTGTTACTTTAACATGACATATAAGATGTTTGTTAAAAATATGCTGAATAATGATTCCTTCTATGGGACTTCCTAACACTGCTCAACTTGCTTTTATTGCATATTTGCTGTTAATTGGACTTAAGGAGGTTGTGAAAACTGTATAACCAATCTAGCATTCTAGTATGTGGCTATAATGAAGCATATGCAACCATATTCAGATGCTTATATTTAGAATTTTAACATGAATTCTTCTCAAATCTCGCTAGTATTGCAAAGATCCTCTCACCCAAAATTTACATTTCTTTGCAATTGAGATATTCACGCCAGATGTTCATTAAAAAGATAAGAAAAATGCTGCAATTTTTAAAGAGAATATTAACTGATGCTAACAGAATATTTAAGAGCATCTTAGGAGTTATATTTAAGTATTTTACACATGACACATATGAAAGATGTATGTCATTAAGTCTACATGAGCAGGCGTTTTCATTACTCCATCAGAAGTGTCAGTCTATTTGAGACCTTAAGATGTATGGAGGAGAGGAGGGGGGGGGGATGTAACATTTAGAAACAACTTGAGGAAATTGTGTAAATTTGAAGAAAACTGAAATAACAGAGGAAAACTTGCCTGCCTCTGTGTGTGTGCGTGCCATTTTCGGAAGTTTTCAAAATTCATGGATTAGTGAGTCTCCTGAAGTTTGTCCGCCTCTTAAAATTAACAGTGCACCCTCGACAAATCCGTCCTCACCTCCACCATGAACAATAATTTCTGCCCCATTCCAATGCTGACTGTAACTCCAAGTTTTTCCTCTGACTGCCAGCACTTGCTTACTGAATGCGGTTGTTGGATGTATGTTTCATCAATATATACAACATTCCATCCCTCTGCCCCATACTTCCTGATGTCATTTAAATACTTTGTTAGCCAAACAGCTATATACGGCCATTCCACCAAAATCTTGCATTTGGACTGGCAACGACTTCATTTGAACCCCAGTTGTTTCAGCTTTCTTTGCAAGAACTCCCTTCCACAATCAAGGATCTATCTTCTTTTAGACTGGCTAAAAGTTTTTTTTATTGCTGGCACCTCATTGCACACAGTATAAAATGCATGGATTTTCTGACGAATAGCAGAATCGGTAAATGAATCCACTTCAATTCTAGGTTTCTTTAGCTCTGATTTTCCATCTGGAGTGGAGAAATTCAGTGTACCCTTTACAATGGACATTCTTCCCTCTTTTAAAATGTTACAGTTCTTGCTGAAACACCAGTTGCTTCACTCGTCATTGACAGTACATTAACATTTTGTATGTTAAACCTTTCTTTCATGTTCTTGAAATACTGGGCAACATTATACTCTATTTCACGAGCCTGACCTCTGAGTGGCCTCCCGGAAATTCAAGAAGACTTTGAAGACTGACAATTCATTTTTCTGGACGTTTTTAATACGCTTTGAAAATCAAAACAGCATTAAAATATACGCAGATTTTGCGCTCTGTCACATGCAGGAAGGGAGGGGTGGGAGTCACGTGATGCTTGGATGGTTAGGAGGGGAGTGTGCATGCGCACACCGACTGCAGTTTGTTTGCAGTATACCTGTAGCATAGATACCATGTTTTCACACACATGAACTAAAACCACCACATCTTTCTCTGACCTGAGTTTATAGTCATCAAACAAAATGCATGGAAAGCAGAACAAAGTATGTTTTACTTCACCTCCACAGAACCATTTATTTTCTCTGTAAATATCTTATTTAATTCTCAGTCATCAAACTGTCACTTTTTTATTAAATTTTAGATGAGTCGTATTTCTTACACATCTTAAATCTCGATGTCACTTTTTTGTTCTATAGTATTTGCAGACCAGGAGCAGGTCTTCCATATATTTAGTTTTACTGTGTCTTCTAATGATAATGTACAAAATGGGGCTACATAATACAAAATTTACTTCCTTCATGTTAGGTAAATCAAGAAAATGTCACATTGCAGTAGTTGTGCATTCAACAGTTTTAATTTTTCAGGTAAATTTCTCTTTTAATCATCCCTTAGTAATGCAAGCAACATTATTAAAAAATGATGATTAATTTAATTTTCAGCGTGAACAAGGGGAATGAGGAACAAACAAAGCAATTTTCCTATAACTTTTACGCTTGATAGTAGAGATAATGGCTTATTTCTTATTTCTCATAATAGCATACTTTATCTTTGACACTTCGGCATGTTCTGTAACAGTAGCTATGCCAAAATTTAACTGGCATGAATTTCTCATCCCCTGCTGCAGTACTTCCTGTTATTGATCTAGCGTGAACCTTGAGAGTAATGTCATTTTGTGTCAAACTCGAAGTGGCATAGATCCAAAGAAGAGTAATACAATAAAGCTGCAAACTAACAAGTTAGTCGTTTTCTTCAGCTTCAGAATTTTGTTAAACAAGAACTTCATTGAATGTAGAAAAATAGTAAGTATGACTGTATTCAAGAGTATACAATTTAAAACAATATTTCTTTACCTTTTTAAGGCAAAGTCAAGGCACCACCCCTGGAGATAACATGCCTTAATGGCAATTCTGATGTAAGTAATTTAAGTTCCAGACTTCAGTTTAGACCAACTATTAGGATAATTAATGGAAATTAATTGTTCTTTCATACTAGCTGTATGTACAGCAATGTTTGGGATGATAAAGCCGACTGAAAAATTAAATGCATCAGCTGGGATTTCATCCCCAGATCTCCTGATGTAAGTTAGGTTGCTCCAACCACTGAGATATCTGGCAACATGTCAGAAGAACGTAACTTCTCAATTGACCACAACTCTGAAGAGCTCAAAAGTACAAAGTGTGAAACTGTACCATGAGTTACCACTGTACGTTATACAATATCCTGTATGTACTTCAAAACAGAAACTATATGACGGGTCTTTATGGTCTACAACTTAATATTTATGTAATATGTTTTCACATCAAATCACTACTATCTAAGACTGTATTATAATTATTTCAAAAGTACAAAAAACTTTACAGAGCAGAGACTGGCCTTTTATCCAGGTAAATTAACACTAGCCTGCAAATTTCAACTGTATGTTAGTTGAAAAAGAACTAATTGTAGTCTGGATTTTAAGTTCCAGGTATAGGACCGGTGCCCACTCAGCATCGTGAGGAAATTGAGGAGCTTACAATAGATAAGCAGCCCTGGTCAAGAATGCCAACTTTCCAGCTGGGGGTGCCAAGATGCTGACCACATCTCCTCCTTGTATTGGTTGATCGCCCACCTCTACCTTGCATATGTGGGCATGAGGCCGGCAGTCGGGTTGGCAGGCCTTGGCCCTCTATGGGCTGTCTCGCCATGGATTATCTATTTGTAGTCTTAAGTTAATTGATGGAAATTAATCGTTACTCCATACTAGCCATGTAAAGGCTAAGGTTTTGGATAGAGTCAACATGAAAAACTCAATGCCATGGCCAGTATTTGAACCACGGATCTCCCGGTTTCCGTCTGGTCGTTCTTAACCATGGCCAAATGGTCCTGACATTAAATTCTGCAATTGAATTGTAGGTTTTTCCAGTAAACCATTCGTGGTTCAAATCCGGCCATGACATTGAATTTTTCAGGTTGACTATCTATTTGTTGTCTGTTTTTAACACTTCATCACTTACATTTTTATATTATTGAGGGATTAGTTTTGGAAGTCCCTGCATCCATTATCACTAATGGACCACTGAAACTCTGAAGGTCCAACTGTCGTCTATCATTTTCAACAATAGTTGGACCTTCGAGGTTGATAATGGATACAACGGCTTCCTAAACTAGTCCCTCATTAATATAAAAATGTAAGTGACGAAGCAGTTAAGTTTAAGACAAGACTGCAAATTAAGTCCCATTTTATTCAATTTGTTTATAGAGGATATAGTGGAAAGAGTGGAAGGAAGAAATCAACACTGTACGATAACAGGAAATAAAGATATACCAGGTTTATTATATGCAGATGATCTGACGGTAGGAGCAATAACATCAGTAGAATTATAAACAGCAATAAATAACATTCAGAAGTTCTGTGAAGATTGGAGAATTAAAGTAAATACAAAAAAGTCAAAAGTGATGATTTTCAAAAGAGGAACAAAAATTACACGTGAAAGTGAGTACATAGGAGTTACAATGAATAATAATGGAGAATGGGAAGTGCATACCAAGAAGGTGGTAGCCAAAGGAAAAGCAGCAACATCAGGAATAAGGATATACAAAGCAAAACTCGATACGTCAAGCAAATGGTTCAAGAGAATCTATGAAACACTAGTAGAGTCAGGGATGTTGTATGCTGCAGAAATATGGTAGATGTCACAAGTATCTAATAAAATAGAGCAATTATACAAACAATTCGCTCAAGAGATGTTGGAATCGCCTAGATCAGCTCCAGGAGAAGTAGCCTTAGTAGAATTAGGAAAAAGAAAAGGTATAATAATTGAAAGTGTCTTAAAATTTTGGTATAAATGCTTGATAAAAGATGATGAAATCCTAACAGTATGTGTGAATCAACAAAAGAAAAAGCAAAATAGAAAAAGTTGGTGGTCAGAGGCAGAAAAAACTGTGGAAGAAATAGGAATTGGGGATTTATGGAGACTAAAAAAAGGAAAATAGAACCAGAATGGAGGATACAGAAAGACGAGAAATATGGGGAGGGTTAGAAAACAGAAAATCATTAAAATTTTATAGATTAATAAAGAGAGAATGGGGAATAGAAAGATATGTAGACCAATGGAACAACAAGCAGGAAAGGGAAGGAATCACTTGGATCAATGTTCTTAAGGGTAGTAAGAAGTAGCAGGGTAGAAATATGTGAATTATGTGGAGAAATAGAAAGTACAGTACATATTCGGACAGAGTGCAAAGAGCTAGCAGTATGGAAACAGAAAGTATGGGAGAAGAAATGGGAAAAGACACAAAGTGAGTTGATGGCCATAGAAATGGTTACAGGGAAAAATGAAAGTAGAAATAGAAATATGGGGAACCTGTTTTGGAAAGCTAAAGAGAAATAGATGAGAAAAGTAAAGAGTGGAAAAGAAAAAATGCGAGATAACAAGGGGAAACAGATAGCAAACTAGAGTGGATGATGGAATGGTGACTATGCTACTCAGCAATACTAGAAGGCCTGGGAGCCAAGTAGGCTGAACTAGTTAAGTTAAAAAAATGGCACCAAGCAGTTTGCACATCTAGACTAAGAAAATATATGTATAATGTAGATAAAATATTGTAAATAGCAAGTTGTATAAATAAATTATATTATATTCTAAGTGACATGTTAAAAACTGACTACAAATAGTTTTTTTCAATTAATTTTGACACCACTGTTACTATATTTCTCCAATTATAAATAATTTGTGTTTGTTATTTAAACTAAATAATGTGATTTAAGTTAAGAGCAACTGGACGGAAACCGGGAGATCCGTGGTTCAAATCCCGGCCATGGCACTGAATTTTTTATGTTGACTATCTATATAAATGTGATTTTATATAATGCATTAAGTTGAATCCAAATTTCCAATCCATTTACTTCTACCACTTTGGGTTTTGTTTGCAAAGTCACGTTATAGGTATTTTATAGATCCCTAATCTCAAACTTTTTATTGCACTTTTATATTTCAAAACCAAGAAGTTAAAGGACACAGCTTGCTGAAATCATGTGAACGGTTGTTCATAGTCACTATCATATTTTTACTTTACTGTCTTGCTTACTTCACTATTGGATGTATAAATAGTACCACTATTGGATGTATAAATAGTACCACTATTGGATGTATAAAGAGCATATTTTATCACACAAGGAATTATATCATTTGTTTCTTAGCTGGGAAAGTCTTCCTGCTCCTATTTCTTTTTTTTTTTTTTTTTTTTTTTTTTTTTTTAAAGGTTTGTTTTCAGGAATTTTACGATTTATCATCCAGCAGTAATAAGGAAAGTGTACTGCTGCTGCAGTGTCTTGGATACCTACTTTAAAACTGCTGCAGATCCCTGTGAAATTGTTCCCCTTGCTCTTTGTTCAAAATCCTGGATTTTGGGGGAAATAATCTAGATGAGAAAATTAAAATGAATCCTGACACTAATATTCAACAACGTTCTTTAAGCCTGTTTGCCACAATCTTTCAAGCAATAGGATTCTTGTTTTTATCAAGAAAATTTGAAACAAATTCACAGAAAGATATCCACGCTGCTTTCTCCTTTTCATCCATCGTGTTTTTAAATGCTGTATCAGGCATCAGTTTTCTAACATCAGGACACTTAAATATACCTCCCTTTAATTTTACTTTAGATAGCAGTGGAAATTTCTCAAGTATGTACTTGAAACATTCTCCTATCTTAATTAAAGCCTTTACAAACTGTTTCATTAAGCCAAACTTATGTGAACAGGTGGTAGCAAAACTTCAGAATGACTCGCAATGGGACACAATATTCTTGGAACCAAATTTCAAACTTTCTTGATGTGGCCAGTCTTTTACAGTCCAGTATTCAACTCATACCCTGCTATCCCAAAAAACAGAAAGCATGGAATTTTGATTAAACCAGATTGCTGACCCAGCAGTATAATAATAACCTTGGTTCACAGAAATTCAGTCACAATGATAGCATTTGGTAATCCAAGTTGTACAAGTTCTTTCACATTAATGCAATAAATAAATTGATCATCTTCAGAGGAAAAAACATTAAACACTTCTTTCGTTTTATCACTACCAATTTCTCCTGAGTACAACAATCTTTTTCTTGAAGCTTAAAAACTAACAATTCAGCTAAGTTGTTTAGTTCACTATGGCTAAAGTAACTCGATTCTGGTAGACAATCGCTGTTGCTCATGTCAATTTCTCTCACTTATGCATTGGATTCCAATGAAAACTGAAAACTGCTCAAGAGTTTCTGGTTGCATAAGAAGTGGTTCATCAGACCAATGTGATACGTAAAATGACCGACTAAACACGATATGCAATTTGCCTTTTATTTTTAGAATTGTACTCTTCCATGTGACACAAACAGAAGTAGCAGTCATTACTACGGTGTGACTATTCTCTGTAAACCATAGATACTCCAAAAGATAGTGATGGTCTTCTGACATTGATCCAATTATGTTTTTCAATGCATATTCTACATATGTTGTGTGGTGTCCAAGGTTTACTTTGGTCTGCAAGTTTGATTATTTCAAAATAAGCATATGATATGATTTTTTCAGAAAATCTTGATATTATGCCTCTGCTTAGGCAATGTGTATTTAACACATATATAAAAAAATGGGGTTTGCATTTATATTCATCCTTGATTCGATATGGTTAATAGTTTATTCTCGATTAAATACTCTCAACATTCTACTTCACAATAAAGCTTTGAACTGATAAGAGTCAAACTGAAAAATTCAATGCCACGGCCAGGATTTGAATGACAGATCTACTGGTTTCCATCCAGTCACTCTTACCCATTGAGCTACCATGGCCAACATGCTGTCATGACATTTAATTCTCCAATTGAGTCATATATATTTTCCCGGTAAATCTCTAGGGGCTCTCGTATTCGAGATACACAATAAGTCGCCACAAACAGTGTATCTCGAATACGAGAGCCCCTAGTGGTTTACTGGTTAAATACAGATGAGTCAATCCTTTCATGGAAGTGTTGAAAACAGTGTTGTTGTATAAATTAAATTTATTGGGAGTCGATTAATGACACTAAACAACACTTACTTTTAAATTTTCCCGGAACTAGTTTCAGAGGCCTTCCCTCTATCTTCAGCCGGACATCGACTGGTTCTCATTGGTGTAGCTGGCAATATTTTGTCATCGGTCTCCTCTGGTGGTGGTTCGAGACAGGTTTCCAAGAGGAGCTGAACTGAAATCCAGCATCATGATTAAGCGTGCTCCTTTCGGAGGAAATGGCCAAAGCCTCCTTAAACCAAAAGGAGCACACTTAATCGTGATGCTGGATTTCAGTTCAGCTTCCAGCCTTAAAAATGGAAATCCATCAATTTAAGAAGCACAGATCAATACAGCTTGATAATCAAGTTAAGTAGTTACATTTCTTTGACCCAATTAATTTTCTATACTCATGCCATCTCCTGACCTGGCATTTAATTTAAAACAGTCTAATGCAAATTTTGATAGTGTTTTGACTTTGTTTATATTTGTGTTATATCCGGTGTTTCATTTGTGGTTATAACATTTAATAAATATCCTGATGATGAGAGAGATGCACACTCCCGAAATGTTGATTTCTAATCGTCTTTTCACCTGGTTTGCTGCCCGAGAAGAAATTGAGCATATTCGTCACCAGGAAAGCTTCAGGTCTTATTTTAAATTACATGTGTTTGTAATATATTATAAGAAAGTTAAAATAACAAAATAGTGGTATATGATAGAAACTTCTTGGCTCTCAATTGCATTTTAGGAAGCTAAAAGCATTCTAAAAACAATTAAATATCTCATACACCAGTATGAGTGTGTGTGAGCATGCATTTTAATAGATTTAATGCTGCAACTCGTGGTTTGTGGATGACATTTTCTGATTCTGATTGAACATACTGCATTATACAGTGCTGTTAGTTTAAGAATAGATGCCTGCGACAGTTGCCATGCTGCGGTGGTCACCTACTTGCTTGTCGATACTTGGGAGTTTTAACTCGCAGTACTAAAAGCAATGTAACGTACTTACTGTGCTATATTAATTACAGAAGTCTGTACTCAACCTAATCACAATAGGTGATGTAAGTTCTTCTATTTTGTGCTATACGCAAGTTACACTGTCGCAAAAATCTTGAATTCCTTTCATCAATTCCACTGCACAAATCTTACTAATTTCCCTATGAATGCTTTCTTTAAATTCATCTAAGGTACATTGTGTGATGAACTGACATATTTTGAAATATTAAATTCATATGTTCAACAGGATAATGCGACCACGCACACTGTTGGGGCATCCATGATAGAAGTCCGCCATATGATCGGCAATTAAATTATAAGCAGCAGACTATGGCCAGCCCGTTCCCCTGATATGACACCATTAGATTTCTTTTTTTATTAGTATTATTTCTGGAGAGCAGTAAAAGGTAAAGTGTATGTAAATAATCCACATACCTTAGATGAACTTAAAACATTCGTAAGGAAATGGGTAAGACTGGTGCAGTGGAATTGATGAAAGTGAATGCAAGTTATTTTACAATGGTGTGACTTGTGTATAGCACAGAATGGACAGCACTTCCTGCAGCTATTTTTATTAGGGTGAGTACAGACTTCTGCAATTAATACAGCACAGTAAGTTATGTTGTTTTTAGTTCCATGAGATAAAACTCCCGAGTATCGGCGAGCAAGCGGCTGACCGCCGGCAGCACAGCAACTGTTGCGGGCATCGATTCTTAAACTAACAGCACTGTAAGTAGAGCTCGGATTTTTGCATATTTTCACGTTTTATTCCTTGGTAGTTAAACATATGCAAGTAATAAATTTATTCCATATTGTAGGGAGTTTATTATGGATGTTCTATGCTGCATATAAATGCATATATAAGGAGTTAGTGCATATTTTACTTTATGAGCAATGATTCTTGAAATACAAATGTTTCTCGATGCTTTATGAAGAAAACAATTCAAGGAAATTTCTCTTTTATTGCTCAGTGTAGGGCTGTAAGCTATCATGTTTCTAAATCCATAAAAGGGCGACAAAAATGAGAACATAGCAATCAACAAAGAGGGCATACTGATATAAAATATGTTGCTCAATAGCTTAACATAAACCAAATAGCATTCAACAATCATGCCCAAATCTATAAAGTTTGATGTGGCCATTTCATAATAAACTTGATAGTTTTTATTAATGGTGTAAATGAAGCCGTCTGCCACAGTAATAATATTTTCAAGAACTAAAGTGCCATTTTCAGTTAACTTTGAAACTTGTAACTAGTGTATTGTTACTCATAATTTCCAAAGTATGAGCAGGAGGAAATATTACAATGCCAAACGAAAATAGCACTAAAGCTCATTTGCTTCGACAGTAGATTGATGGAAGTCCTACTCTAACAAGATGGAAATGTATTGTGCCAAGCATGAAAAACATGTCAGTTTTTAGTTGTACTTTCAGAATATTTTAAAAGTCAACACAATTTTTGAGTTAATGATGGTTGATTTTATTTAATGAAAATAACTCATACTAATTTTATATGTGTTCTGCAACAAAAAATTACAGATTGTGCAACATCTGCTCATAGAAATGTTAATAAAAATGTCTCCACGATCCAAAATTCTTTACCAGCAGCATTTTCCACAAGCATAGGTGGAAATGATAGCAATGACAACACCAGCCTGCAAATTTAAACCTTTTGTTTGTTGCCTACAGTAAATAACGTGATCCTATGTAATGTGGACTTGCTGAACCCAAATTTTCGATTGGTTTACTTCTATCACGTAAGGTTTTCTTGTAAAATCACTATATAGGTATTGTAGAACTAAGCAAATTTGATCACAAACTTGCTATTATCTCTTTTTATTTTAAATGAAAACAATATATAATATAATACAAAAGTGAATCGAGAAGATATTGACACATTGCTTCACTCACACTGTTTATTCACAGGACATGTTTCAAGAGCGCTTGCTCCTATCCTCAGCTGATACTTGACTGATGATAGGAGCAAGCGCTCTTGAAACATGTCCTGTGAATAAACAGTGTGAGTGAAGCAATGTGTCAATATCTTCTCGATTCACTTTTGTATTAATTGTGCTTCACTGTCCCTACGCTTATTCCAAGTTTATACTTTGAATATATAATATACAGAAATTACTGAAATTATGTGTATGGTTATTCATATATGTCACGTAAGCATTGTTTGTTCTGTTTCGTTTTATTTACTTTGTTTTGTTTTGCCTTATTTACTTGAAAAAGTTCCTCGTTTCTTTTGTATTTGTCTTCAAGTATTTTACACTTGAACATCCAACTAGTCAGCAAGCATATTTATGCTCCAGCGTCTTTGGTACCTCCTTTTGAACTCCTGCATATCCTTGTGAAATCGTTTGCTTTGCTCTTCACTAAAAATCCTAGATCTTCAGGGAAATAATCTAGATAAAAAAACAGGAAATGAATTTTCACACTCATGTTACAACCAAGTCCAAATTTTAGAATAAGTTCTTTCACATCATTGCAGTACACATGATAACCATCTTTGTAGAAAAATGGTGTAAAACCTCTTTCACAATTTCGGTACCAACAGAATAATGTTTCTGGACAAAGCACATTCTTTTTTTTAGAGTCTGGAGTCTAACAACTCAGCTGACTCTTCAGAGTGGACAACATCCCTCACTAAGTCATTTAATTCACTCTGGTTAACCGCTTCGCCGATGGCCATTTAAATCCTTCAGGGGCCGGCAACGTATACCCAATAAACAGAACAGGACATTTAAATTGTTAAATGCTGTAAAAATGCATCATAAATACAATTCCGTATCTTCCGTATTTATTAAGTTATTTAAACGAAACAAAAACTGGTTTAAAACTCATTAAAGGCAGTATAAATCTACAGTAACAATAAAGTAGAGACTACATTAATAAATTGTTGAAATTTCACTACTTTGTTTCACTGTAGCAAAAGCCATTCTTTGTGCCGAACGCGCCTAATATGTGAATCATTTTGTTTTGTGTGTATACGAGCCATAGTATGTATGTATAGCTACGTAAGCGACTTCTCAGGTTCAAGTTTAGTTTATTTATGCTATGCTATGCTATTTATGATAAGATGACGAGAATATGTTGCGTCACACACTCACACACTGGAATGAAAACTCTGTCAGCATCTGTTATTACAGTGTTTCTCAACCAAGGTTTCTAGTAGCCTTATGCAGCAGTTTTCGCTCTGTATTTCAGTTATTTATACTCTCTCTTTGTTCAGTGATTTCTTGTAGCTATCAAGAGCTAAATGTATGGCACATTTGAAATTGTTAAATTTCAATGTTAACCATGGCTTATCCCGGTAATGTAGCAAATAAATTAGCTTGGGTATGATGTGTACAGGCTTCTGATATTACTGTAGAAAATCTGGAAGATTTGTTGTACGATTATGAAGGAGATCTTTAGGACATACGTAGCAGTGACGTGTACTGGTCTACAGCTGGCATGTTATCTACTCCATTGTTTGGGGAAATGGCGGGTCAAATATGCGTGATACGGATCAGCTATTACCAGCTATCCCTCTTTACGGAAAAGAGTTAAATGGTAAAAAAAAGTAGTTTTATACCACTGGATGTAACTATGCACAGTTGTTTAGTAATTTTCAGAGCTGTAAAAGACATTCATCTACCTGTACTTGCGCGTATAAAGAGCTCGTAACCTAATTGAGTATTATAATACTCAGAGGCCTCTTTATACTAGGGGGTAGCAAAATTCACCACATCATCCCTCATACTTGAGAGAAAACACTTTCCTAAAAGTATACCACCCACACCCAAAAAACTTGTAACCATTTCGAAAATGTGTAGTGTGTTGCAAAAAAGAAGTTCGCAAGGAAACCAATATTATTGGGTGTGAATCTGCAGATGTGCCCTTGGGTGTTTATCCAGGTTTGGAGGTGTACAATTCAAAAAGAAACCTTTAAGGATACGTTTACATTCCTTATAGAACTAATTTAAATTTATTGTAAAACAGCAAGATTAAAATAATTGGCGTTACATGAGCATTAAATGCATGTATGCGCAGGACGTCTATACACGTCCATATCGGTTTGGGGCATTTTATCTTGGACGTCATATGACGTCCATATCGGTGAAAGGGTTAAAATACCCTTATTCTGTAGCAGACAATTCTGGTATATTGTCACTGTCACCCACCATAATTTCTGCCACTTCTACATCAGACTGGATGAAAACTATTCAAGATTTTCTGTCTCTCAGGGATTGGTATATCAGGCCCATGAGGCACAGATAAAATGGCTGACCATACGACTGGATACCAAATCTATTTTTAATTTTAGAATTGTACCCCATCACATCACATGAACAGTAGAAGCAGTAATTACTGTGGTTTGTCTGCTCTCTCCAAACTATAGATATTCCAAAAGATAGCAATGGCCTTCTGCTGTTGACCTAGTGACAAAATTCTTCCATTCATGCTCTACATACTTTGTGCAATGCTCAAGCTTTACTTTGGTCTCCAAGTTTGATTCCGAAGTATGCAAGATATGATTTTTTTTCACAATATCTGTAATATTACACCTCTGCTTAGGCAATTTGTATTTCCCATATATATGACAGAAGTGATATGGATCATTAGATATGAGCGATTTGACATGGTAAATACTTCCGTATTGAACTAATACATCACAACATTCTACTCCATAATGAAGCCTGAAACTGATTTCATTTTCGTGAGAGGAACTAGACCAAATGTGTATGTGCTCTCAAAGATAAGAGTACATCTATCACCAAAGAATGGCCAATATTTACCTATCTCCCACAAATAAACGGACACTAATGACAAGTTAACATGTTAGTTCACTCTAAATTCCTTAAGCACTCGCACCCCTATCATATAAGAAACATCTGGTGCTTTCACTTTTTATTATAAACAACCTTGGAAGTATATACAAATATAATAATTTTTAACCTAAAACTTCACTTATCTTATAAAATATGATGAAACTTTTCTTATAAATTGATCAGGTTGCGATTTAATGAAAACTTTTTTCACATCTTCAGGCAGAGAAATTTTCTTGGCTAAAGATGTGAAAAAAGTTTTCATGAAATCGCGATCCTGATCAATTTATAACAAAAGTTTAATCATTTCGTATAAGTGTAAGTTTTAAGTTACAAATTATTATATCTGTATATATTTGTTTGCTTCACTGTTAATAGCTTCATATTTTACATATTTAACCTTAGAAGTATTTTAAAAACATTTTGTTTTCAAATCCTGACATAGTAAAACTACACATGTTAAAGCACTGCAGTGTGTATAATGATGCTGTAAGTCCCACAGTCATAAGAAAATTACGGTATAAGGGGGTGGGGGAGGAAATAGTGCATGATACATACTTTCCGAGTTTGAATTTGATTTCAGCATGCTAAGAGTACCCCAAAAACATTCAAACTTTGCAGGCAGGAATCTTACCGCAGACTAGTGTAATTTTTCGTAAGTTATCTACAAAGCACTAGTTTCAGCCAACATCCCTTTGAATAAGTTAAATAAAGAATTTTGAACTTTCCTTAATGTTCCGGACAAAAGGTTCCTGATAAATCAACACTAAGAGAAAATTACTTTGGCAAAGTTCATGAAGAGGTATTAATAAAATTAGTTTGCATATCAACTACCCCAACCCCTCAACAGTTCTGAGTTTTTATAAAACCTCTCAACAATTTAGAACTTTTAATTGTACAGTAAAACCTGCCTTCAATGGATCCCCAGTTAAGCGGAAATATTTCATGGTCACAACGTTAAGTCATATCGGACAATGAATAGAAAGGGTGAAATGATGCTCAAATGAGCCCAGGGTCCATAGAGCTTAGAGTTACCCGACATTCATCTTTTAGGATATGGGAAAACCCTGGAAAAAACCTTATCCAGGTAACTCACCCTGACCAAGATTAGAACTCGGGACCTCTTGAACGTGAGGCAGACACACTACCACCACACTACCGAGGCGGGCGAAAATTATGTTGAAATCTCTTTATTAAATGGAAACTGTCCTGTGTGGACAACAGAAATCAAATTATGCATTTAAACAGAAAATTTCTAGTTCAGGAATGCAGTGTTTCAAATTTTCAGGCATCCAGTGAAAATGTGCATTGTCTGCTGTAAGGACATGATGTATCAGTTGAAACATAACCATATTACTGCTACCCGAACTATCTAGGAGCAAGGTGTGCTAATGATGGTACGAATACTGAGAAACTGTCACAGTCATCCTTCAATGCATAGTTAGGCATAACATTACACCTGTAAACCTTAACAAAGGTGATGGTTTAGTTCCTATATTTATTTCTAATAATCTGCCCACTCAGATAAGAAACCTTAACATGAGTAGATTATATAAATGGATCTTGGAACACCGTTTTTACAGTTTACAGGAATTTCTAGATGAGACAAGGAATTTATTTGTTATGCAAAATTTTATTATAGAGTATGAAGTATTATTGTGATTTTGAAACATGTGTGACTTACCTGCATGTAGAATAATTTTAGTATCAAGGACAAGGTACTATCCTGTTTCTGACACATGATATATCTGGTATGCCTTACTATAGTATATAGGACAAAGGACTACTGTGATACTGAAACACGTGTTTTCATCTGCAATGCAAAATTTTAGTATATGGCTACTGTGATTCAATGTAATTACCAAACATCTGATGACAAATTTAATTTCAATAGTCACCAGATCTCAACACAAGAGTAAAAGTGATTTATCCTAGTGAAAGAGATAAATTGAGAATAAAGCAGATCGTATTCAACATAGGCAAAACTCACGTTTACAAGATTCTTAAGAAGAAAATGGAAATTCTGATGTGGTGGGAAAATTGTGTTAATGGGAAAATAAAGAGAGTACTTAAGAAAACTGAAAACCAGAACATTAATGAAATAGTGTGGGAGTGGTTCATTAATGTTAGAGCAAAAAATCAGATATTGGAGCCTCTGTTACAAGAATATACCAGAAAGGTAACTGAAAGACTGGGCAAGACTGAATTCAAAGCATTTAATGATGGACATTTAATTGTTCTTCCACACTAGCCGTGTGTAGGCTAAGATTTGGATAGATAGGCAGACTGAAAAATTCAAAGCCATGGCCAGGATTTGAACCACAGATCTCTCTGTCTCCATCCGGTCGCTCTTAACCATTGAGCTACCATGGCCAACATGCCGCCATGACAAATTCTAAACTGACTTGTATGTTTCCCAGTAAATCAATAGGGGCTCTCACATAGAATGAGATACAACCTAGACATCACGATCATATCAACTGATCTAGAAGATCCTAAATGGAACTTCAAAAAGGCACATTGGGAGAAGTATAAAATGACAACAAATAAATTCCTAAAGGAAATTAAACTAGAACAAAACATAAATAAAGTAATAAACATAAGGTAGTCTATGTTACAGTGATCATTTGGAAGATATGAAAAGGGTGCTCAAACTGATGGACAAAAATGAAGCAAGTATCCCTGTTGGAGTAAGTGCTTGCAAGAGATAAGTCTCCAGAGTAAATCAGTGTTTACTAAGAAGTAATTTAGTAAAATACCAGAAGAAAAAGGAATGGAACACTATTAGGTCAACTAATGGAAATTGATCTTTCACATTAGCCATGTATAGGACAAGGTATTGATAAGTAGGGTCAGACTGAAAAATTCAATGCCATAACCGGGAACTGAACCATAGATTTCCCAGCATTCATCTGGTTGCCCTTAACTACTGAGCTACCATGGCAACATACCAGTATGACATTAAATTCTCCAGCTGATTCTTATTTTTCATGGTAAACCACTACTAGTTCTCATATATATGTGAGACAACTAACTTAATGGCGACCAACTGTGCTAGTACTTCAAGGCCCAGGCTTCATAGTTCAGACCACTACTAGGTCAATTAATGGAAATTGTTCTTTCACCTAGCCTTGTGTAGTCAGCAGGAGAATTTAATATCATACTAACATGTTGCCATGGCAGCTCAATGGTTAAGAGCAACTGGACAAAGACAGAGAAATCTGTGGTTCAAATCCCGGCTTCTTCATAACAAAATTGAGACACTGAAGCAAGAAATTAAGGTTTAAGGGTTCTTCGGGATGCGAATAAGGTGCTACAAGGAGAATCTGAAAAAACTTGATGCTTATTCTGCGAGACAGTGACATAGCATCCCTTTGATACTGTCCTGCGGCTTCATGTGAAGTAGAGAGATATTTTTCATATTAAAAAAAAATTAAGCAACATAACAAAATCGTTTCTTCCATAAAATGGAAAAATATTTGTTTATTTCCATTAAAGTGACTAATGATAAAATAGAGAGAGATTAATAAATATTAATTTTGATAATGCCTTTGGAAGAGTGAATTTACAATTTGATTACTTCATTAGGATCAATAAATGTGAGAAATCACACAAATATAACTATCTGCAACAAAAACTTCAGTTATCTTAACAAAATGATGTACATTTTTCTTATTAATTGATGAGATCGATTTCGTAAACCCTTGTTTACATCCTCAGCCATCAAATAGCTTCGTTGTCAACAATACTATCAGAGGTTACTATGTTTTTGCCAGCATTACCAAAATCTAAAAATGAAATAAACTTAAAAACAGAATCAACTGCTGGTATTTAAAAATTTATTTCACATTGTTTATTTTTTAAAATAAATATTTTTTCCCAATTCATTAAATCTATCGGACCATTTAACTGTTTTTATAATTTAACTTCTGGATTTCTTTCATGGTTAAATGACCAAAAATAATCTGCTACGGCTGATTGATCAGTTTGTTTATACTTAATGTTACAAAAATGTTCTTTCGTCCTGGTTACCAAATTATGTTTCATCTTTCCAATATACATAAACCTGATCACAATCTAAAAAATTATATTGATAAATACCAGATTTTTTATTGTTAGAAATTTTATGTTTTAGAGAACTGTAGAAAAATTGTAGTACTATATTTATTTTGAGGAACTAAAGTTATTACAAACTCCTTAAAAAAATTTGAAAATGTTTATTAATCCAAGGATGGTAAATAAAGTTCTTAAAAATTATAATAGTCTTATTTTTTTAAGGGTACAAATATCACTAAGTTTTTTGATGGCTGAGGATGTAAACAAGGGTTTATGAAATTGATCTCATCAATTAATAAAAAAAAATGTACATCATTTTGTTAAGATAAGTGAAGTTTTTGTTGCAAATAGTTATATTTGTGTAACATTTATTGCTTCACTGTAGCTAGCTTCATTTTTTACGTAAATGTGAGAAAGTTGAAATAATGTACTTATGCATGCAAATAGTCATACTTTATGGTGCATATAAATCCGAGTTCTAGTGATTAGATTATTAAATATGAACATTTTTCATATGGAACATCAACATTTAATTAACTAATTATTCGTGATTGGAGGAATTTAGTAACTGTGAAATCACAATTAATTGAAAAAACTATTTGCAGTCAGTTTTTTCACACTTCATCACTTACATTTTATATTGAGGGACTAGTTTCGGATGCTGTCATCTCCATCTTCAACCTTTTTCCAACTAATATCTATGTCATCTGCTCTCTTCTCTCTGGCTGTGGAAGTATGAACTTCTTTGTCAAATTATATACTGATAGGATTTCAAAGTTCATTACTTGGTCTTTATTTTTCCATATGAATATGTTCTCCCATGTTGTTAGTTTATTTACTCCTTTTAGTAATTTTGGATTTGGATCAATGTCATGATTTTCGTTCCAAAAATGAAATGCTACTGCTATGTTTCTAAAGTGCTTTGACTCTGGTTTTTAGGTTTCTTTTAGTTTGACCTATGCAACATTTGTCACAATTCTTACAACTTCATTGGCATATTCCGGATCTGTTAATTGATGGGATTTTTTTTTTTTTTTTTTTTTTTTTTTTTTTGAATTTAGCAATTTTAAAACTGAGTATCTATTAATAGGTGCCAAGATGATATTTTGTTCCTTAACCCTTTCACCGATATGGACGTCATATGACGTCCAAGTTAAAATGCCCCAAACCGATATGGACGTGTATAGACGTCCTGCGCATACATGCACTTAATGCTCATGTAACGCCAATTATTTTAATCTTGCTGTTTTACAATAAACTTAAATTAGTTCTATAAGGAATGTAAACGTATCCTTAAAGGTTTCTTTTTGAATTGTACACCTCCAAAACTGGATAAACACCCAAGGGCACATCTGCCGATTCACACCCAATAATACTGGTTTCCTTGCGAACTTCTTTTTCGCAACACACTACACATTTTCGAAATGGTTACAAGTTTTTTGGGTGTGGGTGGTATACTTTTAGGAAAGTGTTTTCTCTCAAGTATGAGGGATGATGTGGTGAATTTTGCTACCCCCTAGTATAAAGAGGCCTCTGAGTATTATAATACTCAATTAGGTTACGAGCTCTTTATACGCGCAAGTACAGGTAGATGAATGTCTTTTACAGCTCTGAAAATTACTAAACAACTGTGCATAGTTACATCCAGTGGTATAAAAATACTTTTTTTTTACCATTTAACTCTTTTCCGTAAAGAGGGATAGCTGGTAATAGCTGATCCGTATCACGCATATTTGACCCGCCATTTCCCCAAACAATGGAGTAGCTAACATGCCATCTGTAGACCAGTACACGTCACTGCTACGTATGTCCTAAAGATCTCCTTCATAATCGTAAAACAAATCTTCCAGATTTTCTACAGTAATATCAGAAGCCTGTACACATCATACCCAAGCTAATTTATTTGCTACATTACCGGGATAAGCCATGGTTAACATTGAAATTTAACAATTTCAAATGTGCCATACATTTAGCTCTTGATAGCTACAAGAAATCGCTCTGAACAAAGAGAGAGTATAAATAACTGAAATACAGAGCGAAAACTGCTGCATAAGGCTACTAGAAACCTTGGTTGAGAAACACTGTAATAACAGATGCTGACAGAGTTTTCATTCCAGTGTGTGAGTGTGTGACGCAACATATTCTCGTCATCTTATCATAAATAGCATAGCATAGCATAAATAAACTAAACTTGAACCTGAGAAGTCGCTTACGTAGCTATACATACATACTATGGCTCGTATACACACAAAACAAAATGATTCACATATTAGGCGCGTTCGGCACAAAGAATGGCTTTTGCTACAGTGAAACAAAGTAGTGAAATTTCAACAATTTATTAATGTAGTCTCTACTTTATTGTTACTGTAGATTTATACTGCCTTTAATGAGTTTTAAACCAGTTTTTGTTTCGTTTAAATAACTTAATAAATACGGAAGATACGGAATTGTATTTATGATGCATTTTTACAGCATTTAACAATTTAAATGTCCTGTTCTGTTTATTGGGTATCCGTTGCCGGCCCCTGAAGGGTTTAAATGGCCATCGGCGAAGCGGTTAACACTAGAACCCCAGTAGCAGTTATTTTGACCGTCCTTGATATTTGAATAAGTTTAGCTCTGCCTGTTTTCTAAAACGAAGCTTGGTCTTTCATGACTTTTCCTGATATAATCTCTAGTTTTATATAGCATAATAATTTTCGGCATGTCATCATTTACATACATGTTTTTTCATGTTTGACTATGAACCCCGCAGATGGTCATTTTTTACCGTTACCATTTTGTTAGGGTTTTGATCGCCTTGTCATTGTATTTATCATTTTCACTAATATGCTTCTCAACCATTATCTGTCTTCATGCCAGCTGTTCATTATAGTGGTGTACGTTAGGCTTTCACTCGCATTGTCATTGGATTTCTCATAGTGGTGTACATTGTGAATCTATGCCTGTAAGATGTCTCGTGGTTTGAAACCAGATGCAATTTTCTATATTTCATGATATACCAGATGATGTATCAGAAGGTGATCTTTTTGAACAATGTGATAGTGGTGAAGATGATTATCAACCTCCAGCTGATTCAGAATAATTGGAAAATGAGTAAATGTAAGGGACAGCAGCCATGCATCTGCTTGGAAGTTGTTCGTTGATGAGTCCATTCTTCGATATACCAAAAAATGTACAGAGATTGAAGCAAGAGAGAAGATGATGAGAAATGGGCTGTTTCCTTGGATGAGCTGGACGCCTTCATCTGCTAATTTACTTATGGGGTGCACTTGGATGCAGAAGCCTTGAATTAGTGAACTCAGGTCCAAAAATGGGTGTCACCTATATTTTCTGATACCATGGCAAGGGACAGATTTGTGTAATTGTAGAGATTTTTATGATCTGATGTCAGGTCATCCCGTTCTGAAAAGCTAAAGATGGATATTTTTGCACTGGTTTCAACTATTTGAAACAAATTTATTGAAAACTGTAAATCCTGCTACATACCAGGTGCATTAGTTACAGTAGATGAACAACTTTATCCTACAAAATGTCGCTGTTTATTCATTCAATACATGGCCAATAAGCCTGATAAATTTTGTATGAAATAATGGATGCCTGAAGATGTGAACGCAAAGTATCTCTATAATGCTATCCCATATCTGGGGAAGGATAATCAGCGGCCTCAGAACGAATCTGTTCCAGAACATGTGATCCTCTAACAAATGCTTTTCTAAAAAAGGGATGAAACGTCACCATGGAGAACTACTTCACTATCACTAGCTAAAAGACTAAATAAGTCGTCAGGTACTAGTATAGTAGGTACTAGATGGAAAAGTGAAGTTCCTGATCACCAAAGAAATTCAAGAGCTCCACTTTATGACAACATTCTCATGAAAATAAACTATAGTATTTTGCTAACTAGCTACCAAAGAAAGCCACAGAAGAATGTAATTATAATGTGCAAATGCATAATATAATGTGTAACTGTGAAAAATTAATAAGTTTAAGTTTTATTCTGGCTTGAACTGTTCATTTTAACATTAATCTATATGTACATTTTTGTGGATAGCACAAGCAATTTTTACTAATAAAGGGGTTATAATTAAATTGTATCAAGTTCTTGTGCAATATCTGCAGCCTCTAAGAAACGTCCTAAAAAATTTAAGTTTCACAAGACTAAATATGGAGTGGATGCGATTGATCAGATGGCACGATTGTATTCCATTCATGCTGGTACCTACAGATGGCTGATTCCTGTTTTTTTACAACATATTGGACCTAGGTGCCATCATTGCTTGGATAGTATTTCGAGAAATAACTGGCAAAAAACTTAGCCCAAGTAGGCTAAGAGAAGCCTACTTGGGAACTAGACAACTTTGTATACAGACTACTGCAACCGAACATCCAATCCCTAATTGCCAACAAGAGTGTCAAATAGAACATAACTGCAGACAGAACAAAGCAGGCAATTCCTGTCATATGTGCAAGAAAACAGTATGTGGAAAATGCACAGGAGAAGTTAGAAAAGTTCTTACATGTGTAAAATGCAAAGTATGATGTATATTCAAAACAATGAAAGGAACGTTCTCTGTAAGGTTTTAGTTTTAGTGTAATTTATGTCCTCCAACGTTAAGTCATATCGGAAGGTGAATGAATTGGGTGAAATGCTCAAATAAGTCCAGGGTCCATGGAGCTTAGAGTTACCCGACATTCATCTTGAAGGATAAGGGAAAACCCTGGAAAAAACCTTATCCAGGTAACTCACCCTGACCAAGATTCGAACTCGGAACCTCTTGAACGTGAGGCATACATGCTACCATCTACGCTATCGAGGCGGGCATTCTCTGTAAGTATTAACAGTGTTATCACAATGTAATAGGTTTAATAATATATATCATAATGTAATAGGTTTAATAATATAAAGAAGTGTATTTGATTACTTATTCTATTATACATAAAGTTGAGTTCTCACGTTCATAATCCCAAATATGCTTAGTTGTACTATTACACTATATTCCACCTTTCTGAGAATTTCAGCTATTTTTTTTTTTTATTTGAATAAACATTCTATTGAAAAATACAGAGAAATCAAAAGTACAAGTTCATTGTATGGGCTTTTTATATACTACTAACTTAAATATTTTTTTTATTCTAACTCTCCATTTCCACAAGATTCTTAGACAAAAAATTTAGCATAGAAAATTCAAATGTGCACCCTAGAAAAGCAATTTTCCATTAATGTATACATACACAGTGATATGTTATGCCTAGTTACCTAATAATGGTAAACCTGATATGCCTGCTATTATTTTAGGTTAACAATGTATCATGCCATTGGGTTGCTTGGTATCAAGTTTTCTTTTTTTGCTCTTCTAGAATGGTTGTAGTTTCTTTAAAGTGGAATTTTCTTTCTTGGATGGGTTTGTTTCTAATCGTTCAAAGTCACTGCCATGCAAAATGGTTTCCATATTAATCTCATCCTCTTTGTCCATAATCACTAGATTGTTGCCCTTGTCAGGCCATGTCCGATAATCTTTAGATGACAGAATTTCTGTAGTTGGATTTCTTCCTGTATCAATTGTTGACGAGTGCCCATTTTTTCTATAATGGTTGCTTTCACCTCTTCTGGTATACTGAAAATGGCTGCTATTTATTCACCTTGAATATGAAGAAAGTTAAGCTATTAAGTTTTTGTTTCATATGCCTAACTCTTGTCAGGTAAACAATTCTTTTAATAGATTTATCCACACCGTGTGTGGTTTTTCCATTTTTCCATATTCTGGTTTTGTTAGGCTTTGTTTCTGATATAAGGGCAGGAACTTACTGATTTTTATTTCTTTTCTATTTCAACCTTGAATTTAGGCAATCAGAAAAGTTATCTTTCAGATTCTTCCCCAAGGTATTTCTGCAGACTAAATTTTACCCAGGTTTGAAATAGCTCAAATTTGAATTTCAAGCTTTTTATTCTTTATAATTAAAATTTGCTTTAACAATTTTCTTAAAAAATTGTGGATGACATTGTGACTGAGGCAACTAACTATAAACTAATATTTAATGGCTATTTTTCCAATGTATTGGAATTTGAATGAAATTGTAACAATTTCACTTGTAGCATGTATATCTGAGTGCCACATGTCCTCAAGGTGTACTGCAATAAGACCCTAGAAATTGTGTAAACTCTTTATAAGAGATTGTGGATAGGAAGATAACAGAATTTAAAAAGAAACAAATAAAGAAAATCAACACACTAAGAAATTATTAAAAAAAAAAAAAAAAATCTTAAAGGTTTAAACAAACAAAACTCATTTTCAACTCTTGGGCATTGCAGAAATGCACTGAAATATTCAAAGATAAACTATTCTAGGCCCAATCAACAAGTATTAGATGTCTAGCCATAAATATTGTCACAAAATTTTGGGTTTGACTGTAGAACTGGTTTTGCAGGTGGCAAGGTGCACTTTAGCTCAAAGTCAGCCCTGGTCAGTGTTTGTCGAACGTGAAAGAGAAAGTGTGGATCTGCTTCGCTTAAGCATGGAGTGGAGTAATTACAAAAATAGGGTAGCAGTGATTGACTTGCACAAGGGTGGAAATTCACCAACTGAGATTTTCAAAGTGCTGAAACATCTGAAAATCAGCAAAAGGTTTGTTTACCAGACAATCCAGTGGCTTGCTGAGACCAACAGTGTAAGTGACCAGCCAAGGGATGGTTGTCCTCGCAGTATGAGAACAGTGGCAGCTGTTAAAGCAATGGAGGCTTGTGTCCGGCAAAATCCAGTCCAGAAGCAGAAGATCATGGCATGGGAGCTCAACATTTCCCCAAGATCAATGTCCAGAATACTTTCTGAAGACATGGGGGCGGGACAGAGCTTATCGGTGGAGCACAGGTCATTTCTTAACACCACAGCTGAAGCAGCAGAGGAAACTGAAATCAAGACAGCTCCTGCAGCAGTAAGCCAACAATGGACATCGGAAAATTCTCTTTACCGACGAGAAAATCTTTACCGTGGAAAAGAGCTTTAACCACCAAAATGACAGGATATATGCATCAAGCTCTCGAGAAGCTCATGAGAGTGTTCCTAAAGTTCCTTAGTCATGGTTTAGTGGAGGGTGAGCTATGAAGGCCCCACCAGAGTTCATTTTTGTGAATAAGGTGTAAAAACAAATGCCAGGATATATGTGGAAACTGTTCTGGAGTCTATTGTGAAGGACTTAAGTGACACCATGTTTAACAATGTTCACTAGAGCTTCCAGCAAATTTCTGCGCCAGCTTATAAGCCAAGGATGACACAATAGCTGAAGGCCAATTTACCAGACTTCATCTCTGGTTCTGAGTGGCCTTCTGGTAGCCCCGATTTAAACCCTCTGGACTACAAACTGTGATCAGTGCTAGACGAAATGATCTGCAAGAAAATATGCCCTTCACTTGAAAGTTTGAAGTATTCCTTGATGGCAGCAGTGGTGGTTTTTCTGATTGATACTATTCATAATGAAATAGATGACTGGCCCAAGATACTCAAAGGCTGTGTGTGTGCCAATGGTGGACATTTTGAAGTTTTAGGTGTAAATTGTAAAGAAGAATGTGGTTCTAACATATTAACAGAAAATTGAAAAATCTCAAACCCTATTTCATATATTCACAAAACAGTTTGTGACAATATTTATGGCTAGAAAATATATATATGATGAATCACTTAAAACTTGTACTGCCAATATTTCTGTAATAGAAAGCGCTACTGATGTGCAGTTTTCACAGCATTGTTTGGTAGTTAGGGGCTCATAGTTTTAGCCTATAAATAGAATTTAATAACACTTAGAGGTTTTTTTTTTTGAGCAAACATATACTTTTTAAATGGAACAATGCCTAATTACATAAAAAAATCAGAAGTATGGTAAATTAGAATGTTAATGGTGTTTTCCACAGGATTATAGTGGCAGTAGTTTATGAGATATCTTTTGAAACTTTTACACACAGACATTTGTACTACCTGTGGTAGCACAAACTAAAGAAAAACAAAAAGGAAGTGCACTGCCTCTTTGGATTGTGACAAGTAAAGAGAAATTTGAGCTTCAAAGCTTGTGTTCAAAATGACCAACTGCAGTTTCAATACCAGCTTCCAGTCTCCTGTAAGACTGCTGCACACTTCTAGCATTTCAGAGGAAATTTCAGAGCAGGCAGCAGTAATACATTTCATATCATCTGGTGTAGGTGGTATGTTCGACAGTATCTTTCAGTTTTTCCCATAGAAAAAAGTCTAACAGATTCAAATCTGGTGGATTGTAATTGTGTGTGCTAAGTAATTCTATGTAATCGGCAAGTGTTCCAACTGTAATTCGGTAGAAATAAAGAACATTTTCAGTTTGTGCAATTGGACTTTTAATTTCACAAACCCACAAAGTCACAGTATTTTTATTAGTATTTTTATTATTATTATCATCATCATTATCATCGTCGTTATCATTATTTTCAATATCATTACCATGATCGTTGTCGTTAACGTTATTGCTGGGTAGTGCTTAAAGGTAGCATTAATCGTTATTACGTTCATCGTCTCCTACCTGCTGTCGTTGGAGGAGGGTAATGTCTTGTTGATAGCAGGTAAACCTGACCTTTCCTCTCACCAGGCTGAACCAAACGATAATCGGATTTTGTTCCCCTTGCCTCTCCAACATCCTTGTCCATCGGAAAACTTTTGAATTCGAGTGTACCCAATCGGAATAAAGTTGTATTGGCTCTCTCTACAATGCACCATGATGCTGCTATTGACATTACAAGTGAAGAAAAAAGAAAGCCAGAAATAATAACTTTCTATAACACAACAAAATCAGGTGTTGACACTGTAGACCAGTTCTGTAACACATACAATGTGTCCAGGAAGACAAACAGCGGCCAATGGTGGTGTTTTTCAGCATGCTGAATGTAGCAGGTATAAACTGTCACATTATTTTCCAGAGTAACACTAAAAGTGATGTGAAGAAACGCAGTTGCTTTCTGAAAAGTTTGGCTAGTGATCTTGCAGATGACTACCTGTGGGTTCGCTCACAATGTTCTTCCCTACCAGTAGCCCTCAAACAGGGCATTTCTAACCTATATACTAAAACAGATGAAATGCAGATGACAAAAGAAGCTGATACGAGTGAGAAGAGAAAAAGGTGTTACAAATACGGTCGTTTGAAAAACAGAGCCACGAAATACACATGCAGATCTTGCAGACAGTATATTTGTCTCGAACACGCCCAGCAAATATGTTCAGACTGTACATAGTGTGAACACAGAAGCACTGTGAAAAATAAGCTGTAGAACATTCATAAAGTTTTGAGGTTGAACATAATATTGAAGTGTTAGAAGAGACCAGAATCTGGTGGTAAAAGTTGTTATGCACAATCTTAGGACACTAAAATTTGTGAATCATCAAAAATTGGTTAAATATGCAACATTGTTTAATCGTTAATTGCATTTAAATAAAACTATGTTAATGTTGAATTTATCCAAAATGAGTACACTTAAATGTAATTGTAATTAAAGTTGCTTTAATACACATCTTATTAATTAAGAAATGTATGCAAAAGTTCAGGAATTTTAAATAAACAATGATTACCCCTACAATAAAAAAGGACTGTTCAAACTACATAAATGTATCGAAATAATGAAAAAATTGAATGGCGTCTCTCAGATGCCGCGTGAGCTTCTATGTCTCAAAACGCCACGCGAGTGCTGCAGGGTTAAAGAAGTAACAATGTCGCTAGCTGCCATGTCACACACAGATTTCCATGTACTGATGCAAGATAACATAATATCAGTGAAAAACCTTATACAGGGTATTACAAAAATCACATACCATAATTGACAGCTATGGAGAAAAAATAAAGTATACTTTATTAAATAACGTGTCGAAAACTTGTGTATCAAGTATGCAGATTGAAAACAACATAATGTTACAGGGTTTCTTCACTTTATTGTTCTGATCAATGTTACATTATAAAAATTTTCAAAACAAGCTTCAGTAATCTCAGAATAGAGCAGATGTCAACATGGCAGTAAGTGTGATATTCCCTAGAAAATACATGTGCTCTGTATGTGTGTGCCAATTTCAAGAATTCTTACAACTAATCCTGTTTCTTTGTCAAGAGGAACAGAAAACACTGTCAAGTAGCCCCATAATAAACATTCTAATGGGTAAAGTCTGGGGAGCTTGAAGGTCAATGTACTCTCTTTCAAGAAAGTAAATTTACACATTCTGTGGATCAGTATCATTCAGACATTCCACAATTAGAGGGTATGAAAACCAAATCAGCCATGTTCATAGACGTAAAGTGTCGTGGTTGCAATTTTAACTTGTTCTCACTTCGGTGATTTCTATGGCTATATTAACCTGATATGACAAAAGACTAAATATCACAAACCAGTAACAATTCTCTTGCAGCTGAGTTAGTAACTACATGGCATTGGAGACTAGGCAAGTAAATGAAAAACCCTTGGAATTATGATTTTAACAGAAGCAATATTTATGTTATATATAAGACACTGTCTATCAAATGCTGTTGTAGCTCAGTGGTACAATGCAGGCTTTGGCAAGTGGTACGAGGATTCATGGTTTGAACCCTAACATATTGTCACCCGAATGTCGGGACTTCCTGTGGGGCCGGACAGGAGACGTTCGGCCACGCCCACCCATTTGTCTTATAGCGGTAACGAGGGGTGGCTGGAAAAACATCACTGTGCCGTCTCTTTCACCTCCCCCTGAGTTCTCGAACATACAGTATATTTCATCTAATCTGGAACCTTCTAGATTGGCCAGTTGGTCCTATATAAGCAACACGTCGGGCTGGAGGAAAGTTCAGTTCTTGGCGAGCAGCGTGAGGAGCCCCCAGTGAGGGAACGTAACTGCGTGCAGTGGACCTGTGACAGACGAACTGGTGAATTGTAATTGTGTGCATTACGTAATTCTGTGTAATCAGCAAGAGTTCCGATTGTAATTCGGTGGAAATAAAGAACATTTTTGAGTGGTGCAATTGGACTTTTCATTTCACGAACCCACAAAGTCACAATATGAACATACTTTTTATCTCCAAATTGTTTACTTTGTTAGATGCAGTAATGAACTAATTTACAATTGTTATCTTATGACTAAGTGGTTACTACACCGCACTGCAGAATATGAAAGAAGATTTTAATAGAACCAATATCATTTGTATATAACTGCTGCCCTAACAACGGCTCTTGTAGCTTAGTGATAAAATGCACACTGTATGAAGCGGACAGAGGGTTCATGGTATGAACCCCAATTTGCAGTAAAGCTTATTATTCCAAATTTTTAGTTTGTTTGATGAAGTAATGAATGAATTTATAGATGTTCTCTTACGACTAAGTTATTACTACATGAGTTTAGAAAATATGCAAGAACAGGAAAAACACATGAAACTGGCGGTTTTTATAGAACCACCACCTATGCTGCATTTAACCAATATTGTAATATCTGTTGTACCTCAGTGGTAAAATGCGTGGAGAATCAAGTAGGCACAGAGGTCACGATTCAAATCCACTACACAGTTTTACTTCTTTTAACTTGACTGCAACTCAAGACTTGACTGCAGCTCAAAAGAGTTAAGTTATAGGCCCTGCAACTCATGGTGAAAACGCTTTGCAAATCGCCAGGGAATGAGATAATAAATGAAGAATATTGAAGTAATGGCTAGACTGATAATACAAAGAAATAATAAGAGCCAGTAATGCAGGCATTCAAGTAGCCCTAGTGAAACAACGCTTGTTCAAGACAAAGGCCTGGTAGAAGATGTGGGGAACCAACCTTTTCCCTTATTGAAGTAGTTGAGTATGGTTACTAATATGAAACCATACGCCAATGATTAAAGCATGCTGGTATTGCATCGCACAGTCCTGCCACTAAGCTCCTTCTCACTAAGTATAGCAGAATTAATATAAAAATTATTTGTGGTTGGTTTATTGACACTCGTCACTTACTTTTTCATATATTTATGAGAGACTAGTTTCAAAGGCCCTGGCCTCCATTTTCAATCTCTTCCCAACTGGCATTTGTTGTTATCTGCTCTCTCTGGTGGTGGAACTATGAACTTTTTTGTCAAATTATCTGCTGGCGGGATTTCAAAGTTCATTACGCGATCCTTATTTTTCCAGATGAATATGTTCTCCCATGTTGTCAATCTATTTTGGTTTATCACTCCTTTTAATAATTTTGGATTTGGATCAATGTCATGGTTTTCATTCCAAAAATGAAATGCTACTGCTGACTTGTCTTCTTGTTTCAATCTGATGTTTCTAAAGTGTTCTTTGACTCTGGTTTTTAAATTTCTTTTTGTTTGACCTATGTAGCATTTTTCACAATTCTTGCAATTTATTTGGTATATTCCAGATTTGTTACCTGAAGGAATTTCATCTTTTGTTTTTGAATTTAGTAATTTTAAAATTGAGTATCTATTAGTAGGTGCCAAGATGATATTTTGTTCCTTGAATATCTTTTTAAATTTATTAAATGTTTTTGGATGATATGTGAATGAACTGAATATGCTGTTGCTTTCTTTTTCTTTAATAAATGTGGTTGCTTCCTTAATGGTTTTCTTTAGTTTAGATTTTCTAATTTTCTTCAACACCAAACTTTTGTTGTATCCGTTTTCTTCTGCTATGTGTATTATTGCTTTTTGTTCCTTGAAATATTGTTCTTTTTCCATGGGTATGTTGACTAGTCTGTGTGTAAGGCTGTTTATTATTGCATGTTTATGTGTAATTGGGTTGTGGCTATTATTTTTTATATAATTTTCTGAATGTGTTGGCTTCCTGTAAATTCCAAATTTTATTTTTGTATCATTCCTGATGATATTTAGATCCAAGAAAGGTAGTTGTCCATTGATTTCCTTTTCTATTGTGAATTTGATAGTCCTTTCTTGCAGATTGAGTAATTTTAATGCATCATCTAAATGTTTACTTGGTACAATTGCAAAGATGTCGTCAACATATCTATACCAAACCTTGAAGATCAATGGGAAGGACTTTTTAATTAAAAATTTATTCCTTCTGTGATGTAGGTTTTTTCTTTCACTCTTTAATCATGTCCCGCGGCGGGCGCCATATGTAGCAGATTTCTATGGTGAAGATGGGATGCACGTCGACTATTTCGAAGCCCCAGGTTGGGAAGCCATATGTAGCTGGATTTCTACATTGTAATTCACATGCGATGTTGAATATACTATGATGATGCCCCACGTTGTGGCGCCATATGTAACACGATTTCTATTTGTTGCTAATTTCTCTCCATCCTATTCGGGTCCACGTTCGGGCGCCATATGTAGCAGGACTTTTATTCTGCTACTCAGGCGATGATTGAAGAAGTATGATCCCCACGTTGTGGCGACATGTGGACAGTGTAGTTTGAATTGGTTCTTTAATATTGTGTCAATTAAATATGAGTCATAAGATCTCTTCTTTTCAAGGGTGGTTACGAGTGAAAGAAATAAAATTTGGATAAGTTCAATTTCGTAATATACAATTTAATTGTATCATCTTGATTACATTTCACTCGAACTTTCTTTCCTAGTCAATCATTGCAGGTTACCTCCAGCATATCGGTAAATCCTTACTTTCTTAACCCAATTGTGTCACATTTAAATGCCTAGGCAACTAACCAAGAAATCAGATTTAAATGCCCCATCTCTGAGGGTGGTGACAGCTTAATGCTTAAAAAATCATTTAAAAGCAACCAATAATTATTGTTTGCTGAAAACTTGCATGCACAATACTGAAAGCATAAACTCACCAATAGTATTGTTTTAATATTGCTGCTGTGTGTGATAAATCTAAAAAAAAATCCTCTAAATGAGGAGCAACACCACACTTTTTACACTGCCACACACTTTAATTCGTTTACCCCTACTGTAGCACACGACACACCTTTTGGTCACTTTTCTCTTCCTTTCAGTTGAGGGAATGTGCATAGGGAAGTGAGCTTATGATTTTGCCTGTAGTCTCAAAGGGGTTGTGCTGGAAGAAGGTCGGCCTCGAACTGAATACTCTGGCAGGTGCACAGATTCCAGTAGCTGTTGCGCAATTGTTGTTCTGAAGTCTGCATAACATGCCTTCTTCTTTCCCATCATCTCGTAATACACAATGAAGGAGTTATAAATACATATATCAAGAAGATAGAAAAATATTTTCCTATACCCCTTTACTGTGCGTCGCATTATGAGAAACAGAGCTGTCACTTAGTACTGTAAATCAACACCTCCCATCCCCTTCTGGTATTCAAGGGCACATATCATTTTTTGGACCTTCTCTCTTAGTGTTTGGCCTCATTTCCTTTTCATTTTTCCCCGTCTCCGTGATGTCAGCTGATTTGTGTTTAATAGAGAGAAAATAAACATCCTTATTATCTCTCCACCTCAAACATAGAATATTTTTGGCACTCCATATCTCATGCTCCCCGCACTTTAGTTTATTTGTGCAGATACTGCGTGGCATATCTTTCCGATTAAGTCTTACAGTCCCAATTGTGTTTGTTTCTCAGTAAATCTTCTAAATAAATCCAGAGAGCAATACCAAATATCTAAAAATAATGTGTGACCTGGGTTCAATAATGGTTCACACATAC
The DNA here is from genome assembly GCA_030765055.1 of Mantis religiosa. Taxonomy (NCBI): domain Eukaryota; kingdom Metazoa; phylum Arthropoda; class Insecta; order Mantodea; family Mantidae; genus Mantis; species Mantis religiosa. Next base: position 103,846,254 of record CM060950.1, read on the forward strand.
TGAGCACTACATTGTTACTGGCAGAAGACTAGATTCTACTCTAACTTCACCTACACAGATTCTGAAATAAAGGCAGTAACCTGAACTAGATTCACAAATTTTGTAAACCTTTATGCCAAATCTTGCTCGTTTGGATCTATTACACTGCACAAATGAAAGACGACCCCTGAATTTCATTAGACTTTCATCTGGAGCAATATCCTGACATGGGTGATATAATTCTGAAAATTTGGAAGAGAAGTGCTGTATTATAGGTCTAATTTTTTTTAGTTTATCACATTGGTTTTCTTTGTTGTCATCCGTGAAATGTAAGAAATGGGAAATCAATTTGAATTCTCCCTATTCATTGTTTCACGAAAAATTGGAATATCACGGCATCGGTTTTTGCTCCAGTACAATTGAATATGTGAATTTCACACTTGAAACATCAGAATAACTAAAGCTATATTGGTCCTAATTTCATCTCGTAGTGCTAAACCATTTGTCATCGGCTTTCAACACTTTTCTGTTCGGATTGTTCAACTGCCTTGTTGTGTAAGCATTAGTTTCATCTCATATTTTGTCGAATAAGGGTTCCATGTATTCCGAGAAGATTGAAAGTGCAGAGGGCATCTCTGGCAAATACTTGTCCAGTAAGGCTTTACAAACATCACTATTTGCCATAAACGGGTAGAGAATGGGGTTATTGTGAATTTTAGTCCAAATCCAATCACACTGATTCTTCTGCATCGTAATGCGAACACTTTCGAAGGACCTGGCGCGTCCTCACTGCTTTCATTGTTACTTTCCTCACTGCTTTCTTCACTAAATTCATCTTCACTGTCACTAGTAACTTCTTCAGATTCTGTTTCATATTCTGAAAAAATCGTCACATTTACTGTCACTGTCTAATACACTTTGTATCAATTTTCTTAAGCCGTCCTCGTCAACCGTGCGAACTTTCCTTGCAGCCATGATTGCTATTGAGGTGAGGAAAATAACACTAAGATAAAATTGTTTTTGCTTAGTTTAAACACAGCTGCTGACGTTATAGTCAGCAAAATTACAAACATCGCATATAAGTGATTCATTCTAGAGGTATACATATGACATCTATGACAAGGGACGTACACTACCTGGAATTTTATGGAGCATTGCAGCATGTGAGCTGAGCTCGTCATACGATTCAAATTCCAAAATGGCGCGTAACGAGACCTAGTCGTCAAATGATGCAAATGGGTTAATAAATAGTTTCCATTAATTAAATAAAATTGCTTACTCCTGCACGTCCACTCTTCGAAATAAAAACTTTCATCTTCTCCGCGTCCTTTTTCCACAAGCAAGATTATTGATTTTCTCTCTCCATAGCAACCGTTCATTTCTTTATACTGATGTCACTTGTACCAACCAATATACATATCTTGTTTATTTCTTTTTTTTAGAATTTCACATCCACATACTTAATATAAACATTATAATATTTTTAAACATTCTTTTTAAATTCTAAATAACAGTACCAAGTAAATAAACAAACTCATTTTAGTGCCAAACAAAAACAACTGTTACATAAGGCATAGTAGCCAGGAAGGTTACAAGGAAAACAGCACAATATTGACCTTCCTTAGGCTTAGTGGGACTTGGCAATCTGGAGTGATCAGAAGGTATTTCAATCTGAGCAGCAAGGAACCCTATGTCTGTATAGACCACGGCAAACTAGATACAAGCCTAGACATTCGAGCAGAACATTCAGGAGGAATTTCAACACATTTCTGGGCCTATATAACAGCATTAGTTAACAGCATCAGAGTTAAATGAAGTGCAAGAGAGTGATGCATTTAGTCTATAGGTATAGATTATCGCAGGAATATTTAGCTGCCATTCCTTTGTGCTAGGTTCCCAGAACAGGAAGACTATACATTTATGCACAACAGTGGTATGCACACCTCCAATATTACCCACAATTGGCTAATGAGACCCCAGAAGTTATCTGCATAGAGTAGCCAAAAACTCCTAATCCAAACCTCATTGAACATACATCATGTTAAAAGAATAGGAAGAACATTGATCACACAGTGTGCAAGAGAATCTGATTGTTTATGATGGAGCTATGGGAACATAATCAGCAGACTCCAAACCGGTGTTCAACACAGGAAAGAGTAATTGGAGCTGGGGATGATTACATCGGATTATAGAACACAAGATCTCTAATTGATGGAAAATTAATCATTCTTCCACACTAGCTGTGTGTAGGCCAAGATTTGGATAGGTAGAGTCAGACTGAAAAATTCAATGCCAGACCCGGGATTTGAACCACGTATCTCTCCTGGTCTCCGTCTGGTTGCTCATGGCCAACATGCCAGCATGACATTACTTTCTCCAACTGACCCTTATTTTACTCAGTAAACCACTAGGGGTTCTCATATGCAATGAGATAGGCACCTTTTGTGGCGACTTACTATGCTGTACGTACTTAAGTCTCGGGCTTCATAGTTACCACTATTAGGTTAACTGATGGAAAATTAATCATTCAACATTAGCCATGTGTAGGCCAAGATTTGGATAGGTTAATTAACCATCAATTAACTTAACAATGGTAACTATCTTGCCTGGAACTTAAATACCTACGGCATAGTAAGTCACCACAAAAGTTGCGTATCTCATTGCACATGAGAACCCCTTGTGATTTACCGGGAATAAAGATGAGTCAGTTGGAGAATTTAATGTCATGCTGGCATATTGGCCATAGTAACTCAATAGTTCAGAGCAACAGGATGGAGACCGGGAATCAACGGTTCAAATCCTGGCTATGGCATTGAATTTTTCAGTCTGAGTCTACCTAACCATAAGATTTCTATTTTATTTTGCATTCTTTGTTTCAACAAATTTGTTGCAGCAGAAATATATTTTTTCTAACTCTGAAATTTTCACAGTTTAATTCATTTCTTAAAATGTGACTTGGCTTCATAATAAATAACAGTTTCTTACTTTGCTTTCTAAGTACCATTTTCGTGTTCTTGTAATTTCTAATAAGTGGAGGGACTGTTTTGTAACTAGCAGTGAGACAGAACATACCTTCTGTAGATTGAGTCAACATGAAAAATCTTATGCCACCACCAGGATTTGAACCACGGATCTCATGGCCGTGGCATAAGATTGACTCAATCTATCAAAGACCTTTGCCTATATACGACTAGTGTGGAGAAATGATTAATTTCCATCAATTAACTAAAATACCTTTTATAATTGTAAAACTAATTGTAGTTGGTTTATTGTCACTTCATAAGTGACGAAGTGTCAATAAACCGACTACAGATAGTTTTTCAATTAATTTTGATGTCAATGTTACTAAATTCCTCCAATTACACATACCTTTTATACTTTATACTCCATTAGATTATAGAAAATGATATTGCACCTGTAAGTTTGTTCTTCTCTAGATGAGTAACCTTCAGTTTCTTATTACTTTCTGTATTAGCTTATTATTATAATCAGATAGATTATATACAGAATTTAGAGGTTGGATCCATTAAAATTGTTATTTAACCTACTAGCACACTATTTGAAATGATCTAGTAATAACTGCAAGAGAAAAACTGTAATTTGGTTTGTTACCACATATTACAAAGTAAAATCCTTTGCAGAGAAAATTTCAAATTCCATTCCCCGGATGTTCCATTTTCCACACAACCAATAATAACGCAATGGGGCTCGTGGCTAGAAGCTTGTTTTTATATCTGTGCACATTTTCAAACAATGAAGTCCTTTGTAAATTCCCTTGATGCAGAAGGTGCTAGAGTGAATGAGGTAGTCCAACAGATGTTTAACCCTTTGCTGCGCACACAGTATTAGCTGGTTGTTCTCCAAGCAGACCCATGTCCATTTAAATTCTGAACCACTACCACTACCACTACAGATATCAAACTAAAAGTGGCCTATATACCTGCATAATTATATTTTTAACTGTCAAAATTAAATTGCTCAATGAACAGCTTGTATAAATGGGTTTGCAGTGAATAACATATAAATTTAATTTTCACGTTTTAGTACTGAAAAGATCAACCCCTTTGTAGGCAAACAATACTTATATATGTGCAACCCTTTTTAACACATTTTTAAACCAACACAATTTACAATTTGTTACTTTGCAATGTTAAAAATCGCACTAAAATGTCCTTAAGTCAGCTAAATAAAATGACAATTTCTGCAACATTTTTGTGATATTCACCCTTATAATGTTTCCATCCCGGCCATTATTGCAGTGAACATATTGCAGCTTGTCCATAAAATATTATATTATATACACTATTCCATTGCACAATAAAAATGTTAATGGTTTAGTATGTACACCCTTGTGTTCGTTTTGAACTTCCACCCCCGCCCCCCCCCCCTCGCTTGGTGATAACTGAGGAAGCACCCAATTCTACACAAGGCAATACCACACTGTCTGCACTTGTATTGAGACTGCACACCGCGACCTGATTGTGTTTTACTTTTCTTCACAATGCACTGAACACATTTCACCCGGTCTGGTATTTTCACCAGGGTGTGAAGAGAACTAAGTACAGGGGTGGCAGAAGGTAGGCTACACTGAAATCCCACTCGCTTATGTGACGTAAAGTCTGTGATTAGCTGTTGCAATATATTCTGCCTGTAGTAAAGAAGTCTAGTGCCATGAGCTGTAGAAGCACGTCTGTTTGAAATGTTCTATATTATAAAACTATTAACAATAGCAATATTCACGACAAAATGGAACAAATATTTCCACCATTTTTTTTTAAGGTTGGATGACACCATAATACTCCCTCCTTTGGTCCGCAAGGTCAATCCTTGCCATATTATGAGTGTAATTTATCACTGAAACTGAATGTATCTCAAAGACAGTGTGGAAAATTATCAATACTGAATGCGGTAAAATAAAAAAAAAGCCGTGAAAGCATAACCATATCCGATAATGCTGAAATAGTGACTGACCCTTTAAGTAATATTTTCAACTTAAATTTTATAAATTGTATAACTCAGCTAAAAACCAAAGACATGACAATAAAACCCACTAACGACAAAAGACACATTAGCAACTCCATCTACATTAGGGAAATAACCAAAGAGGAACTAAAAAAATATTATAAATGGAATGAAAAATAAAAAGTCTACTGGAAATGCCTGCTTATCTGTAGCCTTACTAAAACAATGTATACCTGTCCTATTAGAACCACTGTTACATATGATTAACTCGGTAATTACAACTGGAATATACCCAGATTGCTTAAAAAGGTCTATTGTTAAACCTATCCATAAAAAAGAGGATAGGGAATCTGTAGGAAATTACAGACCGATAACGCTAGTATCCACCCTGTCAAAAGTAATTGAAAAAAATCATAGTAAACCAACTCACATCTTTTTTAAATAAATACGGGTTAAATATGGGTTATTCAATAATTTCCAGGATGGATTTAGAAAAAATAGATCAACTGTAGATGCTATCACTCAATCAACTGAATATATTATTGAGAAACTAGACAAACAAGTAAAATGCAACTGTATACTACTGGACCTAAGTAAAGCATTCAACAGTGTAGATCATGACATACTATTGGATAAACTGCATGATTGTGGAATTAGAGGAATCACCTACAACTTAATTAAATCATACTTGACGAACAGAACACAGCAAGTAAAAATTACTCAGGTTACAGATCATCATTTTAGGAGTTACTACTCAAATTCATTATCAGTTAAGTGTGGGGTTCCCCTAGGTTCAGTCCTTGGTCCTCTATTATTCATTTTATATATAAATGATTTCATAAACATTACAGATGGTAAAATCATTACTTATGCAGACGATACAACAGTAGTAAATGTAGGCAATAGTATACCACTTTTAGAAAACATTACAAAACGTAATATTAACCTTATAACTGAGTTAATTAATGGAAATTAATTAACCTAATAGTGGTTTACTATAAAAAACCCGGGCATTAAAGTACTTACATGTAGTAAGTCGCCATTAAGGTAGTTGTCTCATGTGTTTATGAGAACTCCTAAGTGGTTTACCGGGAAAATACGAGTCAGTTGGAGAATTTAATGTCATATCGGCACGTTGGCCATAGTAGCACAATGGTAGTGCGGCTGGACGGAAACCAAAAGATCCGTGGTTCAAATCCCGGCTATAGCATTGAATTTTTCAGTCTGACTCTACGTTTCCACAATTATAACTGAGTATTTAAATAAAAATCATCTGATTATTAATGCAGAGAAAACAAATTATATGATTATGCAGACCCAGCAGAACAAAAATGTCACAAGTATAGTTGTTAAGGTAGGTGAAAAATTTATAAATGAGATTGATAGCGCTAATTTTTTGGGAGTCATATTTGATAAATATCTAGTTTGGGATAAACAGAGAAAATTGATAGTAAAATCAGCTCAGGCCTATATGTTTTAAAGAAATTGTCAAAAATAGTTAACCTACCAACACTAAAAGCCATATATCCAATCAGAGCTCTCAGCATAGAAAATGTAAATCAATTAAAAGATAGCCTAGCATTAGTGTAGTGCTTCAGGTTCAGCTGAAGAAGTATTTGAGGTAATTTTTGCAAAATTCGATAATTTGTTCAATAGCTCTTGCACTAAAAAAAGAAAAAAAGGCTTGTGAATCCCAATAAAAAGAAAAAAGCAATTAATGCATACAGGTGGTAAAATTCCCAACTTGAAAGAATGAAAAATGGGCTGATAATTATCCAAGACATGTATAAAAAAACACCTAATTATTTGTTGTTAAACGTTTTGAGAGATAAGAAAAAATACAGGAAACAGTTAATGGATGTGAAGAGAAATGCCAATCAAATACACATAGAAAATTCAGATAACAAATGCAAAGCAGCATGGTCTGTCATAAATTCAGTAACAGGTAAAAGAAGTAAAGACAGTACATATGAAAGAATAACTCCTGGCGAATTTAATAATTTCTTTTTACAGTCAATAGAGGACATAACTGTACAGGTGCCAGAATCTCTGGACACGGCAATGAGCTTTATAACACCAGGAAAAGAAAATGAGAGTTTTTCACTTAGAGTAGTAACATGCGATGAGGTTCTGAAAGTTACCAAAAATCTAAAGAATTCAAAAAGTAGGGATATTTATGATCTTTCCAATGACCTCATCAAAGAAGTAATTCAGTATATACAAGTATCTCTGACTTACTGTATTAATAGATGTTTCAATGACGGCATTTTTCCAAATGAGTTAAAAATTTCCAAAGTAACGCCAATATACAAAAAAGGGGATCGAGCACGCGTGACTAGCTACAGACCCATCTCAGTAATTCCTACAATGGCAAAAATTATAGAATGTCTGCTAAAAAATCATTTACAAGATTATTTTGAGAAGCAAAATTTATTCTTCAGTAATCAATTTGGTTATCGTAGAGCAAAATCAACATTAGCTGTTGATACTTTTGTAGAAAATATATATCATGCTTTCGAAAATGGTGACTTGGCTCAAGGCACTCTTCGTGACTTGAGCAAAGCTTTTGATGGTGTATAACATAGTTTCTTGTTAAATAAAATGAGAATATATGGGATCAAAGGAAAAAGTTGAAATATATTTGAATCTTATTTAGATGGTCGAAAACAGTTAATATCAGCCGGGGGAACGAAATCGAGCATCACTAAGGTAAAAACTGGGGTTCCACAAAGCTCGGTATTAGGGCCCCTGCTATTTCTAATAATGATTAATGATGTATCAAAATGTTATCCCTGCCATACAGTTGTTTATGCAGATGATACATCCTTCCTTAACATTCACAAAAACTTAGAATTGTTGACAGAATCTGCAAACGAAACCATGCAGCAGGTGCAAAATTGGCTTAGATGTAATGGCTTCCTTAAGAATCCTCACAACACTCAAAATATTATCTTCAGTTGAAAACATGTAAATACTGCCAATGATAGTGTGAAACTTCTAGGTATTGTAATCGGTAAACAGTTATCTTGGAATCCTCATATTGATTTTGTATGTAATAAGTTATCATGTATAGTATTTCTCCTAGCAAATTTAAAAAAGCAGCACCAAAAGAAGTTGTTAGAATGACATATTTTTCATTTTTTCAGCCCATCTTAAGATATGGCATAGTCTTACGGGGTAGTAGTCCACGTATAACTGAGGTATTGAGAATTAAAAAAAAGACAGTAAGAATTTTGACTAACTCAAAGAAACTTGAACACTGCAAACCACTATTTATACAATTAGAAATTCCAACCATTGTTAATTTTTATTTATTTATATATATATATATATGTATATGTATATATGTATATATATATACACACAATGTCTTAACTCGCATAAAAGAGAATTTGCATATCTATGAAATTAGGAGTGATATACATACTCACAATACACGTAGTAGTAGTAAACTTGATATGCCATACCACAGACTACAGATTACAGAAGACTTCCAAGTACTACAGAATTATAGGCATTAAACTATACAATTCACTTCCATAAAATATATATATATATATATATATATATATATATAAAGATAAGACTATACAATGGCTCATAAAGCATCCTTTATAAAGTGTACAAGAATTTCATGCAACAAGTAAATGTGATATGTAAATATCAGTAATTAATGTAATAATGTATAGTTATAAGTTCTTTATTTCTTTCTCTGATGAAGCCTATTGTAATCATTGGAATTACCAAATGGTGAATAAATATTATTATTATTATTATTATTATTATTATTATTATTATTATTATTATTATTATTATTATTATTATTATTATTATTATTATTATTATTATTATTATTATAATACTATGGACTAATACATCCTCACTTAGCATATGGTATAACCATTTGGTCACAGTGTGCAAAAAGATATATACAGAGGATTTTCACCCTACAAAAGTGAGCAGTTAGGATCATGTTAGGTTTAAAACAAACTGACTCATGTAGAGATGCATTTAGAAAGCTAAATATCCTGACCTTAGAGTCCATATATATATCTATTTGAAGTAATAATGCTTGCAAAAACAAAATTTATATGTCAGAAAACAAGCAAATATAGTTAGTTACTAACACTCCCCACATGGCAACCTTGGCCTTCGGGGTAACCTCACCCCACCAAGTGATGACCGGACCCATTTCTCAGGTGGAGGCACCCAGAGGGCGGTGTCCATTACCTCCGATGATAGGGTGATAGTGAAGATGGCGGTGAGGTGAGAGGACCTACAGTTTTTACCGTGGACTCCGAACCACGTTGGGCATAGGGGATACTTCACGTGTGCTAGACAGAGGTGAAGGCGTGGATAGGGCCGACTTAAAATCGCCAACCCCAGAGCCGGGAATCGAACTCGGGACCCTTAGAACGGGAGCCGCGAACGAAACCACCGCGCTACCCCGGCGCCCACAAGCAAATATATTATTAAATTATAGATGAGTTGTATTTATTACACATCGGTTTCACTTACGTACTTATACCTATTACATACTTATATACCTATATTACATACCTATATTTAATGTTTCGCGAACCATCGTAAGCATCATCGGCTCTAATGCGACTAAAGCTTGATCCAGTGGTGTGGTAGTTCTAGAGTTGATGCTGCCATCTGTTGATTTTGTGATGAATTTAAAGGTGGGGTTGTCTTCTGGCAGGATTGCAAAGTTCATTAGTTGGTTTTTATGTTTTTCTATGTATATTCTCTACCATATGACAAGTTCACTATGTTTTTGTAAGTATTTTAATAATTTGGTGCTATCTTCAATTTCATGATTTTCAGACCAGAAATTAGCTGCTATTGCAGACTTATCTATATTTTTGTATCTTAAGTGCCTAAAATATTCTTTCTAGTGCCTGTGTTTCTTTTCGTCCTCCATATGTAAATTTTTTCACAGTCTTTAGACTTAATCTTGAAAATGCCGGACTTTTCTTCTGGTTTTATCTTATCAGTATTATTACTCTTAAGTAGGTTTTTAATGTTGTAATTGTTTTTGGTGCCAATGTTATATTGTATTTCTTGAATACTTTTGGAACTTTTTTGTGGCCCAGGGGTGGTAAGTAAATTTAGCAAATCTAATTTATTGTTTTATTGGTGAAAGAGCTGTGATGTGTTTTAATCTTTGTTGAAGTTTGAACGATTTTAGTTTATCTACAAGGCTTTTTCCATATCCATTTTTAATTGCAGTTTTTAAGATTTGATGGTATTCTTTTTTATATTCTTGCTCGCTGAGGGTAGATTTACTAATCTGTGTGCGACACTGTTGATGGTGTCATGTTTGTGTGGAATTGGGTTGAAACTATTTGCTTTGATGTAATTATCTGTGTGTGTTGCTTTTCTATGAATACCAAATTCCAGTTTTTCATTGTTTTTTGTAATTTTAAGGTCCAAGAAAGTTAGAGTACAGTCCTCTTCAGTTTCTACTGTGAAATGTATGCTGGGTTCTTGAAGGTTGAGTAGTTTCAAAGCATCATCTATTTGTAGTGTACTATTGCAAAGATGTCTTCTACGTATCTGTACCATGTTTTAAAAATATGAGGGAAGGCTTTAGTTATATGTGTTTCGAAAAAGCTCATGTAAAAGTTGGCCAAAAAATGGTGATAGCAGGCATCCCATAACCAGTCCTGAAATTTGTTTGTAATACTTTCCATCAAAAATAAAATAATTTTGGTGTATATATATTTCAGACATTGCCAAATATTCTTCTATTGTATTGGCATCTAGGTTAATAGAAGTTAGCCATTTCTTAAGTTGAATCAAAAGTTTGTCTATTGGGATGCTAGGGAAGAGGGAGCGGACATCAAAGGATACTAAAGTGTCTTGAGGGTTTAGTTTAAGATTTTGAATTTTTTCCACCAGGTCTAAAGAGTTTTATATGCTCGGAGTATTGCATTGTGGATGGACCGACATTTTTTGAATAGCCATTTTGCCAGAAGGTAAGTAGGAGTGTTAACATTTACAATGGGTCTCATGGGTATGTTGGGTTTGTGTATTTTAGGCAATCCATATAATCTTGCAAGGGTAAGGTTGTCCAGTTTGATAGTTTTTTGTTCTGCAGTTGTTAAAATTTTACTATTATTGATGGTTTTGTGAACATCTTTTATGCATTGGTTGAGTGGATTTGAATATATTTCTTTGAATTCTTTTTGTTGTAGTAGATCTAACATTTTTTCCTTGTATGTATCTGTGTCTAAAATTACTATTTTGTTCCCTTTATCAACCCTTGAGAAGATTACATCCTTTTTTCTTAAATGTTTAACTTAATTTGTTTCATATGTTTTCCTGGATTTTTATTTGCTAAGTTTTCCAATATAGAAGCAGATTTTTTCTCAATTATATTTTTATCGATAGTCTCCAAGCCTTCTACTGCTAATTCAATATCTGCAATGAACTGATCAGGATTTTTGGAGTATGATATACACAATTACAAAATTAAAAACCTACTTAACAGTAATAATACTGATAAGATAAAACCAGAAGAAAAGTCAGGCATTTACAAGATTAAGTGTAAAGACTGTGAAAAAATTTACATAGGGAGGACAAAAAGAAACCTATGCACTAGAAAGAACATTTTAGGCACTTAAGATACAAAAATATTGATAAGTCCGCAATAGCAGCTCATTTCTGGTCTGAAAATCATGAAATTGAAGACAACAACAAATTATTAAAATACGGACAAAAACATAGTGAACTCGTCATATGGGAGAGAATATACATAGAAAAACATAAAAACCAACTAATGAACTTTGCAATCCCGCCAGAAGACAACTCTTTAAATTCATCACAAAATCAATAGATGGCAGCAGCAACTCCAGAACTACCCACACCACTGGATCAAGCTTTCGTCGCATTAGAGCCGACAATGCGAACAATAGTTCGCGAAACATGTCCTCAATATAGGTACGTAAGTGAAGCCGATGTGTAGTAAATACAACTCATCTATAATTTAATAATTATTTCGCTTCACTGTGGTGTTCCAATACAGTTAAATTTTGATAAGTCAAATACATAATTATTAAACTAGGGAAATCAATAACTTTCATGCTGTAGCTCACAGGATTGAGCTGTACAAATCCAAACCCAGTTTTGCAGCTTGTTACTTGTAAAACAAATTGCCAGAGGAAATAAAAGATATACAAGTGACAAATAGATTTAAAAGAGAGTTAAAGAACTTGAATACTTAAGCAGATAAGTAAAATATTAAATTAGTGTTGATTTTTATACAGATTTTGTGTAAAAGGAAATACAGAAGGTTTAGACAATCAGTGCAACTTATATTATTCAAACTTTTACCTTTTAGCATCAGTTAATTTTTAATATAAAATTGTAATAATAAATTTTATATTACTATATGTATTTTTAAAATGTACTATTGTATTAGACTTTATATTAATTTGTAACATTTTCAATCATATTTGTAATTCATATTTATATCTTTGGAAATTATTGTACATAAACTGTATTTTTGACGATGCCATGAGTCTGGCTGACTCCTACGGCAGATAAATAAATAAATAAATAAATAAATAAATAAATAAACAAACAAACTGCATTAGGACACAGTATTGTAATTTTTTCTTTTCCCTTGCCACTCTTCCTTTCTACCTCTCTATCTGTTCTGGGATTGGGGTTGATAGATAATAAAAGAACGTCCTGTTATCATGCCAAATAACTGCAGATACATCTTCATGTTGCAATTTGCAAGATTCGCCTTTTCAGTTTCAGTTTTTTGGCTTTGAAAACTGTTTTGGCCAGTCTTTTCTCCCAGCATGAGTCATACCAAATGCATATATTTTCTTATTCAGAAGCAATTTCACTAGCCGCGTGGTAGTAAAAGAATTATCAAAACAGACATGATGCCACAATCCTGTGTATTTTTCACACATGTCTAAAACAATCTGTTCCCCAAGTAGAAGATCACTGTTTCTCACCTCCTTTTACTCCAGATAGATTTTACATGTCAATAAATAACCACTTTTTCTTAGCTTGAATCTGTGCTGCATACCTATTGGTTTCCTCCACAATTTTGTCGCTAAAATCGGAATCTATAAAAAGTTTTCTATTTCTGGACTTCTTGGAGGAATAGTACGACTGGCACATGTGAGGGATGAAAATGCTGCTAACTTATTGAAAGTCAAATTGGAGGTCCACTGTGCAGGTACTACTTTAATTGTTTGTTTTTCATGTATTTTAGCCCCCGATCTGCTACCTGTTCCTCGACACTTTCACTGTCACTTTGATCCTTATCACTGTGTTTCACTAACTTATCAAACCAAGATTCGTCAGAACTACTTTCGCGATCTAATTCCTCATCAACTATTGTATTTCCTCTTCTGTTAGAAATACCTTCTCAATATAGCGTTTTCTAGCTCGTGATGTACTTGGAACAGCCTCCATGATACTGATGTAACTATAAACACATCGGAAAACTGCTTACTTACGCAGACGCACTCTGTTATTTCAGTGTTATTTATGATTTGTTATAACATTCTGGCATGACGAAAACACTTTAACATTGCAACAGGAGAATGGTTACGTCAACACAGCTCCTAACTGGGGTCAACATAAACAGAACCCATATGAAACGATAAACACATTTACTACGTTCTACTATGCTGTGCGCAGTAGGCCATTCATTATTTCACTATGCTTTACTACTCTATGCGTTGCCAAGGGTTAATGATAGTAATTTAGAGCAATAAGCTTTTATCAAGTTAAAGCTGTTTACCATCTACATTTCAGAATCAAGAATGGGGCATTGCACTAGACAAGTCTATAGCTTTGGTTAAGAAAGCTTAATATACACTGAATATTTTGACTGGTGAAACTGGCAAGATTTTAAAGAAATTTACAAATGTATTAGAAAAAAAAATAAAACAGGATACAAAACATTTTGTACGGTAGCTAAAGTACGTTCAGGGGAAAGTTTTAAAACTGTGGAAGTACAAGAATTGTATTGGACACAATTGGAATTCACACCAGTGACTTGTCGCTATTCAAATATGCTCCTATAATCAGTGCGAGAGTGGAAAGAAAATTCTCAATGTAGGACAAGTCCTCGCCGACAACCGTCATTCCTTTATATTCAAGAATCTTCAAATGTACAAAGTTATTTACTGCAATGGAGTGGATAGCTGTTAATTTTAGGTATGATTTTCATTTTTTCTTATTTTATTTTAGGTATACTCAAATTGCTCATTAATGGATGCATTTTGCTCTTATTTTCTACTTTATAGTGTGGAAAATTAAGTATGTATGCCTACTAATTAATACTCTTAAATTCATAATTATAATTTATAACATTTGATTAGTAATTTTTAGGAAATCCAATTTTCAGGTCATTTTTTATAATTATTAGGTCCCTTTCATTGAAGTTTTAAGTTACTTCATAGGTCATTTTTCAAGCATTTTTAGGTCATCAAAATCTGCCCCATGGTAATGACTTAGTTGTAAGAGGACATCTGTAAATTGGTTTGTTACTGTGTCTAACAAGCTAAAAATTTAGGATAAAATGCTTGACTGCAAATTGGGATTCAAACCGTGAACCCTCAGTCCTATTCATACGTGCAGGTTATACCACTGAGCTACAAGGGCCATTTCTAGAGCGCCACTTATATTCAGTTATAGATGTCGGTTCTATTATCACTATTTCACGTCTTTTCTATTCTGTTCGATATTCTGCAATGCCCAGTAATAACTTAATTGCATATAACAGTTGTAAATTAGCTTGTTACTGCATCTAGCAAAGTAAAAAAAAATTTGGAGATAAAAAGTACGCTCATATGTTAGGGTTCGAACCATGAACCCCACATGCAGCTTGCCACAGCTTGTATTTTATCTTTTTTTTTTTTTTTTGTGTGTGTGTGTGTGTGTGTGTGTGTGTGTAATTTACGTCCTCCAACGTTAAATCATATCGGACGAGAATGGAATGGGTGAAATGACGCTCATATGAGCCCGAGGTCCATGGAGCTTAGAGTTACTCGACATTTGTCTTCCAGTATAAGGGAAAACCCCGTAAAAACCTTATCCATGTAACTCACCCTTTTTTGCCTAGTCTCCAATGCCATGTAGTTAATAGCTCAGCGGCGTGAGAATGGCTACTTGCTTTGTGATATTTAGTCAATCTTCCATCATACTGGGTTAATATAGCCATAGAAATCTTCGAAGTGTGTGATAGGTTAAAATAGCAACCACGACACTATATATTTGCAAACATGGCTGATTTAGTTTTCACACCCTCTAGTTGCATAGCACCTGAGTGATACTGACCCACAGAAAGTTTACTTTTACTTTCTTGAAAGATAGTACAAATTCTCCCCAGCCATTACACTGGCTGCTGAAAGTAAACTGTTTGTTGCACAGACTAACTCTGAAGTACGCTAGGGCTCCATCATGCAGATAATATCCTTCCTTTGATATATAACAACATTTACATCTAAAGCAAGTACTTTCCCATAATACTGGCCCACATGTTGATTGAAAAATGTCTGATGACATTGTACAACTATAGTATGTGGATTTTCATCTGGCCATACATGTGAGTTGTGACTGTACATACCTTCCGAAGCAAATTAAGCTTCATCTGTAAAACTAATTTCAGAAAATTTATTTGAAGGACTTGTCATGTTTTAAGTAGCATAAATGTAACTGTTTTTTAAGTGGACACCAATTTTTTGCTTGTAATGGAGGTTACATCATCCACTCACTTTAACCCCCAGTATGTCTGGAAGGCCACACCTGTCTCTGGTTAATGGGTCCATCGGTCTCAACATCTCGTATACAGAATAGATAAATTCAAAAATGCTGTCATACTTTCTGATTCTAAAGCAGCATTAAGTGCAATAAGTTCATATAAAATGAGCTCAATCCAAATTAAAGAATGTCACAAAATGATCCAACAACTTCAAACACTACAGAAAAGAATTATATTACAGTGGATACCTGCACATTATGGAATTGCTGGAAATGAATCAGCTGATTTTCTTGCCAAAAAAGGTGCAAATTTAATTCAGAACAAAAGTAAAAACTTACCCTTTACATCCATAAAAAGATTAATCAAAAGCAAATATAAAAACAAACAAAAACAATCAATATCTAACAAAGCCAAATATAAAAAATTGAACATTTTAATTAAAAATCCAGAAATTATTCCAGAAATCCTACATAAAGCTGCAGTAGCACATTTTAGATTACTTACGGAACATGATTATTTGGCCAAACACTTACACAGAATAGGAATTTATACAAGTCCAAATTGTCCTCTGTGCAACAAAGAAATGACTGAAGAACATCTTTTAACCTGTGAAGCCCTACCTGCCGGACCCACTACACAGAAATATTGGAGAGCAAGAGAGCTAATGGCTTCATTGCCAAAGCCAAGCACTTGAAAACAACAACAACAACAATTTCAGAAAACTAGGGATCGTCATTATACTGTTCCACAAACCAGTGTACAAATTCAAGATGAAGTGGATAGTAATCTGGTCCCATGGTCTGTACTCTCATAGGACAAGAAGTATGAAACAGTTGTTCATGCAACACATTCCACAATAAATTATAGTGAACACCAAGCTCACAACAATTGCTAACGTACTTGCCTCTAGATCGTTCTCAAAGCGTAAAAACACTTTTTTCTCAAAGTTAGGTGTACACAACCTCCATGGTTGATCTGCATTAAATCTTCTTACCATCAATGTACCAATATTTCCTAGTCAATTGTGGATTGTAGTAAATATATGATAACGGGAACATCTTTGTACAAGGAAACATTCACAATACATTCACTACGTTCTTTGAACTACTGCCTTCAGCTACACCATGTCACGCAGCTTTCTCCATGAACATAACTCCATATTGATACTGCAACTGTCATGCAGACATTAGTGTTTACTGACTTAATGTCGAACAGCATGACATAACAATAATCTATATATCTTAAATCAAAATTGGATGTAACAAGGTTTTAAAAAGGGATTTTCTTTTTATCTCTTCTACTTCCATATTACTTATGCATACGCAGTGCTCACTCAATATGCATTTCTGGCAGATGGTTACTTATCAAATTAAATTTGTTTTTGTCTCCAACATTATAAGTTTGGGAATTGAAGTTTTGAACAGTCTCTATACATTGTTGATTCTTCAATTATATATATATATATATATATATATATATATATATATATATATATATGGAGTGAAAAATATTTTTAAAATTAAGAACAAGACAGAAAAATTAAATCAAATATAAAAGAAAGTTAGCAATTATAGCAGAGGTGCCAGATGAGTTAATACAAATACTGTTACTTTAGATGCAGATTTAGCATCTTCTTACCCCCTTCAGGATGATGATGATGATGATGATGATGATGATGATGATGATGATGATGATGATGATGATGATGATGATGATGATACAAGAGAAGCCCACAGATGTCATATCTTAGTTCCAAGCTTCTGCTAATGAAAGTTGTGCTTAAGGTTGTTCCAGGTGAAGAGGGGCAAGAAAAGGCTCTAAGTTAATGGGTTGTGTGATTCAAGAAACTAATGCATACAATATTTGTCTGCATATAATGGACAGGCTGATTCCCCTTTTATACAACCACATCTTAGAAAATACCTTTATGTATTTTTCTTTCTCGAGGATAGTAACAGAGAACTTTGAAGAGCAGCAAATGGGGTAAGGGAAACAAATGCGGTAGGAGGATGAGAAGTAACCTGTCAATATCCTCAAAATTTTAAATCATGAAGACAATCATATTTCTCAAAATAATTTAAAGAAATAAAAACTGAATGATGTTCCACTGAATTAAGTGTTGGTACCTAATACTGGATTGGTTCAAAGTTATCATTCACATTAAACACTCTGAACTCACCAAACATTCAGAGGATGGGGACATGTCACAATATGATCAAAACATTTAGTTATTTTTGACTATTTTATAATCATTTACAACTAAAAGGTGAAGTAATTTCTGATATGATAATTTTAATTAGGAAGTTAGCACCTGTACTTGATATTTCTATGTATTCCTTGCCATGGGTGAATCTGGAAGCATATTATAAGCTTTACAAAATCCTTCATGGAAAAGTAACTGATGCTGTGAGGCAAGAAAGATGTGTTTTCTCCAATTTGAGTTCTCATTCTGGATTTCAGTTTGTCATCAGTAGTTGATAGAAGCAGGGCATCAGGTTTTGGGTCTACCAGTGGCAGCACCCAAAGTGAGAGGTAGATGATATATTATCTGTAACAAATTCTAGTAGTACAGACTAGATGCAATTTTAGTCTTAGTTAAACTAATGCTCTATCTAAAACAATCAAAGAACTGCATCACATTCTGTACTATAAAGAAGTCAAATGAAGTCAACCTTTCAGAACCTAAATGTCAAGGTGAGGTTTGTCATTTCTAATTTGTATATTAAAAAAAAAGTACCTCTGCATGAAATATGGAAGGGAAACTGCATTTCCCTTTTTCTATCTCTTCTACCCAAATTCTGTACCTCTCATCTGAAAGCTAATGCACTCTATTTGTTCCCAATGGGGATCAGCCTGCTCTTGAGATAACCCAAATAAACTTAGATGTTAACGGTGTACATTAGCCAGGCATTACAGTATACAGTCTATCACTAAGCTGTTGAAGAACATGCAGAGAGCATCAGAGCTATAGCATTTCCCTAACAGAACTCCATATAAAAAGTTCACGTTCAAAATTTCAGATCACAAAAACAAAAAACTTTTGTAATGCTAAAGATAAAAAGAATGTATCTACAAGGATCCACACTTCTTGAGGCTTTAAGACAAGGAATAAAGATTTAAGTATCTGCAATCACTATTTCAAGGAAATTTCATCATTTATGCAAGTCACAACTAACGAATTGACTTTTATTTGCTTCTACTCTTATGTTTTGTTATGATTAGAAAATTAATAGACAATTAATAGTAATAATCCTACCTGTATGCCCAATTGACCAATACTTCTGAAGCATCCTGGGCAGATGTTGATATGAAGACTGTCACACTTTCCCATGCTGAAAGAAGTGCATTTACTTTGTCCGGATATTTCTTTTTTGGATCAGTTAATGTTGATTCTAGTCCCTGAAATGAAAGGATTATTTAATATAATATATATTCTTTTGAATAACAAATTATTATTATTAATTATTATTATTATCTTTTTTTTGTAGTCTCATGTAACCTTACACTAAATTCACCTGTAAGTTCTAAAACTGAATGACACTTAAAAAATGCAATGCCTTGGTTGGGAATCAAACTATGGATCTTTAGCTGTCCTTGCCAATTACCACTGGAGCTATACATGGCAAGAACCCTTAACATACATTACACCATCATCAGGATTCCAGTAGACAGATAATTATAAATGTCAAGACTATAATATTACTACAGAAGTTATAAACAACATATGAAACAAAAAGAAAATGTTGCTGTATTTTCAAAAGATATTACAGACTATTACACAGATAGAACTTTAAGTAAAGCATACCAAATCTCAAAATATTCTCTGCAATTTCATGACACTTTTTTCTCTGTTTTACTAAAAGTTTCCTCCATATTTTAATTATGTACCTGGTATGCTTTCGTTTCCATCATAATCTAAGAGAATTTAAATTAATTTACAGCTTTGAAAATGGTAATGCAAAAAATCAACATTTCACAAAAGATAAATATTTGAACAATGATAATGTAAGAGTGAAAATGGAATGGAGCAGAATTGTCAAGTTTACTAATGCTAAAAGTGCAATGAGACATTTTGACACTGCATTATGAACTCTATTAGTTTACTCCTGGC